>CM053587.1:136950834-137010644 GCA_028646515.1 Pseudochirops corinnae | reverse complement strand
GGGAAGGGAGGGGAGAAAATCTCAAACTCAAGTGATTGTGGAACTGAATCTTGTAAATTAAAAGTAAAAGAGTAAATAAAAAAAATTAATTAAAAAAAAAAGAAATTAGCAATAGGTGTGAAAGCCTCCCTACAAGCAAGCCTCCCCTAAGCCAGCTTCCTTTAATGGACTCCAGATGAGGCCTATTAATGGACAGGGAAGATCTTAAATCCCGTTAACATTACCCCTCCAACCTCTGTTTTCTAGGATCCAATAAAAGTCAATTTCCTCTTCTTATGGGCCAGTCTTTCCTACACTTAAAAAAAAGAACCATCATGGCCTCCCTATCATCTCTTCTTTTGGCTAAATGTCTCTAGTTCCGTCAAAATGATCCACAGGATCTTGAAGCCTTCCACAGTTTTAATTGTTCTTTTGACACTCTTTAATTTATTAGTATCATTTCTAAAATGCGATGCCCCAGAACTATACACAGTATTCCATCTGTGGTCTGACTAGAACAAAGTATAGTGGAACTATGACCTCCTCATGTCTCTTCCTCATCTCTTTCTTTCTCTCCCTTTGCCTGCCACTGAAAAAGACAACCAAAACCTTTGTGATAAATATACATAGTCTATCTGATGTGTCCCCAATGCATGTCTCATTCTGCATCTCGAGTCCGCCATACCTCTGGCAGCTTCATCACTGATGCTCTGGAATACTGGTGGTACTAAACAGGTCAGAGTTCTTGAGGCTTTCAGAGTTGTTTGTCTTTACAGTGTTGTTTTTGAATAAATTATCCTGGTTCTGCTTACTTCACTCTGCAACTGTTGATATGTTTTCCCACTTTTCCTCTTTCCTCTTTTCTTTTGGTACAATAACATATAATTTCATTTATATACAAATTATGTGACCACAAACAACCAGTACTACTTTACAAGTAGAGATCAAACTGGATTTGCTGTTAGAAGACTGGGGTTAGAATCTTAGCTCTGCTACAAGACCTTGGGCAAGTAATTTCATTTCTCTGGGCATTGATTTTCTCATCTGTCAAATGAGGTTTTGGGACTAGATGACTTCTAAGGTTCCTTTCACTCCTAAATATATGATTCTATAATAACTCTTAAATTTTTTTTTTTTTTTTGCTTTTTGGAGGGGGAGAGGGCAGGGCAATTGGGGTTAAGTGACTTGCCCAAGGTCGTATAGCTAGTAAGTGTTACGTGTCTGAGGCCAGATTTGAACTCAGGTCCTTCTGACTCCAGGGCTGGTACTCTATTCACTGCACCACCTAGCCACCCTCTATAATAACTCTTTTGGCAGTTAGATGGCACAATAGAGTGCTGGGCCTGGAGTCAGAAAGATTCATCTTCCTGAGTTCAAATCTGGCCTCAGATTACTTACTAGCTGTGTGACTCTGGACAAGTCACTGTTTGCTTCATTTTCTTTAGCTGTAAAATGAGCTGGAGAAGGAAATGGCAAACCATTCCAGTATCTTTGCCAAGAAAACCCCCAATGGGGTTACAAAGAGTCAGACACAATTGAAATGACTGAACAGCGACAGGGGTAACTCTGAGTCAGATCATCCAGCCAGTTCTGAACCAACCTAGCTATGTTATCATCTAGTTCAGGGTGGGGAACCAGCCATCTCGAGGCTGCATGTGGCCCTGTAGGCCCTCAAGTATGGCCCTTTGATGGAATCCAAATTTCACAGAACAAATCCTTTTAGTAATAATCAAATAATGAATACATAATATTTATATAGTATGTGATTAATTCAATAAATATATGTTTAACAAATATAGAAATAAAATTAAATAATAACATTAAATTATTGATTAAATTGCTTAACAATTAATTGACTAATTAATTTGGAAGTATTGAAAGACTAAGTGTCTTCAACAAGGTCACATGGCTAGTGTGTGGTAGGACTTGAACCCAGGTCTTCTTGACCTCAAGGTCAGCTCCCTAACAATTCTGCTGCACCATCTCTTTTCCACACACTCTCCTTTTCTGGGAGTGTCTATGTAAGCATGTGTAAACTAGGATTGACAATTTCTTAGGTAATAATGCTTATTTACTTAATAAATCTTTAAAAATCAGAATTTTGTATCTATTGAAAGGTACTAAATTGTTCCTTTCTCTAGACTCAACAGCATTGCCATATTTGGGGTATTATAGCTAACCACAGTTTAGGTGGGTCTAAAGCCTAGCACAGAAGGAACCAATATGTTACTCAAGCTGTTAAGCTATTTTTCCTTTTTAAAGCTCCACCACTGGTTATAAACTAGGCTCAAAGAAAATCTATTAGTCACTTTAGAGGATGCTGGTTTCCAGAAGTGCTGAAATTATTCTATTGATTGTGAAGAATTTTCAGGCACGATAAATTGCCTATCAGTCATATGTAGGTAATTTACTCATAGCTACCTTTTGGTTCATGTTTAAGAAATGTAAAAATACCCCAAGAAGTAAATAAAATCCTCGAGGGCAGGCACTGTTTTATTTTTATCAATCTGCTAATAAGCATACACCAATTATTTATTATGTGTCAGGCACTGTGATAAGTTCTAGGGATACAAAGAAAGGCAAAAACAATCTTCCCTCTAACAGCTTACTTTCTAATGAGGGAGACAATGTATAAATACCCAGGGACACATTAGATCAGTTCAAAGTAAATGGAATCCACTAGCAGCTGGTGAGGGCAGGATGAGAAAGGCCTCTTAGCAGTGAGCTTTGAGGGGCAGTGTTGGGAACATCCAGAAAGCAAAGAATATTCCTGATCTTTCCCAAACCCACTTAATGTTAGTGCCTTCTCTCTGTTGCTTATCTCCAATTTATCCCAAATGTATAAGTTTTTGTACAAAGCTGTTTGTGTGTTAGCTCTTTCACCAGACTCTGAGCTCCTTGAGAGCAGGGATTGTCTTTTGCCTTTTTTTTTTTTTTTAAATCTCCAGCACTTAGCACAGTGTCAGACACATAGTGGGTGCTTAGTAAATGCTAGCTGGCTGATTGATTCAATATTCAGGAGATGTCCAACAGTGGCAAGTGCTGCAGAGAGACCAAGGAAAATAAAAACTAAGAGAATCTCTTAGATTTGACACTTAATAAAACTTTGGTAATTTTGGTGGGACCAGTTTCACTTGAATGATGAGATTGGCAGCTAGCTTTCAGAAAGTTAAGGAGAGCAAGAGAGGAGAAGAAATGGTAGGGTAGATGGGTGTTTGTTTGGCTGCAGAAGGCACTGTACAGAAGTGGGAGAAGTTACATGAGATAAACTAAACTTCTAAAAACACAAACATTGATTGTGGGGGACAGTGAGGTGAGAAACTTTTGCCCTTTTTTTTTTTATCCCCAGGCACATTGCCTGGCACATTGCAAATGCTTAATAAATGTCTGTTGGCTGATTGACATGTGTATATACAAGCTCTGTCAGAATACCATACACAAAATGAAAATCACTACTGCCAAAGTTGGCCCATTGCATTTTTGGACAGCTCTCATCTTTAGGTAATCCCTGCTCAGAATGAGACATAGTTCATCTTCAGGCAGCTCTTCCCCATTAGTCTTGTTTTGCCCTCAGGGCATTTACCTATGTCAACTCAAACTACTTGAAGATCATTATTGTGGCTCCTGAATTTCTTCTTTTCCAGACTAAATATCCTTAGATGTTTCAGTTGATGCCCATGAGATATGATTTTGAGTTTACTGGAAAATGATTCTAATTTGCTTCAAAATAAGAGAAGATGTGGGGAGGGGTCAAGACGGTGGAATAAAAGCAAAATAAGGGGAAATTATACTTAGAATTCCCCATATAACTAGAATACTTGAAGGATCCACCATTTCACAGTATCACCATTCCTTTCACAGATGCAAATCATAATTCCTCTGTCTGGATTTGGACTGGCTCTTGGACATTAAATATGTAATCAGTTGCTGCCCTAGACCTTAATCTTAATTCTAATCATTTTACTTTAATGATTACTTCTCAGGTTTGCACTAAGAGGGAGCTTTGCAGGACATACTACCAGGACTTATATTCTACTGCCATACCTTCGTAGCTTTGAAAAGCTCCACATGACTACAAGGAAGACTGGTGAATAATTACTGAATTAAGACTTAATATAGCATAGTAGAGGAAAGAGAACTGACTCTGGAGTCAGAGAACCTTAGTTCAGATCCCACTGGTGATACTTAGTACCTGTGCCAAATTGCTCAGTCTCTTAACTTCCCTGAGCCTCAGTTTCCTCAACTGTAATGTGAGGCTATAAGTCTAGTTCAGGGGTCAGACTGGTTTTATAGGACTGGAGAACTGAGAATGATTTTTATATTTTTAAATGAAGTTCTATTGCATTAAAAATGTAAAAAACTGTTGGGATGCTACAAAAACAGGCAGTGGGCAAGATTTGGTCATCAGGCTGTAGTTTGCTGACTCCTAGACTAGATGTCTTCTGAAGTAAATGTTCAGCTTCAGTTTTATATCTATGTGTGTGTAAAATACATATATCAAGGATCAAAATATACATTGGATTTAACTGAAAAATGTGATGAAATAGACTAGAAAAGTGAAATAGCCACAATCTCAGGAAAATTTCTATTTATTTCTATAATGAAATAAGCCCTTGATCTTCTAAATTGTGAACCTTTGTATACAATTTATAACTAAAGAAGGGTGATGTAGTTCACCCTGTGTAGGCCACTTAATGCTGTTGAAGGTTCGCCAACTACCTGTGATGCATTTTGTTTTAATTTTGATCTCTGGAAAATATCAAGAACAAGAAAACTTCCTTCCGACCCCTACCCCACCAATCATGGTCTCCATCATAAACACAGTATTGAAATAATACAAACATCTTAGATAGACCCTCTTTTGAAAATAAGAAACTTGCCTCGCCCTTCTAACAGGACTGAAGTCTGAACAGTTTGTTCGCCAAGAGAGTGGGATTTGGCAGCACTCCTTGTAAACTACAGCCCCAGGAGGCTTCACAGTGAATTGAAATTGTTTCCTCTGGTCAAACTTTTGTTGGTGGTGCACCCCCCCCCCTCCACCCCAGGATATGAATTCATCATGTTTGTTTTGGGGGGGTCAGTCTCAGGGGCACCCTAGGTGGTGGTGAGAGCAGTTGTGTGTGTGTGTGTGTGTGTGTGTGTGTGTGTGAGAATACTTGGGTGTTTCTGTAGAGATTTACCAGAATCTTGTATGACTGCAGTCCTCCTCATCCATTCACAGTCCCTTAGAAAGTGATTGGTATTTAATCAACAAAATCAAGGCCAATAAACAGGAAATGGTAAAGTGGAAAAGGTAGATGTGGTAGCAGGTCTCTCACAACTCAAGTCCACCTCCCAGGTCAGCTTTCATGCTGGCATGTGTCCCCACTGCATCCTGGGACATCTCCAGTTATCCTGATCTGTATCTTGCCACTGGATCCAGATAGCTTCAGAAGAGAAAGTAAGGCTGGTGGCTTTGCAGAGTCCTCCCTCAATTAAATCCAGTTCACTTGCATGTCATTGATGAGGTGCCTCTGAATATTTTGGGGTGATCTTATAACTACCATTGTTGTAACTTCAGTCTGTAAAAATCTCATTTGTGTTCGAGCACCTAAGTATGTGATATCGGTTTGTGACATCGACCTGTGCAATCAAGTTGTAAAAGTCACTCTTCCCCCCCCCCCAAGCTATAAAGCATTAACTCTGTCTCTCCCCTGCCCCCAGCCACAAAGCATTAACTCTGTGCCTTCCCTGTCCCCAGCCTAGAGGTATTTCCTCTGAAACCATTAACTCTATAACTATGATAACAAGAATCTTTTAAAGGCACTATCTCCTTTTGTTCTAGTAGCCAGCCGAAACAAGACTCATCCATTTGCAAACTGGATGAGGTACTTCTCAAAGAAATTTGACCTCAAATCTGACTGCTGGTTGACTTTATGACGTTTCAAGGCAAAAAAACACACCTCCTCTCTAGCCCCTCCCAGATTTTTCCCAGTGAATTATGGGCAAAACGCATGTGCAATTGATGTGAAGGGTGCATATTCCTTTAAGTTTTAGTCACTCCCTGGCTCCTCCCAGGTCCCTCCCTAACTCCACCTCTGTACACCAAATTAGCCTAATGAACCTATGACTGACAGTTTTGTATCTTTAGAAACTCTATCTCTAAACCCTGGTCTTTGCAGGCCATCTGCCTGCTGAAGAGCGTCACACTAACTTGGTAACTCTGCCTTTAATATCTATCAGCTTGCAGGTCTCCTTACCCAACCCCTTGCCTCAGTGTAACAATAAACTCTTGTAACTCTGCCAAGGACAGCTGAGTACAGTAATTCTTTTCGGATGCCGAACCTAGAAAGGATTTCTCATTAGAAATCCCCCAAACTTATCCTTCTTCATCATGGCATCACCTCCCTGATGTCATGGTCCTTTTAGAAAACAAAGGACAAACAGTAACCTCATAGACTCTGCAATCTTCAGAGAACCAGCAACATTCAAAGGGATTACATCCAAATGATTTGGATTTCATGAAAAGTGGCCTGGCTTAGTAATGATTTTTCGTTTTGAGCTTTTACTGCTCAGTTCTTCTTTTTATGACCACTAAAGATTAATAAAGACTGTCACAAACTACCTAGAAGACACCAAAAAAGGAATTCTTCTTGATTTGAATCTATTTTGTATATTTGCTTAATAAAAAATGAAGATTCTCCTAAGCTACATGTAGTGAACAGCCAAAGGCCTGGTGTGAAGGTGTTTTATGGTGGAGGGAGCAGTACAGGGAGCAGGAATGAGTGTCCCTAACTATGTGACTTCAGTTTCTGGATTGAAAAAAAATCATAGGCACTTAATTTTGATGGCTTTATAAGTGAAAGAATTTGGAACAAGATGGATGTTCTTTCAGAAGATGGGCAGAAATGATAATCATGGAACCTATTCTAACAAATAAACTTGGCCAAGCAAAACAAATCTACATATTGACCATGACTGAAAAATCATGTCAGAGTCTATCATCTCTCTGTCAAACCTGGGAAGCATACTTCATCACTGGTCTTCTGGAGTCATGGTTGGGCATTACATTGAGTATAGTTCTTGAATCTTTCAAGGTTAATTTTCTTTATAACGTCTGTTTCATTGTATGAATTGTTTTGGTTCTGGTCACTTTGCTCTATATTAGTTCATACAAGTCTTTCCAAGTTTTTCTGAATCCATCCCTTTAGTCATTTCTTATATTAAAAATATTCTGTTACATTTATATATAGTAATTATTTTCATCTATTCCTGAATTGGTAAGTACTCCTTTAGTCGTCAGTTCTTCCCTCCAACAAAGAATGCTGTTATGAGTAATTTTCTACATATGAGACCTTTCCCTCTTCTTTGATCACATTGGGGTATATACCTAGCAATAGTATTGTTAAATCAAAGGGTATATACAGTTTTGCAGCATAGCTTCAATATGCTTCCCAGATTGTCTGGACCAATTCACAGTGCCACCAAGTACATCAAAATGTGCCCGTCCTTCTCTATTTCCTCCAGCAAACATCATTTACCTTTTTGTCATCATTTTTGCCAACCTCGTAAAGTGTAAGGTAGAACTTCAAAGTTGTTTTAATTTGAAAGAACAAAATAGTTCACTACAAATATGATCAGGGTTAGAGCGATTCTACCAGATTGTAGGGTGGTGGTGGCAAAGGACAGAGAAAAGGATGGAAGGATCCCATAGGTTCTTCTGATGCCATTGTGGCAGGGCAGCAATGTGGGAAGGTGCAGGGAGTTTGCAAAGAATGCAGACTTCTCCCTTTGGGCGAATGATTTACTCTTCTTAAATTTATATAGTCCTTTAGAGTTTTCAAAGAGCTTTTATATGCATTAGATCACTGCATTCTTACAACAGTTCTGTCAAGTAGTAAGTGCAGGTATTATTATCCACATTTTTCCAAAGCCTAAAACTGAGTCGCAGGGGTTTTGAGAAACTTGCTCCTGTGGCTAGGAAGTGGCTGCGGGGGGGCAGAAGTCAGGTTTTCAGTTCAGTGTTCTTTCTGGTATATCACAGACTCTGGTCCTGCATGGGTAGATACAGGAAGAATTCTGGCGTAAAGAATAATCTCCTCTAGTGCCAAGGATGAGAGAAGCTTGATCTATGGGTGCCCTGAGGCAGAGGAATTCTACGTCTCTGAGGCAAAATTTGACAGATTTCACCAGGTTGGGATAGCCTCAGAACACAAAAAATATTTAGTCCACAGAAGGCTTGTCCTGTCATGCCTGTCACTATAAGTACAGATTCTCTTACTCAAGATCTTCTAAGTGAGCAAAAAAAATAACCAGCATGATTTTGGACTTGTAATATTCCAAATCTACAACTTTAGCAGTAAGGTCTTTTTTTTTCAATTGAACCTGTGATTTCATCAATGTGGGAGCTCCCAGTAAAGAATCTCCTTTACCAATACATATTGGCAACTTCACTACAACTTATAGACATTGGAGTAAGGGTAGGGTGTCGGGGAGTGCTTAACCTAGGACTCACAGATCACCCTGGCCATCCTTCCCCTCCAAGGGGGCAGGGTCTCTGTAGATTTCAGGGGCTCTGTGAACTTGGATCAGAGACAAATTAAATTTTTGTTTTCATTAACCTCTAACTAACATTGAGCATTTCCTTCAATTATTTAAAAATAGCATCCTGAGGAGAGGTACATAGACTCCTTCCAAAGGGGTCCATGACACAAAGTAGGTTAAGAATCGTTCAGAGACTTTAAGTGAATTGCCCGATATGTATTAGAGTGGGGACTTGAACTAAGGGGTTCTGAGGCAGGCTCTCTCTTCATTATACCATGCTGCTTCTTTAGGTCTATGCTAAGCATCTGCTAGCTCTTTCTTGGAAAGAACAGTTGGCATGCTTATTCAGATTAAGTATGTCAGTACAACAGGGAAAGAAAAATAGTCATAGAGGCAGATAAGGTTTGTGAGTTGGGCACAGAAAGCAATAAGTAGGATGCCCCCGAGAGGCATCTTTGCCTCTTTGTTGAGGTTCAGAGTTGGGAGAGCTGGTTCAAATTTTGAAAGAATTCAATCAGACCTTCTCTTTAGCCAAAGGGAGCTTTATTAATACAAAAGCACACAGGCCTGAGACTAGCAAGGAGCTAAACAAAGTAAATGACATAGGAAAAGGACCAGACTTATATACACAGAAAGTTGCACAGCCTCTAAGATGGTGATGTAAATTTTAGGGTTTCTAAAAGGGGTTGGAGATTTAGGGACAAGATAAGTCTTGCAAGATAAGGACACAGGATGAGGATGATGAATGACACAAGATAAAGGAGACAAGGGAATTTTTATGACACAGGATGGGAGGAGACAAGGAATTTAGCATAAGGGGAAGTTTTGTGGTATTTCAGGATAAGGGGATGCCAGGGAATGAGCAACTCAACCCTTGGGGAACCTCTGTATTTTAGGGTGCCTCTAGAGGATAAACCAGAGAAAAGGGCAACTCAACCGTTAGGTCACCTTTGTATCCACATCATTTTGTGGCTATGAAAGGCCAGTAGATGGGCTGTCTGCCCATCAATGATGCACTGGAGAATATTAGTCTAGTTGAGGGTCAAATGAAGCTTGAATCAGGTGTGTGTGTGTGTGTGTGTGTGTGTGGTGTTTGATAATGGCTACTTTATCATCCTGGTATTTCTTTTTCCCTTGCACAAATGCCAATCTGAAGTATGTATTTACAAGAGGAAGTAAAGTATAAGAGTCCATGGGGAAGGTAACAATACTTCATGCCAGATGGTTGAAACCATCTCTTAGAGTTTCCTGGATCGTTTCCCAGTGATATGTTGACCAAGTTGCTTCTTTAAAACTGGTAAGTTCCCTGTGTTTAGTGTTTGCTGTCATGTAGTAAGTTTGGCTTTACAAAGTTACCCCTTCAGAAGTTGATAATTTCCTCCTGTGTATATTTCAATTTAGATTGTTACCACTGGTTTGGTGTTTAAGTATGTCCGTGTAGGACAACATCTTAGGTTTTTCATAGAAATGAATTTTGGAATCAGATTATGCCATAGAATATATCCAATTATGTATTTTCTATGAAAATAAATTCCATTTAAATAAACACAACTATTATCAAATCACTTATTACTAAAATTCATTACCTTAGAGAAATAACGAGAAAAACAAGCACCTAATAATAATTTGGTATTTTCCCCTAAATTTCATTGCTTAATCTATTTTAATAACTAAGAGCTTAAATTACTATCAAATAATAGCTTAATATTGCTGTCTAATTGAACTCACAATCTGTCTCAGAGGTTGAGTAAACAACATACCTTGAATCAGTCCAGAGACCCTCTTATTGTAAGTATTGGGAAAAGCATAGAAGAAGGCATTGCATGCATGCTAAAGGTGTTCACATTGCGATGAAGGCAATGCAGTGCAAAGCCCTAGTTGAAGGGACTGTGGATGGTTAGGTTCTCCAGATGCTCCAGTTTGCAGATGACATTGTGCTGGTTGTATCAAGCCCTGGAATGCTGAAGAGGCTCCTAGATAAGATCCATGCCCACTCAAAAGAGTTTGGTCTGCTTGTTTATGCTAGGAAGACCAAACTGATGAAGAGTTTCCATTGTCCAGATTATGACATGGAATTGGATGGACCACCTAGGGGTTTGTTCATAAGTATGTGTATCTGGGACCAACGGCATGTATAAATAATGATTTAGACTTAGAACTAAACAGAAGAAAGATTATTATAAATACCCAAATTAACTATAATGGACATATGAAGAAAGATGCTATCTGCATCCAGAGAAAGAACTGGTAAATGGAAGTATGTATAGAATAATTTTACATACATACATACACACATATATAAATGGTAGCCATCTCTAGAGTGGGGGGAGGGAAGAAAAAGGGAAAAAAAGAAATTTACATGATAACTTTATTATATATTTAAAAGGAACAGCTTGCTGTATATAATAGATTTACAGTTTTATGTGCAATCATCTTTTAAAAATTATACTATGTCATGGAAATGCTTGTTTTATTTCATAAATTTAAAAATTAATTAGTTAACTTTTTAAAAAGAAAGAGAGCAGGATGGATTTCTTTCATGAAACTTTAAAGCTCTTTTAGGGATTCCAAACTGCTCTTGGAAGGAAAGCCTCATTTTTATAATGCCAGTATTCCACTAATGTTGTCATTTGGTTATGAGACATAGAACACAACAGTCTTCGAAGAATTGTAAATGAATATGTCACAGAGGGCAATTGAAAGGTCCATGGTGGGTGTGGGTAGGTTGCCGCATATAATCATGAAGAATTTCAAAGAACAGGAGTAAGATGTCATCATGGCAACATATCATATAAAAAGAAGATGGGTTGATCACATGACAAGGATGGGGGATGACTGCTGAACAACCTGAGTTCCCACTGGTCTCTTCACTATGTCAAGAAAAAGTGAGGCAGGGCTCCTGTGGTGAAATTATGGGAGGATATGGACAAGAGTAACACAGGATGGGCAAACATCAGTGGGTTGCAATGTGCAATAATAGTACTTGCCTAACAAAGTTGTTGTAAGGATCAAATCAATTAACATTTGTAAAGTGCTTTGTAAACCTTAAAACACTATATAAATACTAGTTATTATTATTAATAAATATTTTGGTGTAGAATTGTTGTTTATTCATACTATGTTATAAAAGATGAAAAGCTTTAAGCATCACTTATCATATGGACATTTGCATTTAGCAGGTATAAAAACTTTGTACTAAAGGGAAGAAATTTTGATATGGGCTTTTAGAAAAGTCATCAAATGCAAGATTTTTTACGGGATCCGGTCTTTCTAAACAACAAAGTCATTATGCACAGTTGCTCTCCTACTTTATATATTGGTAAGGCTGACCTTAACAGCTTTCATAGGACCAGAGAATATTAGAACCACGAGAGTCTTTAGAGATCACCCAATCGAAATGGAGAAACTGAAACCTTTCTGTTTTTGCAAGACCAGACCAGCATCAGTACAAACGTCTTCTCTTCAGTTTTCTAGGTGCCTTCCTTTGTGATGTTTTGGAAGAACTTGATTGAACCTAGTGATGTGGTATTTGTCCCTACTGTGCCTGTAGATCTGCTCAAGCTGGGACAATCTGTTTGTAAAGTTTTCTCTCAGTCCCTGTCTCTCTCTTTCTCTTTCTGCCAATCTCTCTGTATCTCTCAATCTCTCCATGTGTCTTGTTCCATTCTTACTGGCTTGATTACATTTTTAAGTCTTCTGCATATTGTTTGTATTATTTTGTTTTACATCCTTGGAAGCAGTAGTACCTTTAGTCTCTTTTCTTTAAATCTTTGAGAGAAATATGAACTGTGGCTTCTCAGTCAGTGTTTGGGAGGTTTCCTGTTAAGAGAAGCAATAGATATATTACAATTGTCTTGACCAAAAAGGAAACTCAAATCTGGATGGCACTCAGCGTAAAATGAGGAAAGTATACATTTCATCTCCTAAATCTGTGATTGACAGGGATAAATACCCAAAGAAGTTTCCTGGGTTATATTTTATTTAACACATGGGCTATTTTTCCTTCACCACATGAAGGAAATAAGGATGGGAGATTGAGGGTGGGTTGGCTCTTCCAAAGACCATACCTTGGTGCATTTCTATCCTCTTTTGTAGTGTGGCCTCAGCGAGAAGCTTTTTTTTTTTTTTAAGTACTATAGATACAAAGGCAGCTGTTAACCAAGGCATATGG
The DNA here is from genome assembly GCA_028646515.1 of Pseudochirops corinnae. NCBI lineage: Eukaryota > Metazoa > Chordata > Mammalia > Diprotodontia > Pseudocheiridae > Pseudochirops > Pseudochirops corinnae. Next base: position 136,997,971 of record CM053587.1, on the reverse strand, counting down.
AAGACTCAGTGAATAGATAATGTAGAAACAGGCAGTTTCAGATACAGTTCCATTACTCACTTTTGTTTGGCACAGATTACTGTGGTAACAGGGTTGCCATAGTTATTTCCTCTTTTACTTTTTAGTCCACATACCAGCCAACTCTTCCAGGGCACTAGCTTGATCCCTGGGTCACTGTCCTTTTTTTTTTTTTTTATCAATCCATTATTAGCTGCTAGCTCAAGTTAATTCAACTCAATTTACAAATATCTGTTACATACCTGATATGTGTACAGACCTGTGCTTGACCCTAGGGACACAGGAAAGAATACCTGCCCCCAAGGAGCTGACACTGTACAGGTCCAAAGGCAGCTTCTTCTCTTGGCTCCCTTGATTGAAGTGGAAGAAAGACCTTTCTTTTGAAACCCCAGGTTCATCTTTTGTATCTATATCAAAAGTCCTTCTTTTAGAATGGGAATTCTTAACTTTTTTTTTGTGTATCATGGACCTGTTTAGCAGTCTAACAAAGCCTGTGGATCCCTTTTCAGAATGTTTTAAAATATATTATAAAATATATGGGATTACAAAGTAAATTAATTATACTGAAATAGTTATCAAAATATTAAAATGAAAAGTTCATAGGCCTCCTTCCTCTCCCTCCTATCCCAGGTTAAGATTGAGCTGCTCTAGAATCAGCTAAACCCTGACTCAGTGGCTTCTATAGAGTCCATTCCAGTTTTAGAAATCTCTTCCAGTAGAAAATGCTGAATAAATGTCTAAGAGAAACTTCTTTACATTACTTACCACTTACATTACTTAGTCTCCATTTTTTTATGAGCCTAATTTTGCCAAAAAAGGAATTCCTTTTTTTACTTCATTCATGCATTGACAAAGATTCATTGATTATGCAAATGAATGTATTAGTTTCACATGTTCACTAGATACCGTCATGACCAGGGGCACCATCATTCTTTAGAATTCATATAGGATATTACCTTCACTTTTATGCACTTATATAGTTATCACATATATTGCATTATTGTTGTTCAAGTCATACCCCACCACTAGCCTGTAAACTCCATAAGGGTAGGGATCTAGGTCAAATCCGGGTTTCTTCCTTGCCTGTTCCCTTAGAGTATTTTGAATCTCTTCTCCATCTTCCTATCTTCCTTTGTGTAGCATGTTAGCTAAGCAGAACTTACAAAACAACCTATACAGTTCTGCTCTAGAAAGAGGTACTTAACAGGAGTAATTGGAATATAGACTGATAGAGAATTCTAATCTCCAAAATAAATGTACCACAATTTAACACAGTAAGTTGAATAAGCACATGGGCCACCAGGGAAATCCTTAGCTTAAGAACATACGAATCTATCAATAATGATTCCTATGTACTAAAAATTCTTTAAAATAATCCTAGAGATATAATGAACACAATTATTCATATAAAGAAGATTGTGGTGGATTAAAATAAACACCTCTCCTAAACCCGGTAAGGCCTTCTTAGACACAAAAGCATGGCATTGTGGTACAGGGTTATCACATAGAAAGTAAGAGTGATGCATTCTTTGCGGCTTTTGAAGACAGAGTAGGGACAAGTGAGTGGAAATTTACAGGCAGCTGGAGTTTTGCTTTAAAGGAAGGACTTTTTAACAAGGAGTTATCCAAAGAATAGGTTGCTTCATGAGCTTCTGAATTCACTAACAGCATTCAACCAGATGTTAGATGATTGAAAACTTCTGGGAAAGTTGTAGAGTTGATTCTTATATTCAGTAGAGGTTTAAGTGAAATGACTCTAAATATCTATAATTTTAAATGACACTGAAAATTTTCTCCTTAGTTTGCATGTAGTTATTACTTCAATTAGGAGTATACATTCAAACCTGGAAGGGACCTTAGAAGTCGTATTGTTCAACATTCTCATTTTAGAGATGAGGAAACAACCACACTTAACCAATGATGATTGAGTGACTTATCTAAGATCATAAAGTCAGTGACAGAGCTAGGATTTTAACTCAGGCACTCTGACTCCAGATCCACCATTCTTTCTACTGTATCAATCTGTGTCCAATTGTTATTTATGAAAAATTGATCCATATTATTTTGTGTTTATTCCTTCATATGAAGAGTCCAGAAGGCAATGGAAAGAAAGAGTTACAAATGTAATTGTAACTGATCTTGGGCAAAATAGATTGGCTTCATCTGTAGGCTCTCCTCAAGAATATTCTCCATGGCTTATTTTGCCTCCACTCAGGGAATTCAATCCTAGGAATCATCAGAATTTGGTTCATATCTCCCATGGGCCATTAGCTTCCCTGTAAGCATTCAAGTATGCTATGATAGATTTTATTTAGCCCGATAAAGTGCAGAATGGGTTCATATGTGAACCCCTTAGTGGTTAAGAAAATTCTCTTAAGCAACTCTCTTGTCTTCTGTATGCCATTTCCCACCTGAATCTACATGATCTATATGGATAGTTTGAGTTTCTTCTCAATGCACATTGGTCTCTGATGTGCCTTTTCTTGCCCCTTTGGGTTGTAAAAATGGTATAGGTTATGATGTTGGGTGTCTATTCTCCTTTTCTACCTTCTCTTTTCTAGGCTCCAAATTCTTTCTCCATCTCCCCTTTCCCCATCTCTATCTGGATGTGTCATCTCCACAGAAAACAGTTTCTACCCAAGTTTGTTGGGCCCTTTGTTTACATTCCCTGAGGACAATGGCATGAATATTTGGGCCTCTTTCCAGATTCTCATGTAGCCCAGCATCTATCTAGTAGTACAATAAATCCTGAAGTCAAGGAGAGTCCATACCTTGTCTGGAGTATTCCTATCTTGTTCAAGAGATAGCAGAGGAGAAAGAGACTTACTTATTCCTCTTTGCACCTGCCTGGCCATGTCTACTATGTGGAATTAAATTCATTAAGTTTATACTATTTCCATGGTGTTCTGAGACAAGTTTAGATATGATTCTTTCCGTATTAAATCCTTATCAGATATGATTCATTTTCCTTATTAGAAAAAGGTGTGGGAGACAGGAAAAGATGGGAATGAATCTGAGAAAAAGAAGAAGGAAAAAACAGTCATGATTAATGTTGAAAGAGGAGGATGTTAGGGATCTGGCAGCAGAGAGGAGATCGGTAAAAATTAAGAGTCTGGGTAGCCAGCATAAGTGAAGAGTCTGGGTAGCCAGCATAAGTGAAATGTTCTTTTCTTGGTGTCTTGACCATTTTGAAAATGAGGTAAAAAGCAGTACAGTGTTTCACAGAAGACAATGGCAGTACATTTGGGGTATAGAAATTCGGAAGAGGAAACCTCCATTATCCCAGAATCTTAGTATGGGAGAGGACCTCTGAGGCTATCTGCTCCATACCATTCCTAAAGAAGAATTTCTCCTATAACATATTGGACAAATGATCATGCAACCTGTTCTTGCAACATCCAATGAGAGGAAGTCCACTACTTTCTAAGACAGTCCATTCCACTTTTGGCTAACTCTAATTGCTAGAAAGTTTTTTTTTTTTTAATACATCAAGCCTAAATTCATTCTTCTGGAGTTTCATTCCATTGCTCCTAGTCCCTCTGGGGCCAAGAAGAAAAAAGTCTCATCTTTCACCCATAGTAAAGTATTCAAATATAGACAGCTATCATATCTATGAAGAAGCGTTCTCCGTTCCATGCTAAACATCCCAGTTTCTTTGGCAGATCCCCATATGGCATGATCTTGAGTCCCTTTAGTATTCTCCTTGCCATCCTCTGGCTTCTCTTTGTTATATCATATATAAAATACAGCACTCAAAACTGAAAATAATGCACAAGATGTGTTCTGACCAGAATAGAATAGACAGCATCAGTCACCTTCCTTGTTCTGGACATTACGCCTTTCTTCATTTAACCTAAAATTGCCTGCCATGTCCTCTGGGCCTAGGTCCATGCCTATGACCTCACTCCATACCTACGGCCCTTTTTCTTGCTATAATATGCAACTTAGCAATTTTGAAATTGGCAATAAGACACCCACAACTACTTGAAAAGGAAACCATAGTCTCTTATTAGTATCAATTTGCTTTTGGAGGAATGAGGCAGATTATAGCATTTATAAAGGAGGAAAGCTCAAATTAAAGTGTCTTTGTTATTACATGCCGACTATGTGGTGATATAATTGTTTCATGTCTTTTTCTCCCCAGATATAAAGACATTAATACCCAAAAGAACCTAAAATGACAATATGGCAATTGTAAAAATATGAAAAGCTCTGCTCTATTATATATGATAGTTTCTGAATATTGAATACTTCAGCAGAACAATGATGTCAAGGCTGCCCCTTCATAGGTGGAATGGGAGCAGTGAAAGGATGGGTATCCAGGTTACCTTATCCTGACAGAGAAGAAATAACTTCTCAGTTGAATCATTCAACAATCCCCTGCCTGCCTTATAGGGTCCTGAGACATATTTTCCCACAACTATAGACAGAGTCTAGTGCATTCAGGCTTCAAGAATATATGTAGTAAGAAGGTAACTCACAGTTCCTGGTTGAATGGAAGTCATTTACTCCTTCCCTTGGCCTTTATGGTCTCTTCCAGCTCTAAACTTATAATCCTATTATCCATCAATCAACAAGCATTTATTAAATGTGTACCATGTTCCAGGTATTCTGCTAAGCACTGTGGTTACAAAGACAAAAGCTGAAGCAGTTTCTGATCTCAACGAGCTTAAATTTTAATGGGGCATATGATATAAAAAATATTTTCTGATATATGCAAATAAAATATGAGATAGTTTGGGAAGAGATTGCTCTGGTAGCTGGGTGGCTCAAGGAAGCCTTCATAAGGGGACTTCTCACCAAGATAGATTCCTGAATGGAGGCAGGCAGTGTAGCTTGCCCAAAAATATGACAGCAAAACTCTAAAGTCACACTATGCTAAATAATAATCAATAAATTCAATGAGAAATTAGAGTATATGCCTTCTTCTACCCAAGATCTGCACTAAAAGTCAGCCAGAAGCCCATAGGCAATACAGAAGGGGGACCACCATTAGTCAGTGCCAATGCAGGCAAACCAGATGGCAGCCTCCTACCACGCTCAGAGAGAGGGAAAGGTCAGAGACATTTGTATGGCTCTGTATCTGGAAGTAGCAAAAGTAGAGGGCAAACCCTGAGAAAGACCTACTATGTTTGGAAACTCATAATGGGTACCTTAGAAACATGGAGGGAAAGCTTTGATCACTCTGGCCACGATAGTTCTCAGACTAGGACACCTGAGGCCTAGGTGCCTATCATTCTGTCCAAAGGCACCATAGAGGACCCTGAAGATCCAGTACTCTATACCTCAAAGATCCAGGTCTATTCCTGGGAGGAGAAGATCAATGCAGGAGCCAAAATGAACCACTTTGAGATCAACCAGTGCTGACCATCCCACCAAAAAGCACAGCAGAAGCATGGACCTGGCACAAAGTACCATTTTAGGAACTAAGGCCAGAGAAATGAACAAGTAGAAGAAGATATAAACCACTTTAAAAGAATTGTGATAGATTCAAAGATACTCCAAAAATCTAATCTGGAAGGAGAGAATAACTCCATAACAACTTCAAGCAGCGAGACTCAAAAGAAAAACTGGATTTTCAGCAAGGACTACATAAATACCTAGAAGAAATTAAGTAAGAGATAAAGAACATTAAACAAAAATTCTGAAGGCAAGAATTGGAAAGAGAATAAATAATTTAGAGCGAAAAAAGTGATAAACCTTATCCAATAATGAATTGCCTGAAAATTAGAAAATTAGACCAAATAGAAATCAATGACCTCATGAGGTAATGAGAAAGATTAGAAGAAAATAAAAAAGACTGCAAAAATTGAAGAAAATTTAAGGTATCTGCTGTAAAAACAAAACAAACAACACAACAACCACCCACAAAAAACAGATGGCCATAAGAACAAGTGGAGGAGAGATAATCTAAGTATCACTGAACTCTGTGTGGGCGAAAAAAGATTAAAAAGTTTGGAGACTGTTTCAGGAAATCATAAATTAAAACTGCCCAGATCTATTAGAACCAGAGAATAAGGTATAAGTATAAAGAATCCACCTCCCAAAAGGAACTGCAAAAGGAAAAGCCCTGAAATGTCATCGCCAAAATTGATAGTTCCCACATCAAAGAAAAAATCTGCAAGCACTGAAAAAGTGGTAGTTCAAATAACAAGAAACCAAAGTCAAGATCACACAAGGTCTGGCAGCTTCTGCTATAAAAGAGAATATATTGTTACAAATGGCCAAAGATATATACTTATGACCATGAATAACTTACTCTGCAAAGCTGAGTATAGTCTTATGGGGAGGGACTGCAGGAGGAGAAATGGATCTTTTACTCAGACGGAAGACTTTGAAGAATTCCTGTTGAAAAGGACAGAGCTAAATTGTAACTTTGAAACACAAACACAAGAGACAAGAGGGAAAGATAAATTTATTTGAGCAATTGATTGTAAGGAACTGTCTGATGATGAAGGGGTAACATTCAGGTATTGAAAGGGTATTAAAGGAGTTAAATAAGAAAAATAAAAGGATCTGGAGGGTAAATTGTTTCTGTTCTGAGAGTTTTAACAGGAGAAAGAAAAAGACAAATAAAAGAAATACACTTTTTCTGCACTAGTGTAGAAAAGAGGAAGACTAGGATAGAACTTGTTATTTCTTATCATTGTTGTGTGGGGGAAAAAAAGCATACAAACGTGGAGGAAAGAGTGGAGGAAGTAGGCTCCAGATGAACCTCAATGTTATCTGAAACAGACAAGGAATATTGAACACACACATTTACATACATACATACATTCACACCCATACAGAAAGAACAAAAACACATAAAACCCAACAGGCAAACATAAAGTGATAGGGAGAAGGGAGGTTAAAAGTTGAGGATAATGCTGGGAAGAGAAAAGTCACAAGCAAAGGAGACTTCCTTATCCTGAAGGTGGGGGGAGATTACAAGGAAAAAAGAAAGAAAGAAATAAAAAAGGCAGAACCTAAGGGGTTCTCCATCAGTTGGGGAACAGCTGAGCAAATTACGGTATATGAATGTGATGGAATATTATTGCACTATAAGTGATGAAAGAAATTCAGAGAGTCATCTGAAAAGGAACCGATGCATAGCAAAGAAAGCAGAACCAGGAGAAGAATTTGTACCATAACATTGCAAAAAACAAACAGAAACCTTAAAATTTTGAAAGACTTAAGAACTCTAATCAAAGCAATGACCAACCATATACCTAGAAGACTTATTGTGAAACATGTTACATGCCTCCCGACAGAAAGGAGATGGACTGAAGGTGCAGAAAGAAATATACATTTGGGGGCATGGCAATTGTTTGCATTTATTTCATTTGATTGTGCTTCAGTGTTACAAAGAGTTTTTTTCTTTATGTTTTTAACTGGAGTCGGGAAGATGGAGGGGGAAAAGTAGAAGGGATAGTGATAGAAAAAAAAGAAAAGAAAAAAGAGGAGGGACATTGAAATAATTTTTTAAGTACTCAGAAGAGTCCAGAATGTAGTTCAGAAGGAAGCATAGGAAAGCAGGAGAATTTTGAAAGCAGAAAGTTAAATTTATCACATACTTTTTGAAAAACAGAAGGTATCAAATGGGGATTCATGGTTTCCTATACTGTGCTCTTTTTGTATTTGACTTTGTATGTGGAAATGCCCTTTTTTTGAGGGGAGGAAAATAAGTACCCTCTTTTCCCTAGCAAGGCAGTTTCCTGAAGGACAGTCCTGTGAAGCTGAGTGCTGGTACCCAGAGGGAGATGTGATTCCTTATTGGTTGGGGGATCTTTGGACCAGGCTGCAGATCAAGTATGCAGAAACTTCAGATCCTGAGAGAAGCCTGGTTCAAGAGAGAAGGCACAAACTTTTTAATGGATAACAAGAACTCCCAGAGCTTCTGTCTCAAGGGTTATAGTCACTGGCAATACAGAAATGTGTTGGGAGGACAGGATGTGGAGAGCTTTAAATGTCAAACAGAGGATTTTTTTTTTTTTTGTCTCAGAGGCAATAAGGAGCTACTGGAGATTATTGAGCAAGTGACAGGGTAGGAAAGAGGTGTATGGCCTTATCAGGTCTGTGTTTTTGCAAAAATCACTTTTCTGCGGTGTGGAGGTATGGGCAGAGGCTTGGGACAGTGCGACCAGAAAAGGATCCTATTCCAATAGCCCCGGTAAGAGGGGATGACAGTGGACTTGGGCTCACGAGGTGTCAAGAAGGCTCTGATGCCCTCAAATTATGTCCCATTTACTGCCTTATGCTTGAAATTCTGATGATAGAGCTTTCATTTCAAGCACTGGTCTCAACTAACATTCAAACACCTCTTTGAGGCTGCATCTCTTTCAATTTATTAGTTGTAACATTATGAGTTGTACCAGAGGATGAAAATTATTGGGATTTAGGAAAAGACTGTGTCTTTCCTCCTCTCTCTTCTCTCTGTAGATAGACAATGACTCAATGTTTAAACTAGCATGAAAGTTTTTTAAATCATTAGATTTCATTAGAGGTTGGCCGGGGGTTTCATGAAGGGGAACAGAGTAGCATACAAGGAGGACAGAGTAGTGCAGTGGAGAGCTATATTGAAATTACAGTCAAGGGGCAGTCAGGTGGCACAGTAAATAGAGCACTGGCCCTGGAGTCAGAAGGACCTGAATTCAAATCTAGCCCAGATACTTGACACTTACTAGCTGTATGACCTTGGTCAAGTCACTTAACCCCAATTGCATTGCCTTCCTCCCCTTCAGCACCAACAACAATAACAACAAAAGAAATTGCAGTCAAGAAAACTTGAGTTCAAGTCCCACTTCTGACATATCTGGTTGTATGACTATGGACAATTCATTTAAACTTTCAGTGCCTCTGGCATCTCTCCAATGTTATAAATTATAGATGACAGAGAGTGGACTAGATTGCATCTAGAAAATTGCACAGTATCACTTTCAGTGTTCCTAAATCTGGCCAGAGAACACTACTACGTATCCTCCATACCCACCATGCCATTCCATCTTGTGTAATTTGATCTCTATTATTTGTGCATGGGAAAGCAAGGGGGTCAAATGGATAGAATACCAGACCAGGTGTCAGGAAGACTCATCTTAAATTCAAATCTGGCCTCAGACACTTATTAGCTTTGTGTCCCTGTGCAAGTCACTTAACCCTTTTTGCCTCACTCTCTTGATTTGCAAAATGAGCTAGAGAAGGAAATGGCATACTACTCTAGTATCTCTGCCAAGAAAACCACAAATGAGGTCATAAAGAATCAGACATGATTAAAAACAACTGAATAACAACAACAAATCCAGCCAGAGGACATCATTGAGTATCTTTTATACCATCTTTGGACCTTCCTCCAGTGGCCCCAGACTGAACCTTAATCAGCCAGATCCCACCAGGATCTCCCCCTTCCCACATTATGCATTAAGAACCACCAGCCCTTTCCATCAACTCGACCATTGAACTTTCTTATAGTTGCTATCTCCCCCAATTGGAATGTGAGTTCTTTGCAGCAGAGACCATCTCCCTTTTCTCCTTTTATTCCCATACGTAAGTCTCTAATGAAAGCATTTCTATTCCATTCCATGAACAGAAACCTATCTTTTTAACACCAATGTTTTCCTGCTGATGCTGTGTGACTAGGACCCATAGAACAGCACAGACTCTGAAGAATAAAAATTCCATGCAACCCCAAGGGCAATGGAGAAACATATGAACTATGGTCTAGCCCTACCTCCCTCTCCTTATACTTGTGAAATCATTTTTTAAAAATCACAAGTAGGGCTTGACCTTATTTTCTAATGCATTTTATTTTCATATTTTATTATACTTTAGGAACAATTACAAAGTTTTCTGTTTGGCTTTTAAAACCCTTCACAACCTTTACTTTCACCTGTTTTTCCAGGCTTTCCTCAGACAGCACATTCTGTTTATGTCTCCCATTTCTACACAAACTGTCTACACGTATGCTCCATTCCTGGAGATCTGCTCCACTTCTGTCTCTTGGAATCCCAGTTTCTTCCAAAGCTCAATCCCCTTACTTGGTACTTATTTTGTATATTCTTATATATATGCCTGTTGTTTGCCTTGATTGTATATAAGGTCCTTGAGTGCAGGGCCCATTTTGTATGAAGTGAGGCTTGTCTTTGTATCTCCAGTACCTAGCATAGTTCAGTCATTTTTCAATTATGTCTAGCTCTTTGTGACTCCATTTGGGGTTTTCTTGATAAAGGTACTGGAATGATTTGCATTTATTTCTCCAGCTCATTTTACAGATAAGGAAACTGAGGCAAACAGGGTTAAGTGACTTGCCCAGGGTCACATAGCTAATAAATGTCTGAGGTGAGACTGGATTTGAATTAATAAAGAGAAATCTTCTTGATTCTAAGCCCACTGCTCTATCTACTATGCTACCTAGTTACCTCGACTTGGCTTTTAGGTCTTTACAAATCAAACTAAACCAAACTAAAATGTATGAAATATTTGAGAATTTTGGAACCAAAGTGAAACTTATTGGCTTATAGTTTGCCAACTCCCCTGTGGGCCCCCTTTTTTAAAATGAAAGATTTGGCCTTCTATAGTCTGGTTCAGGGATGATCGGCAACCTGTGGCCTTGGGGTCGCATATGTCCTTCTAGGTTCTTGGGTGCAGCCTTTTGACTGAGTTCAAGTTTTATATAACAAATCCTTTTGTTAAGGGGATTTGCTTTGTGAAGTTTGGATTCAGTCAAAGAGCCACACTTGAGGACCTAGAAAGTCACATATGGCCTTAAGGCCACAAGTTCCCCACCTCTGGCTACTCATTCTAAACTTTAGTACTCTTGACATAATTCTTACAGGACTGTGCCATGCTTTTGTATTCATCTTTTCGATCATTTGACACTACATTTTATTAAGCAGTAACTACATGCAAGGTATTAAGTGTGGCGCTGGATATAAAAAACCCAAATCAACAACACTGGGAATACACACACACACACACACACACACACACACACACACACACACACACACACACACACACACACACCTATCCAGAGGTGTGGTTTCACCATCAAGGAAGTCTAAAACTGAAGCATGGGAGACCACTTGTCAAGGATGGTATGGAAGAGATTCCTATTAAAGTATGTGCTTTTATTTATTTCTTTATTTTTAGTTTTTCAACATTTATTTATTTTAGTTTTCAACGTTCACAGACAGCATGAAATTTGATATAGATTAGGCATGTACAATCATATTAAACATATTTCCATGTTAGTCATGTTGAAAGGAAGAATCAGAGCAAAGGGAAAAACTATGAGAAAGAAAAAACAAAAAACACACAAAAAGAGAGAAACTAGTATGCTTTGACCTGCATTCAAACTCCACAGTTCTTTCTCTGGATATGGATAGCCTTTTCCATCATGAGTCTTTTGGAATTGTCATAGATCATTGCATTGCTGAGAACAGCCAAGTCTATCAAAACTGGTCATCACACAATGTTGCTGTTACCATGTATGATGTTCTCCTGGTTCTGCTCACTTCACTCAGCATCAGTTCATGTAAGTCTTTCCAGATTTTTCTGAAGTCCATCTGCTCATCATTTCTTATGGAACAATAGTATTCCATTATATTCATATACCACACCTTGTTCAGCCATTCCCCATTTGATAGGCATCCCCTCAATTTCGAATTCTTTGACACCAGAAAAGGCACTGCTACAAATATTTTTGTGCATATTTTCCCATTTCCTTTATTTATGATCTCTTTGGGATACAGATCTAGTAGTGGTATTGCTGAATCAAAGGGTATATGCAGTTTGGTTGACCTTTGGGCACAGTTCCTAATGGCTCTCCAGAATGGTTAGATCATTTCACTCTACCAACAATGCATTAGTGTTTCAATTTTCCCACATCTCCTCAAACATTTATCATTTTCCTTTTTTGTCATGTTAGCCAATCTGATCATTGTGTGTGATACCTCACAGTTCTTTTAATTTGCATTTCTCTAATCAATAGTGATTTAGAGCATTTTTAATATGACTATAAATAACTTTAATTTCTTCATCTGAAAACTACCTGTTCATATCTTTTGACCATTTATCAGTTGAGGAATGATTTTTATTCTTATAAATTTGACTCAGTTCCCTATATGTTTTAAAAATGAGACCTTTATCAGAGATACTGGCCGTAAAAATTGTTTACCAGCTTTCCACTTCTCTTCTAGTCTTGGTTGCATTATCAGGAGATCTCCAACTACATTTTTGAGAGATTCTTATTTCTATTATTAAAATTTAGCTAATTAACATGTGTTTATTGTGTATCTCTTTTGTTGTGACAAATCATCAGTTGTCTGCTAAAAAAAAGTTTTAGTGATGCCTCTTGTCTTTACATCATTATTATTTCCACATGTATTCTCCCTTGTAACCAGAAAAACAATTAAGTGACAACGAAGTATAAAATAACCCTGTCTCACAACATAGACAACATTTCTACATTCTGTTCAAATAGTGCTCCCCACATAAAGGGATTCTATATTTCATTGTCTGTTCTCAAGGACTATTGTTGGCTTTTCAATTTGGTGGAGTTTTACTTCCTTTCAGTGATCTTTTCATTTACCTGGTAGCAGTTATGTATATTGTTATTCCAGGTGTTTTTGTCTACTCTGCATTCACTGATATAAACCTTCCCACATTTTTTAAATTCTCATGTCATTTAAAATTACATAATGATATTCCAGTACATCGATCATAGGCCATGATTTGTTCAGTTATTCTCCAACTGATGGGTAACCAAATTGTTTCTAGTTTTTTACTTGGACAAAAGTGTTGCTATGAATAGCAACTGTCACAGAAATCTCTTCATTTCAGTTCTTTGCTCAAAAGTTACCTAATTCAGTTTATAACTGAACAGGTATCTTCTCATTTAAAGTCCTCTACAATATGGCTTCACCTTAGATTCTTAGTTTTTGGTCATACCATTCCCCTTTGTGTGTTCTATAACAAAGCCAAACTAGACTAATTGGGTGTCCTATTCTAAGTATATACCCTGATTTTTCCAGCCTCTAGGTCTTGGTTCCCACAGTTCCTGTGCCTAAGTACCCATCCTTCCAAACCCAATTCAAACGGCACCATTTTCAGGAAGCCTTTCCTTAACTTGGCAGTTACTAATGGCTTTTGCAGACAGCTCTCTTATATCCTGTATGTATATTATTTTGTTATTACATGTGTGGGTAAGCAAGGATTATGTATTATCTAAACTTTGTATCTCTCCAAGTGCCAAGTACAGTGTTCTGAACACAGAAAATATTTAATAAAAAGTTGTAGAATTGAATTATTGAATTAAATTGCTATTATTGGTGTAGTTGTGCCTTTGGCTATCCTTCTTCCCTACTAATTTCTGATCAATTGTTAGTTTCTAAGCCAAATAATTAAATTTCTTAGTATTGTGTTTAAACCTACTTATCTGTGTGTAAATACGATGCAGCTGAGGATCTAAAGAGCTCTTCAGTGGATAAAATGCATGAGCTTTAAAGTACATGAATTTTATAACATCAATTTTATGTACTCAAAGATTGCATTGTATTCCTTTCTGTGTTCTTAGTTATGTCCTCCTTAGGTAAGTTATTAATATTTCATATTCCTGTTACCTAGTTACTTTTTCCAGCAAAAGGGACTTTTTTCTTGTTTGCTTTTTGTTCTTTCAATGTCACTGCTATCATTGCTCTCTATTGTCCCACCTTTGCACTCAAGTCATTTCCCAGTCACTGCTTGTTCATCATTAAAACTTTTAACTGCCCCTCCCAAACTATAAATTGACTTTTTTTCCCTTTTGTTTGGAGGGAGAAGGCAAAGCAGTTGGGGTTAAGTGACTTGCCCAAGGTCACATGGCTAGTAAGTGTTAAGTCTCTGAGGCTAGATTTGAACTCAGGTCTTTCCTGATTTCAGGGCTGGTGCTCTATTCATTGTGCCACCTAGCCACCCTGAAATTGACTTTTTAAAAAAAGTTACAGATATAAAAATAAACAAAACTTAAGATACTGAATCCAAGACTTTGGGGGGTATGGAGGGGAAAGGAGTGATCCACTTCACAGAGTCCTATGGATAATCATCCCATGATGCAGCGCCCTCAACAATTCCTTCTTAACTAAGCACAAGTATATTTACATTCATCTTGTTTGCTTTGTCCCCGCTTCTTAGTAAAATAATGCTTGTGCATCATTTTCTGGATTGATTTATCCTCTCTTGTGGTCAGCCAGCATTTTTTCATCTTTAAGGAGTAACCAAAGCTATGCGCATAATCCCTGTCCCACCATGCTGTTCAATAGTCCTTCAAGCTGCAGATTCCTAGTGACTAATGAAGGGCAGTGAACTCATGTTTTCCATTGTCCCACCCTGCCCAACTGGAAGAAGAAAAGAAGGGGTCAAGGAGTGAGGAGCAGAGGAGTAGCAAAAAGAACTCACACTACTAAATTGGAATCATGATATAGCCTTCAAGTAGTACAGCACTGTTAATTTTTCAAAATGTTTTAAATATCTATTCTTTCCTAGTTTATCTTCATGAAAACAATCTTGTGCAGTATAGGCAGATGGTCTAGAGGTGAAGACACTGAGGTTCTAGGAAGTTAAATAATGTGTCCAGGGTCAAGAAGTAAGTTATTTTTAGAGTCAAGACTGATGCCCATCTCTTCTAGCCTGAGGTCTTTTCATCATGCCACAATGTATTTCTGGACCTAGAAAAAAAAACAACAACCTGGAAGCCCCAATTGAACTACACATATTGGAACAGAAATCTAGTTTTGGCTCTGCAATTGGTTAGCTGTGTGGTCACAGGCAATTAACTTTACCTCTCGGGGCTCTGGTTTCCTCCTTTTAAAACAGGGGCTGGGAGCACCTAGGTGGCACAGTGAATAGAGCACCAGCCCTAGAGTCAGGAGGACCTGGGTTCAAATCTGGCCTCAGACACTTGACACTTAAGTAGCTATGTGACCTTGGGCAAGTCACTTAACCCCAATTGCCTTGCCTTCCCCCCTCAAAAAAAATAAATAAAATGGGGGCTGGACTAAAATAGCCTCTAAATTCTCTTAGAGTTTTTAAATCTATGTTTTCTATGATTAAGTCTGTGTAGTACTATCTGTAACATGAAGGACATAGGACAGAGAGTCTAATCCAAGCCCCTCATTTTACAAATGAGGAAACTGAGGCCCAGAGAGGCAAAATAACTCACAGATTGTTAATGGCAAAATCATCCCAAGCACAGAGCTCATCGCATGGTGCAATGCCCTCAACACAGTCACATCCTATTTACACACAGCTAAGTTGGATTGCACATAGTTCTTTTTTTTTCTTTTTTTTTGTTGCTGGGTCAGTTTTTCATTTTTTTTTTTCATTTTATTTTTATTATTTTTTTTAATTTGCTCATTTACTTTTTATTGATTGCACACAGTTCTAACAAACTTAGTTATTTGGTTTAGAAATTAAAAACTGATCAGAAATTAGTAGGGAAGAAGGATAACTAAAGGCACAAATACCCCAATAATAGCAATTTAATTCAATAATTCAATTTTATAAGGGCATCCTAATATCATAAAAAAAAGGATTATAAAATCTAGATTGAGAGAGGACTTTAAAATGATAATCTTATGCAATCTAATCCAGCAAACATTTATTAAGCACGTGGCATGGGTTACATTATTGTGCTAGGTGCTAGGGATATG
Organism: Pseudochirops corinnae; assembly: GCA_028646515.1. Taxonomy (NCBI): domain Eukaryota; kingdom Metazoa; phylum Chordata; class Mammalia; order Diprotodontia; family Pseudocheiridae; genus Pseudochirops; species Pseudochirops corinnae. The sequence continues at coordinate 136,982,288 of CM053587.1, read as the reverse complement.
AAGAGATTATATACATACATATATACATACATTTGTATGTGTGTGTGTGTATACATAGAGAGAGAGAAAGAGAGAGAGAGAGAAGAGAGACAGTCTAGCCCCCTTGTTTTACATATGGATTAACTGAGGGCCAGAGAGGTTGCTTTAGGCCATACAACACAGAAATGGCAGAGCTGAGATTTGAGCCTCAGCTGTGACTCTGGCTCTAGCCTTCTATCTGCTGTGCCGTGTTGTCAGTCGTGAAATAGATGAAGTAACATTCTAATAGCTAGTATCAGAACGTACAAAGAATCTGTAATTTCCTGGCATGAGAATTCTCAACACCAATGGACATGAAACTATCTATACCTTAATAGATAAGTCCCAAGGAGATACCTAAGGTATATCAATGTTGTGACTTTCTCGACTTAAACAAAAGACAAGATATGAACCCAGATCTCCCTGACTCCAAGACCAGCAATTTGTCTATCCACTTGTGTAGAAATTTTTGTTATGAAGGGGAGAATGGAAACCTTAAAACAACAGCTGACTGACCTGTGTTTATCTCTCAGTTCTTGGTTAGTTTTTTCTACTCTCTTTTGTTGTAAAGACTCAAATTCTGAAATATATGAAATTATGTCAGTAAATGGGGCAAATAGGTGGTACAGTGGATAGAGTGCTGACCCTGGAATCAGTGGGTGGGAGAGGGTCCTCCTTATGCATACTCCTACTCACCTATTATTGCTCCGGATGAAAGAATTCCTAGTTGCCAATTCTGTCTAGTTCACATGTTTATTGTGATGAAAGTATTTTACAGAGAGCTCTATAAATATGAGGGTTTTTTGTTTTGTTTTTTAGATTTAAGATGTTCTGTGGTGAAAGCATTAGATTTAGAGTCCCACTCACTCTGTCTTCTACCAACCACCATTGTCACTAGGGCCACTTGTGTGGGAAGCATGGGAAGGGTGGTTGAAGGGTCAATATAGGAGGCAATCTAATTGTGGGTACAATTGCACCAGGAAAGGGATTCTCATCCCTGAGAAAGTCTGACCCTTCACCCCTAGAGCATTGGGGTGGGAGGAGATGGGCCCCAGGAAAAGGACAACACAACATTAGGACAAAAGGACAACACAACATCCTGAGGATAGCAACATAGGGGTGGTTACACTTAGTGGTACTGAAGACTGAAATGTGGAGGACTGTAAGAAAAGATGTGGTGGCTGCCATCCCCAAATCAATACATTAGTCGATAAGTATTTATTATACACATATTACATGCCAGGTACTGGGGATAGAACTTGATTCAGTCACCCTGGGAGACAACTCAATTTAGTCCCTGCAAGATCTAGCAAGAAAGTAGGAAGTATGAATTTTAGTTCCCCCATTTTACTGATGAGGAAAGCGAGAGTTAAGTGGTTTGTCCAAGGTCCCATAGATCATATTAAAATTAGAAATCACAAGAACTTCAGTGGTTGTCAATATGAGATCATTTTTCCACGGAGTATTCATTGAGGTCTCCCCCTCTTAAAAAAGAAAAAAAGGAGCTAATTCTCTACTTTCTCACTGTATGTCATAAAAATGAGTAAAAGACAATTCTTTTCTGCTTCTGGAAATGACTGGGTGCATGGGGCCTTGGGTGCCAACTTTGTGGTGGACTTTTCCTAGTTTCATTGCCAGCCACCTGCATGAGGAGAGAAGCTTCAGCAAGTACTAGCTTGGGGTTTAGTATGTGTGTAACCACAGGAGTGACTGCTTGCCTGTCCTGACACATCTTCCCTAATAATGAGAACCTCTGGAAATCTCTTCCATGCTCCTTCATTAGTGCCTCATAAAAGGAATCCATCTTCCTCAAGTCTCTTCCCTTCCTGCTGTAACTCTCTGACCCTGGGAGGGTGGCCCTGCTTACCCCCTTTCCTCCAGGATGCAGGAAATGCAAAGTTCAAAGCTTTCTCTGTCAAAAGAAAGCCCTTCTAATCCAGTATAACATGATTATGTGACAGGTCGAGAAATACCAGGAATACTTGATTGTGGGTTAGGGCTCTTTCCCTCTCAATACTTGTCTTTCTAAAAATCTGGTTTACCATTTCCTTTTCAGCTTAAAGATGCTAACTCAAGTTTAAAACTATTAAAGGGTCAAAGGGCATCTGGCAGCTTTTAGATATTGGAAGGATGGGATGAGGGTTGTAAAGAGATTCTGGTGGGCTATATGACAGCCAGATTGGGAAGGTGGGGGTGTGAGACAAAAGGAAGATGCCAGAGTGTATCTACCTATATGCATTCTCCTGGGTGAATTTCTGTATAATCATCAGCCTTGTTTCATTGCTATAAAATAAACCCAATTTTGCCTATGTTAAAGCAGGGTTAAAAGGAGTCATAAATCTTTATAGAGGCTGAGGATTCACAGGAAAGCAAGGCTGATGTCTTTTACATCTGTTTCAGGTTCTCAGCCTCGTCTAGTTCAGCTGCCTTGTCTCTTTGTGGTCGTACACAAATACCATTCCACAAAAAGTCCTATTGCCGTTGCTGAATGGCAGGTATAGGGTATCTATGCTATATAAGCTTTGAGGGTGAAGGGGTGAGGAGAGGGTTATGTGAGAGTCCAAGCAGCAGACGAGCCCCCAAAGGCCGGCTGACTGACATTGTAAATCTATACAGAGGGGTTGTTTGAGGGGAGCCTGTCAGACTGACAGTGTAAATGTGTCACACACACAGCCTGGGAGAGAGGAGCCTGGCGGCGGGTGGGAGAGCGCTGGCTGAGTGTCGGTCACACGGAGATTGAATTACAGCTGAATTAGATCAGAGCTGTGGGAAACAGCACCTCCTAAACACACACACACACACACACACACACACACACACACACACATACACACACACAGAGTCTCATAGGAAGATGTGTACAGAGGGGTGGGTGGGTGGGTGGAGAAGAGGGGGGCTGGAGAGATGGAGGCGGGCAGCTGGGCAGCAGCTCTGAGAGAACAGAAGCTAGCCACTAACTTAATTACTGTAGACCGCTCTACAACATGCTTGTCAGAGCTGGTCGACTCCAGGTTTGAAAATGAAAGACTTCGTGGTGTCAGACCCAAGATGGGGTCGTCAGCAGTTAGTCTGCGCTGTCGTCTGGGGGATGTGGTGTACATGGGTGTTTAACAGACTACTAAGCGTTATTAAGGGAGGATGGGAAAGGTTTGGAGCTTTCAGACCCACAGCTGTGGAGGGCAAACTCCAGAAAGGATTTTGGTAGGCTTAACTGGTACCTTTAAGGTTTGATGTTTTATAGCATTTCATTAATGTGCAACGTGAGATCTTAATGCCAAAACCATGCTTTCTCTGCGAACCATCACCTTAATTCTCTTTCTTTGGTCAATAATCTGCTGCCATGTAGGGGGACCCAGAATGCCAGTTTTTCTAGGGGAAACATGGCAGGAGTGGAGAAGTGGGAGAAAGTCTTAGAATGCAAACAGAAACACTTGCAGTCCTATTAAAAAAGGGCAAGAAGTCTGCTGGCTTTGAAATGAACTTGCTCAGTAGGGGTGATGAGGCTTTTCCAGGAGACAGCGGGAAAGCATTTGTTTTCTAAGCTGGCACCAGAGTGGCTCACAGCAAAGCAGCATACAGTGCTTGGCATTCTGTGTGGAGGAGGGTCACTCAGCTCCTGGAGCCATCAACTGATCCCTTTTCTCTCTGTCACTCAGCAAGATTCTGGGGGTGGGAGGGTGGAGGGGGTGGCAATCCTTACAGTAGCTTTCACTGGACCAGGCAGGAAGCAACCTCACAACTCTGCATGGTTTCTCTTTCTGGAATCTTTGGGGTTTGCACACCCCTTTGGGAGCCAGGGCAACTGGGATGAGGAAATGACCTATAAAGAACAGCACAAAGAATATGAGATTTTCATTATATACAGTCCACTCTCTACATGTCTCCTTTCTTTAGACTTGCACTTTCTGTAGCTTTACCTGACCTCTAGGTCTAGTCCAGTCTAGAGATTGGCCAGGACAACCTTAGCAGAAGGAATTCTTAGTGTTTGCTCTGTAATGCAAGTCTAGAACGCATTGGGGAGAATTCCATGTGAGTAATTTCTGAAGGCTCATAGTGTTAGACTTGTCGTACCTCACAGAGACAATTATCATCTTGACAAGCATCGAAGTGTTTTGTTTGGATATGCTATTGATGATACAAAGATTCCCCAAAGGCAAACTTCCTTTAGTCATAGAAGCTGAAAAATAAAATGTCCTTGGCTCAAGTGGGCTGTCCATTTGAATAACAAAGCATGAAGAGAACAGGGACCAATGGAGAACTGCAAAAAGTTGATTTCATGTCAAAGCAGAATTTCAGCTCCAGGCTGCTCCGTGGCTACGTGAATGTATTGTACTTCCATGCAAAGCGGTCTCCTAGACAGAGATCCCCTGATTTATGACTCAATTTGTATAACAGCAGTTTATAGGGTACTAAAAGAAGACAGCATTGGAGAATGCAAAGAAGACAGGGCTCATTCTCAGGGAGCTGATCATTTAGTTGAGAAAAGATAAACATCTAAAGTTCTAAATGGACATTTAAATGTAAAGGGAGAGGGACTAGACCAGTGATTTCATTGGTAGAGGGAACTCCAGGGTGATGAAGCCTCTATTGATGGAGGTCAGAACCTTTTCAGTCTTAAAGAACTTCCTAGATCAGTGAGAGTTTAAGTGGCTTGTCTAAAGTCACAAAGCCAGTATGTGTCAGAAGTGGGACTTGAATCCAATTTTTCCTGGCTCGGAGGCTTAACTGTTTTTACTGGGCTGCTAAGTGGCACAGTAGATAGAGCACTGGCCTTAGAGTCAGGAAGACAGCTTTCTGAGTTCAAATCCAGCCTCAGATACTTACTAGCTGTGTGACCCTGGGCAAGTCACTTCACCCTGTTTGCCTCAGTTTCCTTATCTGTAAAATGAGCTGGAAAAGGAATCTGCAAACCACTGCAGTATCTCTGTCAAGGAAATCCCAAATGAAGTCACGAAGACTCTGACATGACTGAACAAGAGCAACAACTATAATTCCTATATCATCTGTGCACATCATATGGAAAGAACAAACTGATTTCTGTCTACTTAGACTCTTGGAAAAAATGATCTCTATCCTATGGCTCTAAAAATTGGGAATTATAAAGATTGCCTCATTTCTCCTAGGGGCCCTTCTTCTGTTAATATTCTCAGTTGAAAAATTGTAGAGCTTTTTGTAACTGTAAAATACTGGAAAAAGAGTAGATATCCACTGACTGAGTAATGGCTAAGCAAATTATGGTACATAAGTGTAATAGAATATTGCTGTGCTATAAGAAACAGTGAATATGGAGGATTCAGAAAAGTATGGGAAGATAAATGAATTGATGCAATCAGAGCCATTAAACCATTATATATAGTGATTACAATTGTTTTTTGTCCTTCATTCTCAAAGAGGATGATGGCATCAGAAAGGGGCTACTATGACTTGCAAGTGAATTGGATTTAAGTGAAGCAGGGCTGTGCAAAGTCACCAGCCTCACTTTTTCCTCCATCTAGGTCTAGTGGCAAGATATAAATTAGGATGACTGGAGATGGCCCCAGTGACTACAATAATGCAAACAGAAAGAACATCAACCAAAAACCTTCAAACTGAATGCTTTGTAATTATAATAACTAAGCTTGTCCCTGAAACAGAAAGGTGAGAAAATGCATCTCCCTCTCTTCTTTCCAGAGGTGACCTTGAGAGGAGAAATGATAAACTCAGTTGATGTGTTTACTTCTTTTGCTGAACTTTCTCTCTCTCTCTCTCTCTCTCTCTCTCTCTTTTTCCCTCTCTCACACACACCCACCCACCCACACACACCCCTACTCCTCCCACCCCACACCCACGGGATGGCTTTCTGGCTAAAGAGGGGGAGGGATATATTTGAAAATAAAGATGATGTTCGAACAAAAGATGTCACTTTTTCTGGAAAAAGAAAGGAAAAAAAAAGAACCAGAGAAAAATGAACTTGAATTGTTAGGGAAAAAAAAGAGAGTTGGAGGTTCTGTGTTTTAATCCAGACTACAACTTACTCTCTGTTGTGACTTTAAACAAGTAACAACATTTCTGGCTTTCAGTTTGTCATCTGTAAAAGAAGAAGATTGGACTAGACTAGATCCATTTGTGAGCCCTAAAAATCCTATCACAAAAGGAAAAATTTTTTTAAGTCTCAGGATGTACAGAAGCAAGCTGCCAACTGTGAACTCTCCAAACTCTAAGTATATTGTACCCAGGGGGGCGTTGGCAAACTGGAGCTTGTTCCACAGATGGAGGGGAATCAGGAAGGTGAGGGAACTTGAAACCCTGTTATGTGAAGAATAGTTGAAGGAACAGTGAATGTTTAGCCTGAGAAAAGGTGATCTAGGTAGGAAAGGAGAATTGTCTTTAAATATTTGAAGGGCCATCATGTGGAAGAGGGATTAGATTTATTCTGTGTACAGAATAGAGGCAGATTTCAACTGAATAGAAGAAAGAATCCCTTAAAATTTAGAGCTCTCTAATAATGGAACAGGCCAGTTTATGTGGTAGAGGGAACATCGCTAGTAGTGTCTAAGGAAAGTCTGCTTCATTATTTGTTGAGGATTTTGCAGGGGGGAGTCCAATGGGGCAAGAAGTTAGACCTCTAGGATACTTTCATCTCAATGTTTCTATGAATCTAGATTAATTTAGGATGGAGAACTATTTAACTTGGGTGATCTATTACAGTATTTCCCCATGTCAGAAGACTGTGGGTTAACCTAGATGACCTTTTAAGAATCCTGCCAATTCCAGGCTACTCTAATTCTCTCTCTATCAACAAGGTGATACGATTAGATAAAGCATTGGACCTGGAGTCAGGAAGACCTGAGTTTAAGTCCAGCCTCAGATGCTTACTGACTGTGGGACATTGAGCAAGTGACTTAAGTCTGTTTGCCTCAGTTTCTCCAATTGTAAAATGGAGGTAACAAGAGTACCTATTCTTCTGGTTTATTGTAAGGATCAAGTGATACAATATTTGCACAGTACCTGATGCAGAGTAGGCATTTAGTAAGCATTTGTTTCCTTCCTTATACCTTTGTACTGGTAAAGGGTACAAGAGTCGTTGTATACAGTCACTTGCCCCACAGGCACTTTTGTGCGTGACTGATTTTTATTATTGCTCTTAATTATCCAAACCAGGTTAATTTGAATTCATAGTCATTTCTAAGGGAGAGCAATGCATTTTGCACAGCTACCCAACAGCTCAGGGAAATTTTTACCCATCCCTCTAGTTTTAGATCACGGTCTATAAGCAATAAACATATTATTAGGCAGAAGGGTATTCTGAAGTCAGGCTCCTTGGCCATCTCCTGGCTAAGCAGGGCACCATTTCTCCAATGGAAACATTGGATTTTTCATATTTGCAAGGGGGTTCCCACTGGAAAGACACGGACTTTATCTTTGATTAGATTTAGGGAATGTGAAATCAGATAACCTCTAGTCAGAGGTATGCCCGAGTCAGCTTGTACATGGGTTCTGAGAGCTGATTGTTAAATTGTCAATGGGAGCATTTACACTTCAGAAATTGGAAAATATACAAATCAGGGCTTGATTACATTGTTTTGGTCATTGTTTAGAGTTAGAAAGTAATGGAAAAAATGATAATAATGCAAATTAAACTTTAAATTATATCATAAGTACATTTTACCCCCCCCAAAGAACCAGCTAAACATGTACCAATATACCCTTACTTTAGAGCAAATTGTGATCCCACAGTTGAGATATATGTAAATTGAATTATAGGTATTGAATTTACCCCCCAATTCTATATTATATACATATATCCACATACATATATACATGCATATATATACACACATACACATATATGTACATACACACACAGGTATATGTATAAGTATGCATATACATAGACATACACATACACACATATATATATCACAAACCAAGGCTTAAGAACAAATTAAGCAAAACATTTAAAGATGTTGTATAACAAAAGGAATATATGTGTATGCATATGTGTGTGTGTGTGTATGTATATGAGTGTGAATGTGAATGTGTGTGTGTGTGCAAGTATATGCAAGAGATCTTGGTTCAAACTATGAATGAGATGAGGTCTGCCCAAAGTAGGGAGAAAAGCAACCATGTTAAGTCCCAAGTTAGGCAAAGAGACAAAATTCATGACTGAACAGTGGCTGTTCCCGTCATATTAAAAAAAAACCTGATTCTCAAGGAGTGGGGGCAAGGGGTGGTGGTGGTGGAGGGAGGGATGGTAAATCTGTAGCATCTCAATCCCGAAGGGGCATGACAAGACATGGCACAGAAATATTGAATATCAGTACACATTTTCTTTCTTTTACTACTTCCTTCTTCCTTTTAAAAACTCTCACTTCTCTATCTTAACCTTGCTATTATTTTTTTTTTCTCTTTTCAGTATTTAGGAGACTTTCTATCAGCTTGACTGACCAATTCCATGACATGTAGACACCAAAAGTTGCTCATTGACATTAGCAGCTGAAATGCATTGTAAAGAGAAACCCGTGCATGTATCTCTTTAGACTGGTCCTTATAGGTAACATGGAGAAGACAATACTAAAACTTCACAAGGTCATCGTAAAGAAAAATCTATGTAATCATGAAAGTATTTTATATAAATGTAAGCCATTCAGCTCACTTGTGAGGAGGTGGTGGTGCTGGAGTTCTGAGGCTGGAGTCAGGAAGACTCATTTGCCTGAGTTCAAATTTGGCTTCAGACATTTCCTAGCTGTGTGACCCTGGACAAGTCATTTAACTGTTTGCCTCAGTTTCCTCATCTGTAAAATGCGTTGGAGAAGGCAATGGCAAAACATTTCTGTATCTTTGCCAAGAAAACCTCAAATGGGGGTCACAAAGAGTCAGACAGACACGACCAAAGAAAAAAATGACTGAATAAGCCATTCAGCTCACTTGTGAATATCAAATGTGAACACTTTCCCCTTTTCAGATTTTCCACGTTTCCTTTTGTTGTTGTTAAAATTAACTAGTGGTTAGAAAGAAATTCTGAAATGCAGATGGATTTCAAATATCTCTGCTCTCTTCTAAGGATGGTCAAAAGTTGATTGCCTGACATCCTCATAATTCACAGGAGCTGGGAAGGAATAGGAGAATTTGGTTACATTGAGGCCCAGCACTGTGAGACAGACATGGAATTTGAACCTGTGTTATCAGTGACTGCTTCTTTTCTCTCTGATTATTTCCTCTGTACTTTAGTGTTACAAACCAAGCTGTTTGCTTCCTTTCTTTGCAAGCAGAAGGAGATATTGCTGAAATAGAGACATGTGTTTTCTGTTTGTTCCCAGTGGCATGGCAGGCGTTCTCTTGAGTACTCTGTCCATCAACACAGACAGGCTGGTGACATCAGGAAGCTCTGAGGATGCCCAGCTGCTTCGTCTGTCCCAGATCACATAGCTCCTTATCCTTTCAGGAAGCCAAGATTGGGGGTGGGGGATCCTTCTCATGGGGGAAGGGGATAGGGTGAGTAACATTAACGGGACAGTTTACTAAGATCTACATTTCCTTCCAGTCGATTACACAAGACTTAGAAACCTCTGTCTTTTGATACACAAAAGGACTACATTTCCTAAACTGCTTCTTTATAAAAGGAAACCTACTGGTATCCCTATTTTGCAGAAGCTGGGCCCCTATCAGAACTACAAAATGCATCCCAGGATTAGACAGATTTTCCTGGAGAAAATGAGCACTCTTTCTTTTCTATAGAAATCAAAAGCAAAATGATCTTTATTCTTTAAACATCTCTCTGTATTTCTAGTGAATTTGTAGTTAGTGAGAATACTGAATAAACCCTGAATGAGATTTTTGAGACATGAAAGAAACAGTGTGGATGAGGGGAAGAAATATTAGAATTAGCATCATTAGAACCTGGTTCCAATTTTGTCTCTGTCATCTTGACCATGGGCAGAGGCAGTTAAACGTTCTTAGCCTCAGTTTCCTTATTTCTAACAGGTGTGAGATCAAATGAGATAGTACATGTGAAAGTGCTTTGTAACCTATAAAAGGCTGTACAAATGTAAGGTGAGTTAATACTTGTTGAACAAAAGACTTTGTAATGCAACTTGTACAGGATGGGAGTAATTACTGTGATTTCCCAAGTACCTAGGCATCTATTTTATGGGAACTTTCAACTAATAGGACCCCAAAGAAGCCTTATCTACATGGCACAAAAACAATAGTCAGTGCTTTGAAAGAAAGTGGCCAAACCTGTTTGACATCATATAGGAAAAAAACCAACAACTGTATGATGGGGTGATATTATTTTCACTTTTCAGCCAGTTATGTTGGCATGGCAACTGTACAGTTTTGTCCCTACAGATGCACAGAAGCACAAGTCTCATAACCCATAAAGTCTTAGGAGCATGACCTGTTTGGCTGGTTTTTGCACTTAATGCTAGATGGCATGAAGTATCACACATAGCTCCCTTTATTGCCTGGCAAAGAAGACAGCTTTGTCTATGTGCAACTCTTTAAATAGTAGCTACTCTTTGCAGTGTGATGTAGCAAACATGGGAAACTTCTAGCTTATTCAAACTACGTACATTAATTTCTCAAGATCACGACAGGTTTAAGTTCTCAGAAGAAGTTTATTTGTAAGATTTGAGTTTGGTGTATTTGGGAGAGGGGAAGAGGGCAGTCTCAGGATATACATATTTATGTACATAAACATACACAAATATGTATCTGCGTATGTATGTGTGTACACATGTACATGCATACATACGTACATACATACATACATATATATATATATATATACACACATATATATGTCTTTTGCAGGAAGGTCCCAGGAGATCAATAGCTGTATCTTTGCCATGCAGTCTATGAACAGACCTCTCCCTCAATAATGTAAACAATACACAGCAGGATATTTTTTCTGATAAAGCAAATGTTGATAAAGTACAAGGGAGGCAAGAAGAGGACATTCCAAATTTTTTCTTTTGCCCTTCTCTCCCTGGAAGCGCTGAGTATGGAAGAGACTGGTTTAAGGAGAGTCTGAATAATAAGATCGAAGATTTATGATGGGAGACTGGTCCTAGAGATGGTAAACATCTACTGTGCTGTCTAGAATTGCCTGTCTCTCTCTTGACAGGCTGTGTCCCCTTATGGTATCATCTTCCCAACATCAGTTCCCATTCTGCTCCCCAAAATCTCGATTATTAATAAATGAAAATAATTAAACATATCTTTTTAAAGAGGATTGTCCCAACTATTCCAGATAATCTTAAAAACTAAACTCTCAAGCCATAGTGGTAACCTGGAAGAACATAGGACTTTGAGTCAGCAAAGCTTGGGGTCTTTGGTCTCTCCAACTCACCAGCTATTTGACTAGTTAGGTCACTTAACTGCTGGGTGCCTCAGTTTCTTCATCTGTAAAGTGGATTTAAAAACATCAGCTCTGCCTACTTCACAGGTTGTTGTGGGGAATCATCTGAGATCATGTCTGTAAAGTATGCTGCAATGATAAAATTCCATGTAAGTATGATTTATTGTGTTGTTATTTTCAGTTTACACAGTGAGAAAGGAGGTAGAAAAGGGAGTTTTTCTAACATAGGTAATAAAAAAAAATGACTGTGGGTAAACTGAGGTCTGCCCATCGGTGTCTGTGTTAGACATGGAGGAGGAAAAGCAGAAGGATTTCCTGGAAACTTGAGGATTTCCTTTCTGTAGGACCCCAGGTTCCAGAACAAATCATTGCTCCACCAGTAGGAAGCCATCAGTACATAGGGCTGTACCAATTCTGGGCTGACTGAAACCACTAATACTTGGTAAGTGCCTTTCTACCTGGATGAACCTGTTTCTGTCACTGGGGAGTTTTTTCCAGATTATGAGGCTTTGCTTGGCATGTGGACATTTTCCTTTCTATCAGAAGATGATAAAGTATAAAAGCAGAAAGGAAAGATTCAGGGGTGAGCATCATGAACCAGGCCTGTGAGGCTCTGACCCAAATCAAGCCCTCTTTTCTCTAAGTTTTTATCATCCTCATCATTATAGAGGCGGCATGATATAGTTGATTAAGTATTGGACAAGGTTTCAAGCAGTTCAGAAACTAATAGGCTATCACTTTTTAAGAAAGCACTTTCACCATATACATGGGAGTTATTATTATTTGGGACATTCCTAAACCTAGAGGTCCTAAGATCCTCCTGGAGAGTAATTCCTCCCCCCTTGGTCCATGTGCTTGGAAGTTGATAGATCAAGAAATTAATGATAAAAAGTAAATAGGATCAGCTGACAGACAGTTGCCAGGTAGTGGGCATCTATCTGGACAAAGGGAGAGCCACACATTTATAGGGCTTTATACTGCCTAAGGACGACATTATATGAGGCCAAAGTTGCCAATCAAGTGAGGTTGCTTAGGCACTTTCCTAATTTAGGAGACCGAATAGCAGGGATGGCATGTCAGGTGATTTTGGGGAGAATGTGTTAACTTTGGGATTCAAATTTATTAACTTTAGGCTTTAGGAATTGCCAAAGATCAACTTTGTTTCAGTGGGAATATTTTCTTTTGTACTTAATTTGATCAGAATATTCTCTTGGGGGTAGAACTCTTAAGATAATGGAGGCCTCTATCAAAATAGAAATGAGTAATTATCCTGTCCTGGCCAGCCTGAGGTTCTCTGTTTACTCAACCCTATAGCTCTGTTTCTTTGATTTCTAAGGTTGCTTTTTCTGGGGAGATGTTTCTCCAAAACTCAGCCATCCACATTACCGTCAGCCATTCATTAGAAGCTCTATCACACATATCCATTCATCCGTCCAAAGGTGAACCTATTAGGAATTACCTAGACTTGATTGGAAAAGGAAGATTAGGAGGGTTTTCTAAACCCAGGAAACATCGTACCCAATGTCATAAACCATTGTCTTTTCTTCTTTGTTAAGAAGGTCTCCCTTTCATAAAAGCACAGACAGTTCCTAATCTAGCTTGCCTTTCTTGTCCTCTCAGGGCTATGAGAACCAGCTAGAGAAACAGCAGTTGCTGGCTCCTGGCCTGAGAGTCGGGGCCCAGTCTGCTTCAGCTGAAACCTTGTGGTATCTTCCTTGTTCGGAAGGAAATAAAGTGCTGATTCAAGCACGCTAGTTCCAGCTGGATCCTCCACTGGTTTGGAGTTAATGCTGGCTGGCCTGTGTCAGAAACCTAACTACTACATCAGGTTCCCATTAACTAGGCCAGAGGTACTGGTTGGTTCACACCATGACATGGTAACAATTAAGCCATTTGCTACTGGTTCTTACCCTGGGGTACTACTTACTCTCTTCCTCACTGATGTGAGTCAACCCCCCTGATTTCCTCAGAGCTTGGTTTCCTGCAGATCCCCATTATTTCATGTTTAATCTTCTGGGACTGCCCATTAGACCACACAAATTGTAAAAATCTCTCTAACTGACTGAGTTCCAGATCTCCGAAGTGTTGAGGCAGAAGAATGCAACCCATTGAAACAGGAGAATCCCCCTGCCTTTAACCCACTGTCCAACACATAATGAAAAGTCTGCCCACAGAAAACTGAAGCTACACAAATTCCAAATAAAATAACTTTCTAACATTGTACAAGAACGACACCCTTCTTAAAACACTTGCTTTTTTCTTTTTATAAGTACATTTCAGTGGGAGAGAGTGGTCAAGAATTTAATCTATGTTATGGGAGTTTTATCATACTTTACCTTGCACAAAAGGGTGAGATGTGACACACGCACAGAACATTAATTTAGCACAATGTGCCAATCAAATATATATTGCCAAATATATATTGATTGAGTCTTTCATTTTTTTTTTCTTTTTTTGGAGGGGAGAAGGTAGGGCAATTGGGGTTAAGTGATTTGCCCAAGGTCACACAGCCAGTAAGTGTTAGGTGTCTGAAGTTGGATTTGAACTCAGGTCCTCCTGACTCCAGGGCCAGTGCTCTATTCACTGTGCCATCTAGCAGCCCATGTCTTTTGTTTTCTTCACAAGAAACATGAGCTACCCATGTGTCTTCCATAGGGACTCCTCTCCTTTGTCTTTTCTCTATTGCTTCTTCTTGGCTATAGGAACAGGGAAGGGAGAGCACAAGTCACTGAAACTTCCAACATCTTAGCTGTGTGACTCTGGGCAAGCCATTTATCCTTTTCTCCTCAGTTTTCTCATCTGTAAAATGGGGATAATATTAGCCTCTACCTCCCAGGATTCTTGTGAAGATCAAATGAGATAACAATTGTAAAGCACTTAGCACAGTACTTGGCACATCGTAAACTATATAAATGGTTTGGGGATTTTTTTTTTTTGAGGAGAGAAGACAAGGCAATTGGGGTTAAGTGACCTGCCCCAGGTTACACAGCTAATTAAGTGTCAAGTGTCCAAGACCGGATTTGAACCCAGGTCCTCCTGACTTCAGGGCCAGTGCTCTATTTATTGAGCTGCCTAGCTGTCCCTTTATAAATTATTTTATTTATATGATTATTTTCCCTTGTACTAGTGCCTAGTCAAGTGGGTCACTCGATTCAATTCAACATTCATTTATTAAGTATGGCTTTGTGCCAGATATTGTGATAAAACTCTGATGAAATAATGACAGAGGAAAAAAAATCAGTTCTTGCCTCAAGGATCTTACATTCTAGTGACTGATGAGGAGGAGAGAATCATCCTGCCCTAAGGGATTATGACAATATAGCAGAAGTTCTTCCAAAGCAGCAGAAGTACCGTGGATAATAACAGCCCTGGACTCATATATTCTATATTGCTGTCATGGTTATTTTCATATAGAGGCATATTTGTGGAATGGTTTGAAGCTTGGATTTGAGATCAGGGCTGGTTCATAGCCTGCCTCTAGTATATACTGACTATGTGACCTTGGGCAAGTTAACTAACCTTTCTGTGCTTCAGGTGATTGCCAGGACTGACACCCTAAGCAATAGTTAGGTTGCTGTTGATGGAGGAATTTCCCACATGGAAGTTCCTTAGCTTTCCATATATGATTTTCAAAGTTCTTTCACATACTTTTTTATATCAGCTGAGTGCAATACTGTTATTAAATGTTAAAAGAGCCAAAGGAAAGTTTAAATTGTGCTATGCCTTATGGAACTATTAAGGAAAGCCATGAATGAGAATTAGATATGATATGAAGGAATGAATGGGTTGAAATCTGCACTCTTGGAGGGATTTACCACATTGGTGAGCCTATGGATTTATAGAAATGTATACTTTATATGTGACATTCCTTTTGGCCTTTCCCATGAGGGCAGTCACTTCAGAAGCTTAAAGAACTCAGATTCCTCCCCTGCTGGCCCAGTGGGCTGGGCTTGCTCAGTATCTGTCAAAGTTCCAAAATCCTCCCTTGAAGTTGGAGGGACTGGCTTTTGAGAGGATGAAAGAGAAAGATGCTGGAGATGATTTGTAAGAGGTAACTGTAAAAAAAGCCATTGAAGCTGGCAAGTGTTGTACCAGTGTTCCCAGAGCAGTGATTCCTGAGGGAGATGATGGGCATTATCTGAGCATCATTTCCCACCTGGTTGTGCTCCTCTGGACATCATCCTCACTCTGAAGAAACTTATCAACTGCAAGATCACTTCAACCCTAAAACTCACACCTAGTGAGTACTCCCTCCTCCTGGGCCCTTCCCTTCCTCAGATTGGGGAGTGGAGGGTGGGCAGTGATGGGCTTCTCCCAGATTCTCCATCTAATGAGGGCACCTGGGACAGCCATCTCACCATTTCCCACCTGCTGTACTCCATGGAATTCATCATGCTCCACAGAGAGTACCCTCTCCCCCTTTTCAATTTCTTTTTATGTGTGGTCTTTCTCTATCTTGAACTTCTTGAGGGCAGGGACAATTTTTTGTCCTTCTTCAACTATAAACTAAGTGAAATCTGCATTGCTGATCAAGCAGGAAGCAAGGGAAGCAGAAGACATATACTTCCCTTGTCCTTCCTTCAGGAAAGAGCTTCTTTTCTTGATTTGTGACCTTGTGCTTGGTCAGGCTCTGCTCCATCCTGCTCCATTCTTGGATGGGAATAGGAACTGTTCTTGGGTAAAGAATAATTTTAATCCCTTTTTCCTCATGACATTCCTTCAAATATTTTAAGGCAGTGTCCAAGAATTCTGGAATTTTCTCTTTTCCTGGTCATAGCTCAGTTTCTTTAACCATAATTCATATAAAATGCTGAGTTTCCTCACCATCTTGATTGCCTTCCCTCGGCTGTGCTCAGTTTTGTCAACATGATACTCCCAACGTAGTCTGATTAATAATAATAACAGACATTTATACAGTGCTTTAAGGTGACTACTGTAGAATACAATGGGAGGAACTTTCAGCAACTTCTCATTCAATAGGATAATGGGATGTAGAGCAGAAAGGTACAGGTCACCTTGTCTCCCATTTTATAGGTGAGGAAGCCCAAGTCTACAGTGCTGAAGTGACTCACCCCAGGTTCCACAGATTATTTACTAGTAAGTAAATAAGTGGTGGAGCTACAATTTAGGTCCAGGTTCTTTTGACTCCAGACCCAGTAATCTTTTTACTAGACCACATTGCCTTACAGCTTAAAAGTGGCTTGAAGGGAGACTTCTTGCTAAGATGGTGATGTGAAACATCATAGGGCAGCCCAACTCTTTCATCTGTACTCCTGTAAAGATATGAAAAGGACACCATATTAAATAATGATGAAGAAATCAAAAGGGAAATGATGATGAGCTCTGTTATCTTATCCAGGGGGTACAAAAAAGACAGCTAGAAACTTTCAGGCACTGAGGAAGGCACTGACAAAGAAGACTTCAAGAATGCAGGTAAGCAAGCTGGGAGGGAGCCTGCCAGCACTCTGACTGGAGATGATCTAGGGCCCCTGAAACTTGCCAAATTCTATTCCTTAGGGGTTCAAGAAGCCTGGAGTGCTGGGAGGGGGCAGTAAATCCACTGTGCTCTGGTTGTTCTTTGATGCAAGGTCCAGACTGGCATTGCTCTGACCAGGATGTCCCAGGGAGGCCAGAAGTCCACAGACTCTGACTTGACATGTTGTAGAGGGCCCTGAATACCATAGCACTCTGACCTTGGACAACCTGAGAGGCCTGGAACTTGCTGGTTTCCTGAGTGCAAATATATGGGGAGAAGTGGAAGCCAGAGTCAGAAGCCCAGGAAACTGAAGTCAAAACCAAAAAGGACCTATGAACAGGAGCCATTCCTCAATAGACATTTAATTAAAAAAAAATCACAGAAACTTAACTATGTCTAAACTATGACATGAGTACAGACAAAATTAATAGAAATTTAACTTTAATATTAACTTAGATTGTGTTCTATGGTTACTTGATCATGGGGAAAAAAGACATGGTTTAACAGGAATTTAGCTGAAAAACAGAAAAAAGTTTGATTCTGTGCATTGCCAAGACCAGGGGTGGAGAACCTGCAACCTTTCAGCCACATGTGGCCCTCTAGGTCTTCAAGTGCAACCCTTTGACTGAATCCAAATTTCACAGAACAGAAATTTGGATTCAATCAAAGGGCCATACTTCAGGACCTAGAGGGCCACATGTGGGATTGTCTTGGATCATTGTATTGCTGAGAATAGCTGAGTCATTCACAACTCTTCTCGCTGAGATTGTAAAATATTGCTATTACTCTGTACCACATTCTCTTGGTTCTGCTCACTTCACTTTGCACCAGTTCACGTAAGTCTTCCCAGGTTTTTCTGAAATCATTCTCCTCAGCATTTCTTATAGCACAATAATACTCCATCACAATAATATTTCACAACTTGTTTAGCCATTCTCAATTAATGGACATCCTTTTGACTTCCATTTCTTAGCTCCCACAACAAGAGCTGCTATAAATACTTTTGTATAAATAGGCCCTTCTCCCTTTTAAAAAATGTCTTTGGGATATGGACCTAGCAGTAGTATTACTAGATGAATAAATTGATAAAATTCTTAAAGGTTATGAGTAGGCAGTTCTCAAAAGAAGAAAAACAAGCTATCAACAGTGATAAAAATGTTCCAAATCACTAATGGCAAGAAATACAAATTAAAACAACTGTGATTTTCCATCTCATACTCATTAGTGTGACACAGATGACAAAAATGGAATATAATAGTTATTGAGAGGAAGAATGGCCCCACTAATACACTGTTGGTGGAGTTATGAATTTGTTCAGCCATTATGGAAAGCAATTTGGAACTATACTCCCAAAGCCACTAGATGGTGTACACTCTTTGTCCCAGCAATACCATTACTAGGGATTTATCCCAAAGAGATTAAAGATAGAGGAAAAGATCCATATGTAGAAAAATATTCACAGCAACACCTTTTGTCATAGCAAAGAACTGGAGACTAAGGTGGTATTCATCACGATTGTGGTGAAATGTTATTATGCCATAAGAAATGACAAAAAGGATTAAGAGAAACCTCAGACTTGTAGGAAGTAATGCAGAGTGAAGTAAGGAGAACCAAGAAAATAATTTATACAATGAATACAACACTAAAGAAAAACAACTTTGGAAGACTTAAAGACTCTGATCAACATAATGGCCAATCATGATTTCAGAGAGCTGATGATGACGCATGTTCCTCACCTTCTGACAGAGATTTTCATTTCAAGATGTGGAATGAGACATATTTTTGGATACACACAAAGTGTGGATCTGGTTTATTTAAATATGCTTATTTGTTGCCATGGAGAGTTAATTTTTTTGTTGTTTATTTTGAGGGAGAAGTATTCAGGATAAGAGGGATGATAGTGACAACCCAAAAAAAGAAAGAAAAGAGTATTATGGAAGGATTTTTAAAGAAATGCCCACAAGAAAAAAAGAAGGAAGTTTGAAAGAAGACACAGAAATGTAGGAGAGATTTGAAATAAATATATTGGATTTGTTACGCACTATTTATAAAATAAGTTCTTTGTGATAGAGTTTAGAGGGTTCATATGCAATCTTATTTTTCTATTCCTTGTATATGGAAATGTTTATTTGTTGGTGTTGTTGGTGTTTGTCAAGTTCAGAATAACAAAAAAATGTTTTTTTAATGTCCTGAGTCCTTGAAATAAATTTTAGTGTTCAGTGGTTCTCAACCTTCCTAATGCTGTGACCCTTTAATATTCATATGTGGGCGTATCTGCATGTGGGCAGACCCACCTAGAGACAGATAGAGGAGCCATGTCTCAGTTCCTAAGACCATCGGAAATATGTATTTTCTGATGGTCTTAGGCGACCTCTGTGACCCTTTGTGAAAAGGTCACTCAACCCCCAAAGGGGTCATGACCCACAGGTTGAGAACTGCAGTTTTAGTTTAATGTTGGTATTTCCTCCCACCTATTTTCTTCTGTCTTGAGAAGGTCATTCCTCTTAGATTACTATCATCATTCTTTTTCTGAATATTCCTTCCCTTGAAACAAAAATAAAATTAACTGTCCATGGAAACAAATAAGCACACTCAAGCAAAATAATGCCACACTTTGGGTACATCCAAATTATATGCCTTGGAGCAGCCAGGTGGCACAGTGAATAGAGCACCAACCCTGGAAACAGGAGGACCTGAATTCAAATCTGGTCTCAGACACTGAACACAAAATTAGCCATCTGACCTTGGGCAAATCACTTAACCCCAATTGCCTTGCCTTTACCCCTCCAAAAAACAAACAAAAACAAAAACCAAAATATATATGCCTCATTCTCACTGGAAATTCTTATTTAAATAAACCTTTGTTTTTGGTGTTTATTAAATTTGTTTAATTTTGGAAAATACTTTTATGGGAGCTGGTAAACATTTCATTTCTTTGTTTGAAATGAAATTTTTTTTTGACAATTTAGTGTAGTAAAATATCAAAATTAGAGAGTCAGGCATTTAAAGGGTGCTTGTGAATTCCTGTACAGAAATAAAATATTCTTGTTATCCTTTTGTAATAATGACTTTGAACCGTTCACTGTTTTAGGTAAGACTTTAAAATGACTTAGAAAACCAAATATGCCCATTTGAATGTTGTCTTTCCAAGAAGCAATCCTAGTTGGGTACACATTTATTTTAATGATGCTATCATGTCTCAAAAACCCTTTCTTTTGGAATTGCCTTCTGATTCAGTTTATTAACCACATAAGAAAATCACTATCAGTCTTCTACAGTCACCTTGCTTTTCTGACCTTAAGTCATATCGCTCTGGCTGGCTTTATTTAGCATGTTTAGCTGCAGATGAGATTGAGCTATTTCCAATCCTCCACTCTTCCATCCAAGGATGAAAATTTGACACTACTGAGGATAGTAGAATAAAAGAATTTAGAGCTGGATGGGGTTTTGGTAGTAGAGAGTTAATTCTCTGAGTCACTCAATCACTGTCTTTTCTGCCTGTTTCTTCTAAAACAGAAACCGGGAAGAACTTGAATGCCCATGATTCCAATATATGATGCTGTGTAGAATCTAATCCAATAGCCTTTATCATAGCTGTCTTTATAATGAAAATATGCATGATATGGGGTTGACTAGAATCAGGTCACAGTTCCATGAATGATCTCTATTCTCCCACTCTTGGAGAATAAGGAAGTTAGTGCCAGTGAAAATGAGAACAAAAGTTGGGAGTTATAACAGTATGTATGTGACTTGGCCAAGGATAGAATTCATTGGATCAAAGCCAGTAAAATAGGCATTTTCCTGGATACTTATGAATATAATCCAAAGGATGTTAGGCTTCAAGTGGAAAGAGGGGGTGAAAATTGCCCATGTAGACTAGTCAAGTCAGATACCACATGAAATAATTGATATGTGGAAGAATATGAATAACTCCTTGCCAGTAACTTAAAGGAAGCAATGTTCATGAATACAGCAGTAACAAAACTTATGTCCTCAATTATTTATGGTCAAAAAGCAAGGTAAGCTAGAGACCTTAATGAAAGGAAATAAATTTGGCTTGATGGGAGATGAATTTGGCTTCATCAATGTCACTTGGTAGGATATGACTTGTGGCTATGTCAATAAAAGGATATAAATTATTCTAAATGATCAGATTAAAAGCCCAGTGAAGTAGCATCATACATCAAGAACATATGCTCATCTAAGGAAATTCATGAACTGATAGAGAGAAGCATGGTGGAAGGCATATGTGAGAGTTGCATTTGAGTGAGGATCAATGAAGAGAAAAACAATATTACGGTGGGAGTATATGACCAAACAATTTGAGGAGGTCAGGTGGTATAGTGAATAGAGGGCTAGACCTTAAGTCAACAAGATCAGAGTTTGGATCCTGCCTAAGACATTTGCTAGCTGTGTGATTTAGGGCAAGTCACTAAACCTATCCCCTATATATCTATACCTCTATTTATTTATATTATATATTTATAAATAATAAAAATAAAATTTTACAGAGTTCTTGCCTGTAAAATGAGATTTATTCACAAGTGAAATTAATTCACCTATCTCTCAGGGTTTTTGTGAGGATCAAATGAAAGAGTATATGTAAATTGCTTTGCTAAACTTAAAGTTCTATATAAATATGAACCTTTATTATTATTCCCTGGATAATAAGAGAAAAAAATGACAAATTTGGGAAATAGATAATGGAGGGAAATTATAGTCTCCATATTTGTTGACTTCATAATCATCCACAATACTTGGAACTGGAGAGAGTCTAAATTATCGAGGGGAGGTTCTCTGAACTACATTAAAATTTTTTTTCAATAGACAAAAATTTTCTCCATCCCATCCTCTTGATCAATGAAAAAAAATGATCTCCTTCTCTTCTCTCACAAAGCCACTGCTTTAGTTCAGGTTTTTGAATTCTCTAGGCTGGACTATTTCAATAGACTTTTAATTGGGCTCCCAGCTTTCTCTTCTTCAGTTATCTCGTATATAATTGCTACGTGGATATTCCTGATATATGCATCTTACCATGTCATTCCCTTTCTCAAAAATCTTTAGCTTTCTATTGACTCTAGGATCAAATGCAAAATGCTCAACCTGGCTTTTAAAATCATCTACAATTTGGCACCCACCTATCTTTCCATATTCATTATACATTATTCCTCTTTGCATAATTTAAACTCCAGCCAAATGCCTTCCTCTCTATTCTCTGATCTTAGAATCCCATCGCCATCTCTTTGTGGGCTCCTATGACTTAAATCTATACCCTCTTCACTTTTACCTCTAAGACACCCTAGCTTTCTTCAAGAATTAGCTCAGGTATCACATCCTGCATGAAATCCTTCTTGATCCCCTTAGTTATTAGTGCTGTCCATCCCTAACAACTGATCTAAATGAGGGGTTTCCACTTTTACGGTAGTATATTATTTATAATAATATGTAGGCACTCTTGAGTTTGAATCCAGGTTATTTTATATTTTGGCTCTAAATATAATGTTTCCTCATTATCATCTTTTCCTCCTTGTTCCTTTATCCCATCCCAGTCATCAATCTTTGGTGTCCCATGAGGAGCACCACATCTGATTCAGTGGATGAGTCAGTCAGAGCCTGAGGGTTCAGACAAAGAAGGACTCTAATAAAAATGTGGTTTGTAATCTGCCACTCCTCCCTTCCAAAAGCAGCCTAAAGGAGCTAAAAATAGTCCCAAATGGAAGATTCTTACATGTTATATTGAGTGGTCCCTAAACACTCTTGTTCAAAGGGGCCATAGCTGGGCCCAAAATCAACCCACACAGAGGTGAAGTCAACTCAAAATACCCTGGGTCTACCCTACAATCTCTTGGCCCTCAGAGAGTACATGTTTGTCTGAACCCTCAGACTCTGACTGGTCTGTTGTATCAGATTTGGTACTACAGAAAATGATTAAAAGTTGTAGAGAAGCAGATTTAGGCTTAATATATGAGGAAAGTTCTTAACAATTAGAACTGTTCAAAAATTAAATTGATTTCTGTGTATGATGGTAAATTTCCCGTTATTGGAAATATTTATTAGCAGATTGGCAGATATGTTATAGACCCTTGTTAGACATAGGTTGGAACATTGAAGTCCCATGACTTTAAGATTCTGTAATTCTTCAGTAAATGAAAACATTGATGTTAAAAGCAACTTTACATGACCCCAATATCCAAAAAATCTCAGGCACTGAAGAATACAGTTTTGTGCCTATGGGCCAGTCCACAGTACTCTAATTTTAAAATGACACCGTCTCTTTCGTCTTTTGGCTGTTCAGGACTTTTGCTTCTTGCCAATATTTTCCAAATATTTAGGATGGCTTTTGATCTCTGTGGGTAAATTATGAGATGATGCATTTTAGAGGGATTTTTAAAGATCAAAGTATATGGTGGTTAATTAAAAACAGCAATGATGATAATAATAATGTTATAACTACTACTAAAGATAATGAGAGGCAACATGGCATAGTAAAGAGAGAGCTAGCCTCAAGGCCAGGGAAACCTGTGTTCAAGTCCTGCCTCTGAAACATTACTGGCTGTGTGACCCTGGGCAAGACACAACTTCCCAGCACCCCAAGCTTCTCACTAATATACTTCCAGAACAGTCGCTGATAGGGATTGGTAAAAAAGGTCTTCTGGGGATTCCTTGTATTATAGTTTGAGACCCTAAAAACCCAAAGCTGTCACTTGGCAAGTATTTATGGACCAGACACAGCCAATGCAAACACAATGAAACAATCCCTATTCAGAGGGATTACATTTTAATGGGCTTACATTTTAATGGAGGAGAATAAAACTTAATTGTTAGGTCCTGACCAACCCTTCCAGACCCCTTTTGGGGTTTCTTGGCAAAGATACTGCAGTGGTTTGCCATTTCCTTCTCCAGCTCGTTTTACAGCTGAGGAACTAAGGCAGAGTTAAGAGACTTGTCCAGAGTCATACAACTGGTAAGTGTCTGAGGCCAGATTTAAACTCAAGAAGATGTCTTCCTGTCTCCAGGTCCAGCACTCTACACACTGTGCCATCTAGCTGCCGGAGTAAAACTAAGAATACTAAATGGGTAAGGCGAGGCCAGGAGGAGTAATGAAAGACAATAGAAAACTCCTCACCCAATCTAAAATGCCTTTCCACCCTTCCCCCACCACTGGAAGTTTTGCCTTTTTATCCAGGTCCATCTTAGAGCCCCTCTTTTCCATGAAACTCCTTCTTATTTTAAAAATTAATTATTTTTTAGTTTTTCAATATTCGTTTTTATAAGATTTTGAGGTCTAAATTCCCCCCCCCAGATGGCATGCAATCTGACGTACACATGTATGATCATATTAAACATATTTCTGCATTAGTCATGTTGTGAAAGAAGAATCAGAACAAAAGGGAAAAAACCATGAGAAAAGAAAAAAACATAAAGAAAAATAGTATGTTTTGATCTGCATTTAGAATTCATGGTTCTTTCTCTGGCTATGGGGAGCGTTTTCCATCATGAGTCTTTTGGAATTGTCTTAGATCATTGTATTTCTCAGAAGAGCTAGTTGTAACAAAGTCAGTCGTCATATAATGTGGCTGTTACTGTGTACAATTTTTTCCTGGTTCTGCTTACTTCATTCAGCATCAGTCATGAAAGTCTTTCTGATTACTTCAACTGAAATGGATCTTTCCCTCTGAACTCCTGTTAACATTTATTGTCTGTACTCATAGAACATTTAACATAATCTGTCTTGTGTCCTAGCTATTTTTATCCCTCCAGTCTGATTGTGTACTCTGGGTGGGTGGCAATCCTGCCCTCTACCTTGTAGTACCTCACAATATCTAGCACAGTGCCTGGCATAAAATTAACACCTAATAAATGATTGTTGTGTGAAATAATAAAATCATTAATTTACCCCATGAGGATAGGTGTTGCAGTAGAGAGACAGAATGGAGAACTTGAAGTCAGGAAGACCTGAGTTTGAATTCTACCACAGTCACTAGCTGTGATCCTGGGCAAGTTGCTTAAACTCTCAGGGTCTCAGTTTCTACCCCCTTATTTGGGAATAATAATAGCACCTATTTCATAGGATTTTTATGAAGATCAAATGAGTTAGCATACGTAAAGTGTTTTTCAAATGTTAAAGCACTATATAAATGCTAGCTGGTGTTTATCATTATTTTTATGTGCTATTTTTAGAGTTAGAAGGGAATTTACTTGCATTTACTCCTCCGATCTTCACAAACCCATGGGAATTAGGCAGTGCAAATATTATTATCATGTTACTGATAAGGAAACTAAGGCTCAAAAAAGTTAAGAATCTTGCTTGATGTCAGTAAGTGGCAAAGCTTTGATTTGAATATAGGCCTTTTGACTGTAAATCCATACTCCCTTCCCCCTCCACCCCCACCCCACAGGGACACAGATGGAATATTTGGGAAACAACTAAATATCCCTTTAAAAAAGGCAAGGGAAATTATGTCCCAGATCTCCTGCTACTTCACTACATAACTTTAAACAAGTCATTTGACTTTTCGGGGCCTCAGCTTCCTCATGTGTCCAGTAGAGGAGTTTGACTCCATGATTTCTCAGATTTCTTCCATCATATTCTAGGATTCTTAGTTATTTTCTACATGTAATTATAAGCCAAGCTGTAAATGATATCTCTAAGACTTTGAGAGGTGAGTTACTAGGATGAATCTTATTTAATGATTCAGAGAACTGAGAGAGGGAAGGTGAGGGCTTCAGCCAAGGCCACAGTGATTGATTAAGATGAAGATTTCAGAAGTTCTTTCTGGCCACCTGTTTAGCCCATTGAATTATGCCAGCCTCTTTTCAGAGCGAGCGTTAGCAATAGGCAAAAACAATGGATGCTTTCAAATATTATTTTAAAAAATATGTATTTTTAATGCCTGAAAATTTTGCTTTCTACAGCCGGTAGATATTTTATGATGTCATGTTGCATGTGTTAGAGGAAAGGCTCCAAACCTCTGGCGGACAGTCACAGAAGAGGATGCATTTTTTTCTGTCCTTGCCTCAGGCACACAAATGCCTCTTCCCTGTTCTGATCCTGTCCAGCTCCCTAGCTCCTTATGAGATCCATCTGGCACACTAGATGTAGCCTTGGGCATTTCATTGGCAAAAGCCCATGGGTGAAAGGGAGAGAGTTCTGAAAACAGCCATTAAAGCGCTGGGGAAATGGAGACACTGATTTATGAGGAAAGATTTAAAGGCATTAAGTATATAGAACTTGGTTAGGTGATGACTAGAAAAAGGACATGACATCAGGCTACAAATATTTGAAGGACAGGAACACCTGGAAGGAGAAGAACAATTTACTGTGGGATGTGGGGGTAGATTAGGGCAAATACACAGAGAACATCAAAACGTGAAACACAGAATGGAAAAGAATACAAACAAATTCTTTCTTCCTATTCTTTCTTATTTATCTCTATAAGGATGAGAAGTCAGTCTGGTCTCTTGGTGTCTGAGATAACCCTAGAAAGTATGTTTTTAAAGACAATTCTGCATTGTGATGGGATGAAACAAATGAACGGTTCCAATCTGAGTTTTTCACTGTATCCTATTTTCAGTGGATTTCACTTTATCACTCATTATTATGAATATATTTTAAAATGGATGACCCCGCACACGTCTCCAAGATGCTTAATGTGAGAGGCCTCATTGGATTTTTATATAAATCGCTGCCAAAAAAAGGAGACAACATATGTATTAAATCAACTAGCATTTATTGAATACCTACTTACTAAAGCAATGAGCTAAGTACTGGGGTTCCAAAGAAAGGCCAAAAACCAGTCCCTGCTCTCAAGGACTCATAGCCTTTTGGCGGAGACACCACGTACACAACTATGTACAAACTAGATCAATACAGGATATGTTGGAGTTAATCTTAAGGAGAAAGCACTAAGATTAAGGAGGGCAAGGTTTCTTGCAGAAAGAGGAATTTCAGCTGAGACTTGAAGGAAACCATGACATAGAAATGAGGATGGAGTCACCCGGGAGGTCAATGAAAATGCTCAGTGTGAGGAGATGAGAGTCTATTTGGAGGAACAACAGAAAGCCTGTGTCACTGGATCATAGAGCAAGTAGAGGCAGTCAGGTGTAAGAAGAGAGGCAGGGGAAGAGGGGTACAGGTTTTGAAGGGCTTTTAAATCCAAGAAGAGGATTTCAAGATTCTTACTAAAATGCAAATACCCCTGGGAAACAGGATTCTTTAAGAGGTAACGGCTATCTGGAACATTGTGAGGGAATTAGTTGATAGCAACAAAGACATGTTAAGCCAGAAACTGCAGTAAGTGCCAAGGATACAAAGAGAAAAAAAATTATGAAGTCCTTGCTCTGGTGGGGCTTCCATTCTACTAAGGGAGATGGATAGTGGAGATAGATGAGTATAATACAAAGTATAGTGGGGTTGGGGAGTGGGTGGGAAGAGAACTCTAGATCGGTGCAGAGTGATTTGAGTGAGGAGATAATTCTTCTGAGTTGGAGAATCAAGGAAAGCTTTGAAGAAGTAGAGCCTGGGACCAACCTTGAAAGAAGAGAAGGATTGTGAAATGCAGAGATGAAGAGAAAGCACAGCCCCAGCTTGATGGGAGAAGTCATGTCAAATTCATGAATCAACACTTTGACTATCCCTGGATGTCTGGACTTAGAGAACAATGTGGAGGAGAATGATGAGAAATGGAACTGAAAAGGTGGGTTAGAATCCAAATGTAGATGGCCTTTAAATGTAGCCTGAGGGGTTTCTTCGTAGAGTGATAGGAATGGCCGTTCCCTTTAACCTTTAAATCACCTAGATGAGTACTCAATCAAGTTTCAGAACATTTATTTAAAATTTTGTTTTGAGTCTGGCTGATACTCTCAAAAGCAAGGGTTTTGGTGCTGGAAGATAGTATAGAAACAGTAGTTCAGCTATCCATTTGGAAGATGTCTTCCGGGAGAAGACAACATAATAGAAAGTGGAAGAGAAGTGGTAGAATGTTGGGGGGAAGGAATATGTGTGGTTGTGTTAGAATCACACCCCAAGATTGACCCTGGAGATAAATGTCACAGCCCCTCTGGGGTAATACCATGGCCCCTCCAAGAGGCCCCAGTATCTGCTTTGGAGACCACAATTATAAACCATAGGAAAATTTTTAAAATTTCCATATTAGTCATGTTGTGAAAGAAGACAGATCCAAAGGGGGGAAGGGGAGAGGAATAAAGTGAAAAATAGTGTGCTTTGATCTGCATTCATATTCTATCAGTTCTTTCTCTGGAAGCAAATAACATTTTTTCATCACAAGTCCTTTGGAATTGTCTTGGCTCATTGTATTGCTGAGAATAGCTAAGTCTTTCACAGTTGATCATCATGTAATATTGTTGTTACTGTTACAATGTTCTCCTGGTTCTGCTTATTTTACTTTGCATCAGTTCAGGTAAGTCTTTCTAGGTTTTCCTGAGATCAATCTGCTTATCATTTCTTATAGCACAATAGTATTCCATTATAATAATATAACACAACTTGTTCAGCCATTCCCCAACTGGTGGATATCTTCTCATTTTCCAATTTTTTGCCACTATAAAAAGAGCTGTTATAAATACTTTTGTACAAATAGGTTCCCTCACCCCTTTTTAAGAAAATCTCTTTGGGCTACAGACCTAGTAGTAGGTTTTTGAGCAGGAAATTCACATCTTTAGGGAGATTTTTTGTTAACTATATAAAGGATGTATTAGAGAGGGAAGAAATTGGAGGCAAGAGATGAGTTAGTTGGCTATCATAGAGGTATGCAAGGTGATGAAGCCTGAATGAAGGTTGTGACCCATGAGTGAAGGAAGAAGGATAGATACAAATGATCTTAAAGTGGTAGCAACAAGACTTGGGAGCTTATTGAATGGTGAGGGAAAGGGCAGAGTCAAGCACCAAGGTTTCTATGCTGTATGGCTAGGAGAATGGTGGGGTCTTCAATAGAAACAGGGAAGTTGGAAGTAAGGAAAACTTTAGGGGCTAGCTTACAACCATACACTTAGGTCAGGGTAAATTTTATTAGGGATGATTCGCAGGATGGATTCCTGGAGGTAGTGAGAAGAAAGAAAGGAGGAAGGTATTAAAGACAAGTTTTGTCTTCATATTTTGCATAAGGAAAGTACCATTTACATCAATCATGACTTAAAAAACAAAAACAAAAAGTAGATGTGGGGGTGAGAAACACAATCATTTGGATAAATTGAGAATAGGTCTAAATCAACTGTATTTGACTGGCCAAACTCATCTAATAATCACACTATATTCTGCTGTTTATTTTTACTGTATTTAAATAATTCAGAAGATATTATGATCGTTGAAATGCCCCATTCACAAGGTTCTTATCTTAAAACAGGGGGAAAAAAGCAGATGTATTAGTTTCCTTTTATTACACTAACTACATTAATTAGGTGGCCTCCAAATTATAGAGACCTCAGTTCATCCCTACATCAGATTCTATTTCGAAATCCATCAGAAAAGGGCCAGGTCAACACCATAGAGTATATTCCTACCTCGTGACCCAACTAAGCACTTTTACATACAAAGGAGTTCTCAAGTATGTCCTCCTCAATCTCTTCAAGCACTTCATGCTCAAATGGGATAGTGTATATGTAAAATTCTTGTGACATTTACCATCACTCAACAACATTAGGCTTACAGATTAAGCCTTTGAAGACTTCTTCATTTATTTATTTGAACTTATAAAATGTTGCACCTATGATTTAATTTTACCTCTGTTCTATTTATGCTGCCATCCAGTGGTAGCAGTGTGTCATAGCCACTGAAGTTGACCAGTGAAACTTAATCTACAATTCATTTGGCTGAGATAGAGATAATTATTCATTTTCCTCTTTTAGTTTAAAAGATAAAAAAAGAAAACACTTTAATAAAAATGAACCTAGATCTAGTGAGCAAAGTTGTTATTCTTAAACTTAAGTTTTTAGTGGAAAATAAATATCTAAGGTACAATTCTTTACTTTTCTCATTAGTTCTTAACTTTTTCTTTATCAGTCTGTAACAACTTGTGGCAAGGAGTTGGCTGACCACAAAGACACTGGGATTTATAGTTCTTCCCAAATCCAGCTTCGGAGTGGAGGGCAGAGCTCTTTCATGTATAGCACACTGGAGGAATTTTGAGGAACTTGAGGAGAGGAGAAGGGCTAGGTAGAGGTTATCTCAGGGAAGCACTGCTCCCATGGGAGCCAGTGGCTGCCACATCTGCAGTTCCCTTCTTCAAGGACCATGAGAGATGATGTCTACAATAACAAGTGGAAAAATCTGTGACTTTATTGCCAGTGCTTGTGGAGCATTGATGGAGGGAAAAAGCCACAAGGAAAGAGCAGCTTCTTTCCCACCCCTGCCTTATTCCTCCTTAAGTGTTTTAAAAATTCTATTAAATATGCTTTACATGATTACTCATATACTTGCCATTTTAGGGAGGGAGAAAAATTTGGAACTCAAAACATTTTTAAAATAAAAAAACCTGTCTTTACATGTAATTGGAAAAACTAAGATACTATTTAAAAATTCTATTAAAGAAAATGTTTGCTGATTTAATGTTATTTCTCACAAAGACCTGTGGTTAACACTGTCCTTATGTTGCCTAATGTCCCTTTGTTTGTGGTATTAGGGCACTATTGGAGCCATGTGCAGGGTTGGGAGTTTAACCCCCAAACCATTGTTAGATACTTCCAAGTACAGAATTGTTATGAATGAGGGCAATATTATATAAATCTATCTTGTAGACATGAACTTAAGCCTAACTGAATTAGTTACAAATTCATTCTAAGCCTAATGTTATGTTAATTTCAAATAGAATTTTCTTTTTAACTTATTCTACCTATTTTAAGAGCCCATTCTGATGGGTTTGTTCTTAATCTTTAGAGTTACTCAGCAATAAGTTATCTCTGGTTTGCTTCTATCTTGGCCTCCCATTTTGTTTTCTCTGTCTACATTTCTGCTAATCTATACACCCTGCGTTGTCTATTACAGTCAGTTAACTGGAAAACCTTTGTCTTTTTACCATCTTAATCTAAGATGTCTTGCTTTCTCTCTCACATTATAGAAATAGGAAGAAAGGAGCTTAAAAAACTCCTCTACTTTGGGGGGAGGGGCATCCATCAAGGGCCAGTTAGAAGGTTACTTCTCAAATCTGGTATTTGTCTGGAGGAAGAATGAATTTACAAACAGTAGCAATTAACTTACCTCATGGACAACTTCACATGCATTGCTTCTGTTCAAGTTTTAAAAGGACAAAGTCCCTTAGGATAGAGAAAAATATTTTTTAACACCAAGATTGAATAGAAATGTTTATAGGGAGCATAATGATTTCAGCACCATGGTGAATGTCAGGTGCTGGTTGTCTTGTCCTATTTAGTCCTTGTTCCCAGGCCCACTAAGGGGCATCATGTCCAGAAAACACAAGACATAGTGGCATTGCATGGAACTGATCTATGAGAAGAAAGGAAATCAGGGGCAGAGCGAAGATGGCAGCGTAGCAGCAGCAACATATCGCAGCTCTCACATAGCCACCCCAAAATACCCATAAAATAGGACTCTAAACCAATCCTAGAACTCCAAAACGCACACAAAGATACTTCCCACTAAAGTCA
>CM053587.1:136925978-136950334 GCA_028646515.1 Pseudochirops corinnae | reverse complement strand
AAATTTTTTGTGTATAGCACTATAGAATTACGAAGTTCCTTATCTACATGATTTTATTCAGTTCTCACAACAGTCTCTGTTTTACAAACTAGAAATAGAAGTTCAAAGAGGCTGGAACCAGAATTGTGACTCCAAATCCAGGGCTCTTCCTGCTATGACACATGGTCTCTCTGCCTCTTTTCTCTAGTTTTATTAGACTGTCAAACTCATTACAAACTAACTACGCCTCTTTTATACAAAATCAAATATCAGCAAGAACTGGCCCTTGATGGGAAAAAGCAAAAATAAACAAAAAAACCCCAAGCCTTATGCAGACAGCATATGAAAGTGCGCATGTCTATATGTATGTCTGTATAAAATCATTTCATTAGAAGCTATGTTATATGGAGGATAGAGAACTAATCTTAAAGCAAGAAGATGTGGGTCCAAAGAGATCAGAGAAGTGGGAAGAGGACCTGTATGTAAAAAATATTTATAGCAGCTCTTTTTGTGGTGGCAAAAAATTGGAAAACAAGGGGATGCCCTTCAATTGACGCTGAGCGAAAAGAGCAGAACCAGTAGAAATTTGTACACAATCACAGACACAATGTATATGTGATGACTAACTTCAATAGATTGGGCTCCTCTCAGCAATACAAGGTTATAGGACAACTCCAAAAGACTCATGATTGAAGGAGATATCCACATCCAGAGAGGGAGATGCAGAGTCTGAGTGCAGATTGAAACAAACTATTTGCTCTGTTTCTTTTTCTTGTTTTGTTTTGTTTCCTCTTTCCCACTGATCATTCCATCAGTTATAATCCTTCTTCACAACCTAATGATTAATAGGAATAGTAATTAAGAGATCCTGTATCCAAGTGCATGTCATCATGATGGGGGAGGCAGGGAGAGAGGGGGACAAAAACTGAAACTCAAGGGACTGTGGAACTGAATGTTGTAAACTAAAAGTAAATAAACCAAAAAGAAAAGAAGATCTAGGTTCAAGTTCTGCCTTGACACATACTGACTGTGTGATCCTGGGCAACTTTAACCTCCCAACCAACTTGCTAAGACTAAATGGTAGAGCAGCTGCCAGCATTTATTGCCAGAGGGAGTTTCCTTCTTGGACACTTCCTACAGCAATGAAACTACAGTTCAGCACAGAAAAACATCATCTCTCTACTCTGCTACTGTCAAGTTCTTACCATGTCACTTCTCAAGAAACTTCAGTGGCTCCCTATTGCCTATAGAATAATATTTGAATATTTCTTTCAGTATTTAAAACCAATCCAAAGTAGTCTCTCTCATTACACAGTCTTAGTCATTCAGCACTCTCCATCAAGCCAAATTAGTATTCCTACTGTTCCCCTGTATGGTCCTGTACCTCTATGCTTTTGCAGAGGCTGTCTCCATGTTTGTAATGCTCTGGCTTCTCATCTCTGCCTCTATGGAGTCTCTCAAACCAGCTCCTAAAAGATTACCACAGTTGCTAATGTTCAACTCCCCCCAAAATTGTCATATTGTCTTTGTAGTTTGTATTTATTTATCTATGTACATGTGGTATTTCCTTCCCTACCCCCCAAAACACATAAGGTTAATGAGGATGGAGACAATCTTGGTTTTGTCTTTGTTGCTTCAAAGTCAAGCAGAGTGCCAGACATACAGCAGATGTTTAATGAGGGCTTGTTGAATTGAATTGCATTGAATGATGCATCAATGGGGACTGCTCCTCCCCATATTTCATACTCACCTCAAGGTTCAAGCTTTGTTATTTATTTTCCCATTCAAAACTGCTCTCAATGTCCATTTCAACCAAATTACTATTATTTTAAAATGTTGGGATTTGTCCAATGCCAAACCCCTCAGAGATAGCCCTGGGATCCATAAGATGGAGAGGGTTCTTCCGCCTATTGAACCAATAAATATTTGTCTCAATGAAGGATTCCTGAATTTGGAATATTTTCTGTGAGACTCATTCAAAGACAACAACAAATATCATTTCATGGGATACTTGGTTATCTCCTATAGCAGGGCTCTTGATAAACATCTGAAAAGAGACCATCATAAAGTTGATTGCACCTTCAGAGTCAAGCATTTTGTGGAGAGGAGGTAGAGAAATTCTATTGTTTATCCATTGTTTTCAGAGAACCAATGATATCACTGGTTATTTCTTAATTTCTGTGTGAATTAGATTTAAGTGAGGTAGGGTTGCACAAAATTGCCAGCCTCTCTCTCTCTCTTCCAGAGTTATCAAAGTCCAGGGGCAAGACAAAAGTCAAGATGACTAGTAATGGCCCAGGATGCAATAAAAACCTTGGAATCTTCTACGTCTGATTAAGCTCTAAGTGCTCCACAGTACCTGCTTCAGCTCCCTTCATGGCTGCTGGAATAAATTGTTCTTATCCATCCATTCCACTAGGGGAAGTCTTCGTATGCTTGGGATAGACCTCCCCTAACTCTCTGACAGATCTGAAGCTTGTCAGTTACTTTCAAACTGACTTAGCCATCTGCTTGAGACAGTTTTGACAGGTTATTGCACTGCACATGTTATAGTTTCTTGGAGCCACAGGTAAAAGTTGAGTGTCAGGTGGACATCAAAGGTATAGGAGCAGCCTGAAAAGGGCTTGGTAAGCAGTCACACTAGAGGTTCTACTACTTCTTGAACATTCCAATCACTCTAGAGAAATTCTACTAAAAATTCAAAAGGAGCACCTAAATTGTCTCAGTGATATCAATGAAAAGGTGGGTATATACAGAAGAGGAGAGAATAACAAAAACACATTGAAAACAGACTTCACTATGTTTCCACAAAAACCTACTCTTTTTCTGAACTTTCCTATTATTGTCTACTGAATCAACATCCTTCCAGTCTCCCACATTTGTAACCATGGTGCCATCCTTGACTCTTCACTCTCACTCATCCTATGTATCCAATCTGTTGCCCAAATTTGTCATCCTTCCTTCTTTTGTCTTCTGGTTTCATTTATAGCAAGGATGTCAAGATTAATGTGGTTCATTCTGCCATTAATACATCTACTTGTTGGTTACTATTCAAATATCCCACATTTAGTATCAGTGGTTAAATTTATGTTATACAAATGCTCTACGTGCTACATGCTTTGTAGAACCTTCTGCTGAAGTTTGTTTCCTGTACTACTGTCAGTGTAGAATTGGATGGAATGCTACTGGGGTCTCTACATGGACTCTGTGGAGGAATGGGAGTCAATTTGTATTTTTCTTTGTTTCATGGGTTGCCAGGGTCAGCCAGCCCACTGACAATGAGCGTCTCCATATGTCGTTACACTGACTTTCAGAAAACAGATATTGTCTGTTGATGGGACTGACTATACTTGAAGTCTTTCCAGGATGGTAGAATTTGGAAAAACTTGCATTTCAATGGTTTAGCCTTCAAGAATCCTAAGTTACCTCCACAACACCATGAGGTACTTGAATAGGATTTTGTGGAAGGCATTAGAAATAATATTATGTAATTTGTTATATTTCATAATGAGAATATAGATCCATTGAACACCAGAAATCATAATTTTATATTTTGTCTTAATAGATGGAGGGCTGAATTTTGTCACTGAGAGTTCAGATTCATATTCAAGTTAATTTAATTCAAGAAGTAGTAAACAAACCCATAATTTGTTCATAGCATAGTCTTAGGCACTGCAACAGATATGTGTATATAAGACAATCCTTGAAGCTTATAAAATCTAGGAGAGAAATATGACATATATACCAAAAAACCTAATAAATGAGAAGTGCATAAAAGTTTAAGGGAGGTCTCCAGGCAGAATTGTTCAATGGGGAGGTTAGAGAGGATTTCCTAGAGGGGGTGCTATTTGAGTTTTGAGGTTGACCTTTAAAGGATATATAAAAATTAAACAGGGAAAAGATCAAGATTCTACAGGCAACATGAGCAAAAGCAGAGGAAAATTTGGAGATGATAAGTAGTCTAATGTAGCTATAATGTTGAACATAGTGGAAATGAGTAGTATGAGATCAGACTGGAAGAGGTAGATTGTGGCAAAAGGAGGTGGACCTTGAATTCTAGGCAAAGATATTTGTTAAGAAACAGAGATCTCTTGAAGGTTTTGAGCTGTGAAGTGACCTGAGTAGATCCATGCATATGAAAAGTAAGTCTGGTAATGATGTTGGATGTTTTGGTGGCAAGAAAAATGAAGGTTATTTTTTGTCCTGTAGGAAACCCTGGAGTGACCATTATGTTGTGGAAAGGGGATTTGGATTTGGAATCAAAGGACCTGAATCTGAAATACTCTCTGAATTTATTTCTGGGTGATCTTAGACAAGTTCCTTAACCTCTCAGGGCCTTTTTTTTTTTCCTCTGTAAAGTGAGGGAGTTGACCCAAATAGTCTGTGCTTCTACTTGTACATCCCATGATGCTATCTATCTTCCATCATCCTTGCTGCTTGAATCACTCATTATCTTTTAAATTAGACCCCCTCCAATACTTCTGTTACCTCTGATCTTTTGTGGAGTTCCTCATTTGCTATGGGTCCTCTAAGAAAGGTTTTACATTTCTTTCTTTCTTTCCATTACAACCTTCTATAAACCCTTTATATTTTCTTGTGGGCTCAGTTTCACATTTCTTCCTTGATCTTTATGGCTTCTCATCAATCATTGTAGTATGGATTTGCCTAACATGGTTCCAGAAACCTTCAATTTTTCTAGTTTATTCTTCATCTGGACTGTTACTTTATCTATTATTAGGCTACATGACTAATAAAGTGCTTTAACATACATTATTTCATTTGATCCTCCCCAAAACCCTATGATGCAAGTAGAAATGGTATCATTATCCTCCTTTCACAGATGAGGAAACTGAGGTTCTGAGAGGTTATATGACTTTACCAATGTTACACACCTACTATGTGCCATAGTGTATGGTATAGCTGGGACTCAAACCTAAGCATTCTGATTTTAAGTCCAGAGCTCTTTCCCATGCTGCTTCTTAAAAATAAAGTAGTCAAAGCTATTATTTAAAGTGACAAAACAGGTTCTGCACTGTCACTTTGAAAAATCCTGCATAG
Source organism: Pseudochirops corinnae (assembly GCA_028646515.1). Taxonomy (NCBI): domain Eukaryota; kingdom Metazoa; phylum Chordata; class Mammalia; order Diprotodontia; family Pseudocheiridae; genus Pseudochirops; species Pseudochirops corinnae. Next base: position 136,945,297 of record CM053587.1, on the reverse strand, counting down.
AAATGCCCCACAGCATTCCAAATTATCTACACCAAATTACAACTGAGAATGAAGAGACTTTTCCCTCAACTGAGGTGGCAGTGAAGTTTGGTGGGAAGTGTGCTGGATTTGGAGAGAGAAGACCTGGGTTTGATCCTGGCTTTGTCATTTCCTACCTGGGCAAGTCAGTCAAAAAACATTTAAGAAGCACCTACTATGCATTAATATATATAGAGGTCAGTCAGAGACTTTTTCTAATAGGTTTTTTTTTTTGTGCTTCCTTGTATTGTGGTCTTTGTATTAATAATAGCAAAAGATGGAGAAGCAATTGGGCATAGAAGATAAATGGCTAATCATGGAAGGAGGAAGACCTGGGTCTAAGTTTACCCTCTGACACATGCTGGTCATGTGATCCTCAACAATCAACTTGACCTATCTCTAGGAAACTCTCAAAGTTATAGATGATTGCTAATCTTAGTGGTAGATTGAGTTTCCACAATAGGAGTTCTCTATATCTCCCATTGGGATGAAATTTGACAGCAGACTATCTATTTAAGAAGCTAAGAAAGAACTGTTAAAACATCAGCTCATTCAACAGAGAAATGCTATTTTCTGGAAAAATAAAATGAGTATGAAATGTACACCTTCTGGTCCTTTTTTCCTTTTTTTTTTTTAAAGAGAAGTCTGATAACACCAACTAAGCACTTGCTAATATTCTTCTCAAATTTAAACTTCATGTTATTCCTTTATTGTGGCTCTTGGAATTCCTTAAATGAGGAGTAATAAATGAACAAAGGATCAAAATCCCATTTCTCTGACAATTAAAATATTACCTCCCATTCTATTTACATAGACTTTTCATCCTGAACTTCAAGATGAGAAAAGAAGAATAAAATCCACATTTTTGACATACTCATCGAGAAGCTATTATTAGTTCTCAGGCCACATAGCAAAAATAAATGCAATGCAAGCTCCCAAACAAAACTGTCAAATGAATTTTATTTTGAAAGGTGTGCCCTTTATTGAATGAAAGGAATAATCAGAATCCCAGATTTCTAATATCAGCAGTATCTTTTTTGTTTCTTTACTTCGGTTTTTATTGCTTTTATTCTTCATTTGGGATCTTGTATCTCTTATCTTAGAACAAACTGACTAATTTTAGGGTATTCCATGGGCTCTTCTGTTCTTCTAGGTCTTGGTATGTAGTAGCTAAAGAAAGTCTTCCAAAATGAATCCCATTATTTTAAGACATAGAGAAAGTATAGACTACACAAAAGCATAGAGTAACATGGCAGAGGAGAATGAAGACCAGAGACAAATTCGGCTGCTGTCACTAGAGAAGGCATCCTTCTAAACAGGACAGAGAAATGGTATAGGAGGATTTTTGTCTTCTATGATAGGCATCCTCTAGTACAGCAGTTCTCAACCTGTGGGTTATGTTCAATTTGTAACAATGAAAATACATCCTGCATATCAGATATTTACATTACGATTCATAACAGTGGCAAAATTTTGAAGTAGCAACGAAAATAATTTTATGGTTGGGGGTCACCACAACATGAGGAACTGTATTAAAGGGTCCCGGCATTAGGAAGGTTGAGAACCATTGATCTTGTATAATGAAAATAGATGATAAAGTAAATAGAACGCTAGCCTTTGAGGCAGGAACATTTGAATTCAAATCATGCCTTTGGTATTTACTGGCTGTGTAAACTCGGGCAAGTTATTTAACCTTTCAACCTCATTTTCCGCATCTGAAAAAAAGGATAATAGCGGCACCTACCTCAGAGTTACTGGTGAGGATGGAGTGAGATAATGTTTTGATGTTATATAATAACATATAGGAGATACAGCACATTGTAAATCTTAAAGCACTATATAAATGCTATGTTACTAATTATAATACATTTTGATTTGGGATTATCTTTTCTAAATGTAAGAAGGAGTCTTGTCTTATATACTTAAATAAGGTTGCATGAATGGGCCACATCTATTGTTCCAGAGAAGTGTGTGGGCTTCTGTTTTCTTGAATTTCTCTTGTTGCTTGTTTTGTTCAAGACCTCAGTGACACAGTTATACTGAATCTTTTTAAATTCAAATATTAGTGTTAGCATTAGGCATCCATCTACTTTCCTTGACAAATTCTATGAAACCCTAGATTCAATAACGTAAAGGCTCATGGTAGAGTGAAAAGAATTCTGGGTTCAAATTCAGACTCTGCCACTTCCCGTTTGGGTAGGTCTTGGGGGCTGTTGGGTCTTGGGGTCCTTATATGTAAATTAAGGGGCTGGACTGGCTGGTCTCCAAGATCTTTTTTAGCTCTAAACCTAGGATCCTCTGAACTTTTAAATTTTGAAGTCTTATCTGTACCCACAGGAACTTTAGCTTTTCTTTTTCACTTAATTCAGAAGTAACTAACTTCTTCTGGTCATTGTTATTATTATGTTCCAGAGAAATGAGCTGGAACAGACTCAGGCACCATCTAATTCAACCCCCTTATCTCACAGATGAAGAAACTGAGGACCTCAATTCCAGATATGATGCTCTTTTCTCTGTTCTATGCTGCTGCTATAGCATGAAAAATAATGGCCTTTTAAAAATTGATATAATCCTAAAGTGATTCCTTAGGATCTAACCTAACATAATCCCTCTGGTCAGATCTTCATTATTGTTTCCTAGTGACTTAATTTTTTTTTCTCAGATTGCCCTATGCTAACCTTAGTGACTCAAACAGAAAACTTGAAAGCTGAAATTAATCACATCCAGAAGACAAGATCTGTCGTCATCCTATTTTGGATTGGGAGTCATCAAATTCAATGAAACCAGGTCTTTTTTATCTTAAAAATCAGAAGGAAACAGAGGAAGTAAATTTAAAGTGTAATCTTTCCTCCAGTCAGCATAAATCAACTAACCCTTAGCATTAGGAAGAGCTAAAAGACATCTATTTGAAAAGTGAACCTCTATTACCAATACAGATATTTTACAGTAATAATGCCTTCACCATTCTATTCAAACTGATTTCTCTAAAGATTACTAATGACTATCTAATTACCAAACCCAATGACTTTTTTTCAGTCTTCTGAATTCAGTCTTCAGTTTTCTATCCTTTGTCAAGTTGTTCTTTTGTACAACTGTTGTACAACACAATCACAGAATCTAAAAGGTAGAAGGAACCTCAAAGGTCATCTAGTCCAATCTCTACCTGAGCAAGATCTTCCTTTACAATCTCCCCAACAAGTAGTCATCCAAACTTGGCTTGGAGACCTTCAATAATGGGGAAACCATTACCTACAAAGGAAATCCATTTTATCTTTGAAGACTGGTAATTGTTAGGAAGTTTTCCCTTAAATTGACCTGAAATCTGCTTCTCTTCAACTTCTATCTGTTACTCATCATTATGCCCACAGAAACCAACCAGAACAAATTCAGTCCCTTTTCCCACATAACAACAGCCTATCAAATACTTGAATATATCTGGCATTCCTTCACTTTCTGTGCATCTCTTTTCTAGACAAAATTTCCTCAATTCTTTAAATGAACCTCATATGACATGGTCTTTGCTCATTTGTCATTCTGGTCAACCCTACTTATGAATACATACTAGTTTGTCAATATCCTTCCTAAAATGTGATACACAGAAATGAACACAGTGTTCCAGATGTGATCAGATCTTGGCAAAGTACAGCTGAACTATTGCCTCCTTCATTCCAGATACTATGCTTCTTTCAATGAAGCCTTTTTTGGCTGCTATTGTTGATTCATATTAAATTTGCAGTCCACTGAAATGTCTTTTTCACTCAGATTCTTGCATAGCCATGCCTCTAATATCCTCTATTTGGGTAGTTTTTTTTTTTAACCAAGTACTTCATATTCATCCCTATAAATTTTATCTTTACTATATTAGTCTAGCTTATTGAGACATTTTGGGAGCTTGATTTTATTAACTAACATATCAGCTATTCCTTTTAATTTTGTATCTTCTCCCTTGTCTTTATGACAGCATCTTCATAATTCTCCTACTTTAAGACTGTTCTTCCTCTGTCTCCTTTGCTAGTTCATCATTTCTCTCCTAATCCCAATGTTTTTTCCTTGGTCCTGTTCTCCATCTACAGCAGGGGTTCTTATTCTTTTTGCAGGTGAAGGATCCCTTTTGATAGTCTGGTGAAGCCAATGGCCCTTCTTAGATGAGTGTTTTTAAATACATACTACAAAAGGAACCAATTATATTAAAATAAAGATGTAATTTTTTTCCTACCCAAGTTCATAGACCCCTTGAAATTTATCAGATTAAAAATACCTGATCTAGATGGGTCATCTTATTCATTCCACAGCTTTACCTCTTACTCTGTGCAGATGACTTCCAAATCTAGATCTCCAGATCTCACTGAGTTACAGCTATATATATCTTTAAATGTCTACAAGGCACATCTACCTCTGTCTTTCATTTTAAATTCAGCATTCCCTGAACTGAGCTTGTTTTATTTTGCTTCCTTTCTCTTCCTTTTTTTCACTTTTCTTGCTCCTTTTCCTTACTTTTACTATATATCGACTTTGATTCCCAGAGAAATTCTAGGATGAATTATTAAAGTTATGATTGGTGAACATTTAGGAAGAGAAACAGTGATTGCAAAGAGCCATCATGGCTTTATCAAGAACAGATAATGTCAAATTAACCTTATATCATTTTTTGACAGGATCACTGAACTATTAATGAGAGAAATGCTATGAATTTAGTTTTCTTTAGGATTTTTAAAAAATGTATCTTTTATTAATCTTAATGGAGAGATATCAGACAATAGTAAATCAGATAAATTCATAACTGACTGGATGACCAGACTACAAGAATAGTTGTTAATGGTTCAATGTCAACATAAAAGGAGATCTCCAGTGGAACATCCCATAGATGTGTGGTTGGTCCTGTACTGTTTAACATTTTTATCAATTACTTGGGCAACAAGCATAGATCAAATCAAGTCAATAAGCATTTATGGAGCTCCTTCTATATATCAGGAACTATGCTAAACACTAGAGATATAAAGAAGGACAAAAAACTGTCTATGCTCTCAAGGACTTCAAAGTCTAATGGGAAACATGACATGAAAACAGCTATGTTTAAATGAGATATATACAGGGTAAATTGTGTACAATCACAGAGAGAAGGCACTAGCATTAAGAGGAATCAGGACAGGCTTCTTTTAGCAGGTTGAATTCTAGCTGAGAATTAAAGGAAGTCAAGAAACAGAGATATGGACAGAGAGAATTCCAGGTATGGGGGACAGCCAGTGAAAATAAAGGAAGTCAGAAGATGAAATGCCTTGCATAAGGAATGACAAGGAAGCCAGCATCACTGGATTACAGCACACACAGAAAGGAATAGGATATAAAAAGACCAGAAAGGTAGAAAGGAGAAGAGGTGTTATATTAATCAAGTCTACAAATGACATAAAACTAGAAGGCACAGTAACTCCGTTGATGATAGAGTAACGACACAAAAGGCTCTTGACAGACACGAGCATTGAGCTAAGAGGATGAAATTAACTATGGATAAATATAGGATTGTGCACTTGGGTATACAAAATCAACTTCAATAATATAAGATAGAGGAATGTGTATGGAAAATAGCTGTTATGAAAAACATCTAGGAAGTTTAGTAAACTAGAAGAAGCCTTCCATGACCAACATAGTCAACATAATCAAAAACATTGTGATGTGGCAGACAAAAAAGCTAATATACTCTTGGACTTCATTAAGAGGGGCATAGCATCCACTCTACAGTCCTATTATACTCAAAAAAGAACTCAACTGAAGTATTGTGTTCACTTCTGGACACTACTTTTAAGAAAGACATTGTAAGTTGTAGAATGTCCAGAGGATGTTTGCCAGGATGGTGAAAGGCCTTGAGTACATAACACGAGGATCCATTGAAGGAACTGAGGTTGGAAAAGAGAAGACTCATGGGGGATATGGTAGTTGTGATGGAGTATCTAAAGGGTTGCCACGTGAACTTGTTCTATTTGGCTGCAGAGGCAGAATCCAGAGCAAGAGGTAGAAGTTAGAAAGAGGCAAATTCAGGCATAATGTCAGGAAAAACTTCCTAACAACAAAAAAGATATGTCCAAAAGTAGGTCCAAAAGGCTTCCTCCTCTGTGGAGATCTTCAAGACTAAATAACCACTTGTTGGGTATGTTAGAGAGGGGATTCTAAGACTAGCTGGCCTCTGAGGTTCCTTCTAATGTCAAATTCTCTAATTCCTTCTGACTTCCTGTTTCTATCATGGGTACCACTCTGAGTGGCCTCATTCAACCAGTCTTTGATATTTGAAACTTTGTTTTCAAAACTTAGAACTATCTTTGACTCTTCCCCTCTTTCTCATCTCTCTCTCATCAATAACTAGCCCTGTTAGTTTTACTTCTCAATATCTTTTGTATCTGTCTCACCCTAGCATAGACCTTCAATAGAACTACCTACCTGGTCCAATATGCTAGCCTCCTAACACCTTACTCTTTTTCCCTCTATGATCTAATAATGATAATGATAATAACATTAACTAAATTAAACTGAATTAATCTGACATTGTCAGAAAATTAGGTGTTCTGCATAAATGAATTTTCTAGATAACATGAATGACTGAATGCTTATCTCTTTCATTGCTAAACCTTTCCCTACTTTAGCCATTTTGGATGGAAATATTTCTAAGTTGAAATGCACATTCTCTTGCATTCTTAAACCTTCATATTTTATACATAATTAAACTTTTATTGATAAATCAGGTTCATATTATGAATCTCAAGTATTGTGCCATGAGAAAAACACTTTGTAAATGTTATAGTTCATATAAAAACAAGTTATTATCATTATCATGCTGCAAAAGTGATAGGGCAGAGATTCTTAACCTGGGATCTCTGAATTTGTTGGAGGGTTTTAAAATATTCTGATAACTGTATTTCAATATAACTGGTTTCCTTTGTAATCTTATGTCTTTTATTTTATGTATTTAAAAATATTATTCTGAGAAGCATCCATAGGCCTCAGCAGATGACCATAAGAATCCTTGCCACAAAAAAAAGGTTAAAGTCTTGCTTTGAGGATTGTTCAAACCTACATGGACTATGCCCAGACTATTAAGCCTTTTGAATTCTCGTATTTTTTTTATAGTTCTACCTTCTTATTCATGGGTAGACTGACAGCTGTTGTTTCTTCCTGAAGTCAGTGTGCTTGACCCTATCAACCCCATTTCTACCTTCAGTTTTATTGCAGGTGGAACGATAAATAACCAAGTTTGTTGGAATTGTTTGAAAGAATAATAACAACAATAAAAATAACATTGATAAAGTGCTTACTATGTGCCAGGCACTATGCTAAGCACTTTACAATTATCTCATTTGATTTAAATAAAATGAAATAGTCCAAAAATAGGTGCTTCTCCTGGGAGTGAAATGCATAAATGTTAGCCCATGACATCTATTTGGGCTACTCAGAGGTCTCTTTGACTTCCTTTCCTTCCTCCTTTCCTCCCCATTCATCTTACCCCTGCTTTATCAGAAACCCTGCCCTAGAGGACTTAATCGCTTTCACCTCTAACATTTCTATCCTGGGGCCCTGCTGTCTGGTTCAGAGAGGGTTTTATACGGCCCACTATTTCAGTCCAGGCAGATTCCTGTCAATTCCTCACTTGATTCCTCAGGCATCTACCAGCCATTCCCCTTAAAGGCACATGCTTCCATGCTCTCCATGCTTCCTTTTCTGCAACCATTCCCCCTTTTCCACCCTAATCAACCATTGTCCAGTGGGACCGTAAGAAAATATTGATGCTACTACTGAAAAGTGGGCATTAACCCATCACTGGTGGTTTAACTTTTTGAATCACAAAAACCACTTTCCTTTTGTGGTGTTGTCTTCTTCAACTAGAATGTAAGTGACTTGAGGGCAGGGACTGTCTTTGCTTTTGTACTTAATATTCCTAGCATTTAGCCAGTTCTTGGTAAATCCTTAATAAAGGCTTTTCTGTCATATTCCTAGTCCTTAGTTGTGTTCTGAGTAGTTGAGGTTATTGATTAAGTGACTGTGTATTATTAGTTAACTGGTGAGGTGTTATTATATTGAAGGTTTCCAGCCACCTAAGTACTTTGAGGTTTTTGAAAGAAACTCTTAATGTACTTCCCTCATATACATTCTATGGGTTACAAAGTATTTTCACATATTATCTCACTTGATTCTCATAACAATATAAGATAAGACAGCAGAGTAATAGCCCCATTTTACAGATCGGGAAACTGAGGTTCAGGGGTCAAGTGGATTGGCCAGAGATCCCTCAGCTAGTAAGTAATTGGAGTAGGTGGGACTACATTCCAGGCTTTATTAGTCTAGCGATTCTTTTCCTGCTTTTCCGGAAGAAGCCCTAGTCAGTTAATGGTTATCCAAAGCCAACCAATAACTAGGTGATAGAACCAAACACAACAGGCACTTAATACTTGTGTTGAATGACTGAAAACATAAGTAACCTTCACAAATATGAGAAACTCTTTCCTCTTGTAGTTGTAGTTAGTTACATTTGCTTTGTTAAATATAATTCCCAGGAAGGTGTTCACTAGCCTGTCCCATCCCAGAAGTCTCTGGTACATAAAGATAACAAGTGGAGTAAACTTTACTACCTGGGATGACAGTGTTTTGGGTCTTTTGAAAGTGAATATTTACTCCAGAATATGGGACCATTAAAAAAAAAGCCAGTGACCTGCCTAAGTCTTCTCTAGTCACTTGTAATTTGACTTGAACCAGGAAGGTATAAGTTGAGAGAGTTGATGTAAGCAGGTTAAATCCCTCTTCTGAAATGGATCCTTTTCATAGTCAACCTCTGGAACATGAAGTTTTTATTAAAAATGAAGCAGTCCCTAAGACTAACAGGTTTATCAGGCCACACTCAAAACACCTTTGTAAAAGCCAACCACACAGAACACAAGTGGTTGGCACACTGAGGGCACTGTCAGCCTAGAGTGCCTACCTTACTACTCACCACTATGATAATGGGGGAAAGAGGAAAAAGGGTGATACAGTGTGGTTGAGAGCAAGATAACAGCTTCATATCCTGCCAATAATTCTCCCTAAGCATAGGGCTATCTGGATAATTAATCACACCCAAAGATACTAACCATACCCAAACTAACACTGAGTTGTACGGCTAGACAAGAGAGAACTAACGAGTTTAATTCCTTGCCTTAACCTTCTTGCCTCAACTATTTATGGTAGGTAGGGACGGCTCAGAGGCACAGTGAATAGAGCGCTAGCCCTGGAATCAGAAGGACCTGAGTTCAAATCCGAACTCAGACATGTTACCACTAGCTGTGTGACCTTGAGCAAGTCACTTAACCCCAATTGCCCTGCCTTTCCCTCTCCAAAAAAAAAAAAGAAAGAAGTAGGTAGCTGTGAGTTTTGGCTTAACCAGATTTCATTGAAATTCATTAAACATATATATATATATATATATACATATATATATTTAAAACCATATGAATTCTTTCATTGATCACCATTTTTTCCCCCAGAATAGTAGTCAAAAGATAAACTGAATTGTATGTTTACTCCCTGAAACAGTGTGATTTGGCCAGTCAATTACTTTGAAAATCATTGCAGAATGCATTGACAGCTATGAAATGCTGAGCAGGCTAGCTAATAAGTGATTGAGAAAGTCTTCATTTTGTAGGATCAATAAACCTGATGAGTTTCACAGTATATTTCTCTATGGATCTATCAAATGCATATTCATCCCCATAGAATTATATTATGCACATCCAAATGGTCAGGCAAGGGGAGAGAAAATAATAATTAGTAACATATATAAGGTGCTTTAAAGTTTACAAAGTAATATTATTTTGAACACTTGTATATTATAACATTTTATCCTCACAACAGCTCTGGGAGGTAGGTGCTACCATTACCCTCATTTTACAGATTGTTGTTGTTGTGTAGTTCTGTTTGTCCTTGGATTTCTAAAGAGGACCATGACATCAGGGAAATGAAGAAACAGACTGAGAGAGGATAAGTGACTTGCCCAGGATAATACAGCTAGTGTCTGAGTCTGGATTTGAACTCACATCTTCCTGACTCCAACTCCGGTGATCTCGCCTAATATGAAAAACAACAAAAACATCCATTATTAGGATGACTTCAGAAATCTGTATTTACATAATTTTTTCTCTGATTAGGCCAGAGGAGTGCAGGATCTCACCAATCCTCACTATTCATTTTTCACAGGGGTGTTATTTATGCTTTCTCAACAGAAAAAAAGAGATACAGAGAAAAGTTACCTACCTAAAGTTTCAAGGGGTAAATTATTTCTCCAGTAGAATGTGAGCTTCCTGAGGGCAAGTATCATGTTTCATCTTCGTCTTTGTATTCCCAGAACATAGCATAGTACTTTTGCATATAGCAAGATTCTAAATAAATACTTGTTGAACTGAATTCGTGTTCAAGTTAGAAACAGTATCCAAGTCTCCCTACTCCTAACAAATTGCCCTCTTGAGTAAATCAAAGCTTTTCATTCCATATACTTAGAAGAGATACTGTACCTGTGCTAAAAATGGGGCTGAAACTAATCCTGCTCATACGGAGGACTTGGAAGATGCAATTTTTCTTCTTCTTCAGATTTCCTGGGGGGGAGGGGGGAGGAGTGAGGTGAAGAGGCGTAACTAACTACAGACTATTAATGGAACTAGAGATTTTTATTTCTTTAAATGGGGGCGCGGAGCATTCTGACCAAAATTCCGCGGGAGATTTGTTCACGTTACAGCAAAGCAGGCCTGGAGCTGGCTCGGGAGGAGAAGCATTCTTCTCACTAAGGGCTGGTCTCAGTGGCAGTGCCCCGGCCCTGCCCAAGACCAACAGAAGTTGGAGATCAGACTTCATTTATTAATTTAAGGAAGAGAAAAAAGTCCCAAATGCCACAGGCACATTCCTTAAAAGAATTAAGAAAAAGAAAGAAGAGGGGTTTCCTGAGAAAATATTGGCACTTGAACTTTCGTTCTCCAAATGAAGACAAGTCTAATTTTCCAATTAGGCCGTTTGATAGGCAAGATGACATGTGCAGAGTAGGAGGGCAGCCTCGAAACGGCATCTTTATCAACATTTCTCATGACTGCGGCGGCCTCTCTATAGCTAACAGCTGAGGAGAGCACTTTCCCATGCCGTCAGGGGTGAGGAGGTGACGACTTAAGTATTGTGGCAGTTGTTTTTCACACAAGAATCCAGCTCGCTGCAGCTCACTTGAAAGAACTGAACCCCCTTGAAAGGGACGGGACACTCGCCCCCTCCCCCTGCCCCCAGCGCCCCTGCAAACTCTCCTCCCCCGCTTCATTAAACGCTCGGCTCGCTACTTGAGTGGGCAGCTCAGTTTAACCCGCCATTGATCCAGACAACTGGCAACAGTAATTGGGAACAGGGACTTTTTTTCAGAGTCGCTCAGTCGGTAAATGAAACTTCAGCTCCCTTGTGATCCAGCGTGTGTGGGGGAAGCTGCGGGCTGGGGTGCAAAGGCCACGGCCGCCCGGGGCCCGAGCAGCAGCTGCTCTTTCACAGCTCGCCCTCCCCTCTGCTTCCCAGCCCAACGGCGGAGGCGGCTGCCGCACGCGGGAAGGAGAGCTGCTGGCTGCCTGGAGCTCCCCTGGGGCCGGGCTCCCACCGTTCCTGCATCCTCCGGAGTGATGGATGCCGCCTGCCTGCAGCCGCCGAGCCGGGGAGGTGCGGAGATGGGGGGCGGGGAGATAAGAACAAAGGTACCAGGCTACAGGATGGCTGGATCCCCAGTAGAAGGGACGATGGCAGGGGAAAACTTCATCAGACATTAAATTCAATTCATCCTCACCGTCATCCTCTTAGCTAATGCACAATTCCAAAGGAATCTTTATGGTGAATGAATACAATGAAATCAAGCTCTTCTTTCTAAAGTAGGGGTTCTTAATTAGCCCATTTGCGTGTGTTATAGACCCCTCTGGCATTCTAGTGAAGCCTGTGTGCACCCCCTTAGAATTTTTGAAAAAAAAAATCGAAGAAAATACTAAATTTCAGTTCAAGATTAGTGAAAATACAGTATGTATTCCTTCCCCCAATTCAAATTCGAGGACCAGGGTAAGGACTCCTGTCTGACTGGCCGTAATTATAGTGTGATCACTAATCCCAGTTCTAAACCTGAAATCATATAATCTACTCGAAATCCTTCATTTTTTCAGACAAGGATAAGTCACTTCAGGTCATTGGTTACTGGAATAGTTTGGATTCTTAAGAATTACAGAGCCATAGGATTAACAATAATCACCACCGTTCTTAATCACCTACTAAGTGCAAAGCACTGTGCTAGTTATACTTCTGACTGGGGGAGACAAAAAAAATTAATACAGTTATACATTGAAAATCATAGATCTTTGAATTGGAATGGAAAAGTTTCCATTTTACAATGAGCCAGATGAAGCCCTGAAAACTTGTCGCTTGCCCACATGTCATTTAGCCAGGAATAGAATCCAGGTCTTCATTCTTAGGGAAGGCTCTTTGAAGCAGGTGTCTCCTATTTTTCTTTTTTCCTTATTTGGTGATTGGTGGGACACATTGCTGTTTGATGTGGGGTGTTCTAACCACCTGCTTGGATGTTCTGCTAATTAACAGAGGGGCTATACAGGCTCCTACAGAGTTTGATGACTTGAGGAAAACCTGACACCCAAAGGAAACATAGTGTGCAATTACAGCAGCCCATAAGGCATGCTTCCAGCTGGAGCAGAATTGCTTAGACACAGCCCCAGTCTACCAAGGTTTGGGCTAGATCTCAACAAGCATCACTGAATGTTGTAATAAAGGCAGGAAGTGAGGCAAGGAAAGTATGTCCTTTGCTCTATAGCATTGGGCATTTTATCTGATACCAGTTTGGAAACATAACCTTCGATCATGACATTCAAAGTATACAGGTTCTGATTGTCTTGCTGTGACACCATCAGAAGACCTTATACGCCTGAACTGCCCAGCCAAACTCTGGAATTTTCATTTACTGAAAAATGCTTCATTAAATTAATTCACCTCACTATGACTTATGAGAGGTCTTTCACTCCCATCTTTTCACTCCCATATTTTCATCATGGCAGGCAAAAGGGCACACCTTATATAATGATGAGGACTTAACATATATTGGAGTGTTCTAAGTTGGGTATCCCCAGCAAACTAACACATTTTAGGTGTAGATTAATGCATTGATCTTTTTTTAAAAATAGATATTTCTTTTTTTCCACATTAGTCATGTTGTGAAAGAAGAAACAGAACAAAAGGGAAAAAACACAAAATAAAGAAAGTGAAAATAGTATGCTCCAATCCACATTTAGACTCCATCAGTTCTTTCTCTGGATGTGGATAGTATCTTCCATCATGAATGCTTTGGAATTGTCTTGAATCATTGTATTGCTGAGAAGAGCTAAGTCAATCATACAATGTGTACAATGTTCTCCTGGTTCTAATGCACTGATCTTAAAGCACTATAAGTTAGAGACTTTTGTGACATTCTCTTGTCATGAATTCCCTCCTGATTCACTGGCTGCTCCTATTTCCTTTGCTGGCTTTTCATCATCTAACTCTTCAGGTGAGAGTTTCCTCTTAAGGTTCTGTTCATGACCCTCTTGTCTTCTATCTGCATTCACACCTTTTTTTTTTATATCATCTACTCCCATAGTCTCTGTTATTAGCTCTGTGTGTGACACCCAAATCTTTCCATCTATCCCTGATCAGTTTCTGAGCTCCAGTGCTATATTTTCAACTGACTGCTTCAAATTTTCCTTGAGCATTTGACAGAATGAAGCCTCTGTGGCCATCACATTCTGCCTTGTATTTGTGTAAATGTCACATCTCCCATGCTAAGCTGTGAGATTCTTAAGAGCAGGGACCATATCATTTTTTCATCTTTGTATCCCTAGTTCCTATCAAAGAAGTGTACAAAAAGTAAGGGTTTAATAAATGTCTACTGAATTAAATTGTCTGGTGGATACCACCCCCTGAAGGTCCCATTATCTGAACACATCTTCCTCCAAGCACCCCCACCCTTACCCTTACCTTTTCCATTTAGAAAAAAAAATCCCCTTCACTTATCATGTCCAATCAGTTGCTATGTCTCGTTGAATCTACCTCCATATTACCTCACATCCATGAATAAATGAATGAATGAAAAAAAGCATTTATTAAGCACTTACTGTGTTTAGCACTGTGCTAAACACTAGGGATACAAATAGAAAAGCAACAGTCCCTGCTCCTGAGTACCTCACATAATGATAATAGGAGACAAGATATAGTAAGCTTCAACTCCAAGTCAAATGAGAGGTTCGGTGGTCCTTAGTGAGCAATGATAAAAATGATAGTAATGCATCTTAGTATTGTTATTTCCATTGATAAAACCACATCCATCGAACCATTTAACTGTGTCAATGAATTTGGACTGAAGAACTTTTTTGAGGTCTTCAATAGGCAGCAGGGGTTATAGCACCTGTAGAAGAAGCTGATAAGTCTCATACCTCCTGAAGGTTGTTCCTGTGGATGATGGTTACATAGATTGGGTTGGAAGGGAGAGAGAGACAGAGAGGCAGAGAGACAGAGACAGAGAGAGACAGAGACAGAGAGGCAGAGAGACAGAGACAGAGAGAGACAGAGACAGAGAGACAGAGACAGAGAGAGACAGAAAGACAGAGACAGAGAGAGTTGCTCCTATTACCAGAGTTCTTGGGCTTGCCTGCCGTTTATTAATAGTTTATTTTGGTGGTGGCAGGGATGATGGACTCCTCTATTGTTGTGTTTCAGTTGTGTCTGACTCTTCGTGACCCCATTTGGAGTTTTCTTGGTAAAGGTACTGGAGGGGTTTGCCATTTCCTTCTCCAGTTCATTTTACAGATGAGGAAACTGAAGCAAACAGGGTTAATTGACTTGCTGTGGGTCATGTCCAGTAAGTATCTGAGGCTAGATTTGAACACAGGTCTTCTGAACTCCAGGCCTGGTGTTCCAGGCCTCCATAGAGGATGCTTACCTGGATAGCTTCAGGAACTATGTCCCTCCCTTGCTACTTCAGCTAGACTGGCTTGCTTACCCTATTAGTGACAGTTGAGGACCTCACCAGGAGTTATTGGTGTCAATGATAGTGGAGACCCTTCTTCACAAAGGGTGCTCCCTGGACAGTGGCTACTGGTTGGAAGAAAAGCTGGTGATCTAAGGGGCACTGCTATTCCCAGAACTTTGGGGATTACCTACCCCCCTGGTATTGGTTGGTAGTGATGGTGGCAGGGATGAGAGGGCTCTTCTCCACAAGTGTTGGCCTTTTAATTATGTCTATGGGATGATGTTGAAAACAGTAATAGTTCTGGGTGCTGGGATGGGGAGGCAGTGATATTTTCCTCAGGGTTCTTGAGCTTACCTTCTTCTTGCTGTGAAGTCAGAGGTTGGCATTGTTGGTGGCAGTGATGACAAAATCCACTATCTATCTCTTTCTTTCCATTTTCACTATAACCCCAATTCAAGCCTTTATCACCTCTTGTCTATAATACAGTCCCAGAGATAGGAAAGAAAGACATAAAAAACCATAATATATGACAGATTGATATGAATTCAAAGGAGAGATTTAAAGAAAGTTCCATGAGAAGTTTCAAAAGGGAGAGATTACTTCCAACTTGCAAAGGGTCAAGGAATATTATGGAAGGGATTCATGTCCAAGTCCAGGTTGAATTAGATGACCTCTGAGACCCCTCCCAACTCTTCCAGAGGTTCTGCAATTCTATGAATGAATGGAGGGGAATCAGAGACAGCAAATAGAGGCCTTATTAGAAGTTTGACAGTGAATAAGAAGAAAGAGGATATTTTTATAATGTCTCTCACATTATACTTGCAGTTTCAAGGTCTTCCTCATAATTTCCACTGACATCCCTCTAGTTCAGTCCTCATTACCTGGATTATGTCAATAGCCTCATATAATAAGTCCCTCTGCCTTCAGTCTTTCCCTCTTGCAGTCCCTTCTGCACATCGCTGCCAGTTTGGTCTTCTTGGTGCACAGATATAAATATGTCTCTCTGCTGTTCAAAAAACTTCAGTGGCTCTTACTGCCTATCACATCAAACTCCTTTGCTTGACATTTCAAACCTTTCACAATCTGGCTTTAAATGATCATTCCACATATCTCATATTATCTTCCTCCCATAGGCAGAGAGGCAGCCCAGTTCATAGAAAGCTGGGCTTTGAGTCAGGAAGCCCTGAATTTCTGGGGTGCTAAATTCCAATGCAGGGGTGGGGAACCTGTGGTCTCAAGGTCACATGTGGCCCTCTAGGTCTTCAGATGTGGCCCTTTGACTGAAGCCAAACTTCACAGAACAAATCCCTTTAATAGAAGGATTTGTTCTATAAAACTTAGACTCAGTTAAAAGGCAGCACTCAAGGACCTAGAAGGCCACATGTGACCTTGAGTCTACAGGTTTCCCACCCCTGCTTTAGATATTTACTAACGTTGTGATTCTGGACATGTCCATTAACCTTCTGTGCCTTGGTTTGCTTATCTATAAAACAAGGAGGGGTTAGAATTAATGGCATCTAAGCACCCTTCTGGCTCTAAATCAACTATCCTATGAAATAAGATGACCTCTTGTCCATAAATAAGACCAATAGTTTCCTGCTTCATCTCTACACGTGGGATGGCTTTTCCCCATCTACCTGTTGATTATCTGGCAATCCTTCATGGCCAAATTTAAATGCTATAAAGCAGTGGTTCTCAACCTGTGGTTCACGACCCCTTTGGGGCTCAAACGACTCTTTCACAGGGGTCGCCTAAGACCATTGGAAAACACATATTTCCGATGCTCTTAGGAACTGAGACCCCACTCCTCTATCCATCTCCAAGCAGGTCCACCCACATGCAGATACGCCCACATACGAGTATTAAAGGGTCGCAGCGTTAGGAAGGTTGAGAACCACTGCTATGAAGCCTTTCCTGATTTATTCTCTAACTCCAGGGAAAAAAGGACCCAAGGAAAGACCCAAGGAAGAAGTAGCCCAAAGTGAAACACGATTATCACGAAAGGGAATCTGCAACCTTGACCTTACCTACAACAACTGTAGCCTATACGTCATCTACATCATATCAATCAATAAGCATTATTAAGAACCTACTATGTGCCATGCAATGTGAGTTAATTAAAGGATGCTTTCCTCCTAACAGCTAGCCTCTGCTAAGCTGCTCTGAGGCAACTGCAGCTTTCTTGGGGTTTGGAAGGAGGAGGAAGAAGAGAATAATTTTGGAGCACTAAACTGCCCTAAGGTTGACAGAACTAGACAGGTCCTCACAGTGGAAGTGACTGGGGAGGCAGAGAGCAACATAGAAGAACTGCTTGCCAGTAGGGTCAGAGGAGGAGAAGGAGGAGGAGGCAGGAGATGGGAAAAGGACATAGCAAAGGAGGTAAGAGGTCACCCTGGACATTTTCCCTCCCTTATCATTGGTCTCCCTGCCTTAAATCTCTCCTTTCTTTAATTCATACTCCACTAAACTCACAAAGTGATTTTCCTAAAGCACATTTCTCACCCTGTTACTCCCTTAATCAATTCGAATGACTCCCATTGCCTTTGATCAAATTTAAGCTCCTGTGACTGTTTATTTTAAAGCCCTTCATGACCTGGCCCCATCCTACCCTTCCAACCATATTATAAATTACTCCCCTTCCTGTACTCTACAATCCCACCAAACTGGCCTCCTTCTTGGTCCTCACACACAAAACTCCATCTCCCACCTCAGCATCTTTGCTCTGGCAAAGATGACTGGTATTCACTTCCACTTCACCTCTACTTGCTTATTAGAATTCCTTATTTCCTTCAATAGTCTGTTCAAAGCATCACATTCTACAGATGCTTCTTTTAATCCTCTCAACAGTAACTGACACCCACATCCCACAGTACTTGTTCTGTATATGCTCATACATGTGCATGTTGTCTCCTCTGATGGAGCACAAGGTCCTCAGGCAGGGACCGCTGTCTTTTTTTTTTTCTTTTGTCTCGCCAGAGGTTAGCGTAATGCCTGGCACATAGAGAGTGCTCAATAAGTGCTTATTTACTGATATTACCTTTGTATATTTTATGTCCCTTTAAATTCCTATTATATTTATCTGTATACATGTCCTGTCTCTTCCTGCTAGATTATCTGCTACAAGGACAACGACTACATTGGTTACTTTTTTTATCTATCTGTCCCAGACCCAAGCATTGTCCTTCATACAAGGTAAGCACTTAATAAATATTTGTGTCGGAATAAATAATTTCAATGTGTATTACATGCTGAAGCCTCCTAAGGATCCCTGCCACAGGACCACCTCCTAGATGATAACAGTTGAACTTAGGACCACAGGAAAGTCACTTGATCTCTATGGGTCTGGGTGATAAGCTTTAAAAAAGGTAGCAGCTGTGCAACAAACAAAGAAGGTTCACAGCTGCACATAGTAGGGAATTACCACTCCCTACCCCACCCCAGGCTATAATGTTAGATACTGGAAATTGGTGGCTGGTCAGAGAGTGTGACCAGGTGCAGAGCAAGGGTTCATCTAGTTACTGTTTGTGATCTGTGAAAACAAGAGACAAATGATTAATTAACAGCGACATGTGGGAGAGAGGATAATGTGTTAACATAAGTCTATGAGCGCTGGGGGAGTGCTTAGTGGAACCACTATATGAGGGTTCATATAAGTATCCTTGGGCAAATCAAAGGGTACATTTTAGGCCTAGTGAGGTAGGTCCTTAGAGGTTTTGAAGGGCTTCTTTGGATGAAATTTCATTTGGAGGAAATGGAGTTTGAGAATTAAGGGAGCATACAAGGAGAAAGGATTCCCAGCCAATAACCTACCCATAAGACCTAAATTCTTTGGATTCTAGTAAAGAGCCTCACAGAATGATTCTAGCATTTGCGGTATGGGAAAGAATAAAGCCTTAAAAGGTGTTCTCCAGGGGGGCGGAGCCAAGATGGCGGCGTAGCAGCAGCAATATATCGCAGCTCTCACATAGCCACCCCCAAATACCCATGGAATAGGACTCTGGACCAACCTAGAACTTCAAAAACGCACACAGATACTTCCCACTAAAGTCAGCTCTGCTAGGAGGAACCATATCAGCACTGCGAACTGAAGCCAGCCTGGCCTGAAGCCGGGGCTGTGCCCCGGGGGTGGCTGGGCGGGAGAAGAAGAGAAAGCTCTCAGGTGAGCAGATTAGCGACAGCTGCTTGGGGATTGTGAAAGGGGGAGATAAGCAGTCCAGCCGAAAGGTCTCCAGAGCAGAAAAGCGAAAGGCAGAGGTTTTGTATCCGCCTCCGCATT
>CM053587.1:136907961-136925478 GCA_028646515.1 Pseudochirops corinnae | reverse complement strand
GTCATTCTCTAATTGATAAATGTTCAAAGGTATGAGCTGGAAGTTTTCACAGGCAGAAATTCAAATTCAAAATTTCAGAAATTCTGAAAAAAATGCAATAAATTATTAATAACTAAAGAAATGCAAATTAAAACATTTTTGTGAGGTTCTACCTCCCATCCATCAGACTGGCAAAGATGACAAAAAAGAAAAATGAAAATGTTTGGAGGGGCTATGGAAAGACAAGCACACTAATGAACTATAGGTAGAGGTGGGAAATGATCCAATCTTTCTAGAAAGTACTTTATATTATTATAATAAGGGTATAAGTAATTATACCCAAAACGTGATTAAAATGTGTATGCCTTCAAATAATGAGAGACATAACCCTTATGTACAAGAATATTCATAGTGACTCTTTTTGTCGTGCAAAGAACTGGGAACTTGGTGGTACCTAACAATTGGAGAATGGCTCAAAAAAATGGCAAATTAATGTATTAGAATATACGGTCCCATAAAAATAATGAAAGGGTCAATTTTAGGAAAACATGAGAAGTTTTTATGAGCTAATACAGAGTTATGTGAGTAGAACCAGGAGAACAATTTATACAGTGACAACAGCATTATAAAGAAAAGTAAGTTTGAAAGATGTAAGGGATTTTAATTAATAAAAGGATCAGCTATAACTTCAGAGGACCAATGATGAAGCATGAGACCTACTTTCTGACAGAGAAGTGATGATCCCAATGTTCGAAATGAGATGATCATTTTTAGATGTAGTGAATGTGTGTTTATGGGTTTTTTAAAAAATGCATATTTATTACAAGGGTTTTGTTTTCTTTTTGATTTGGGAAGATAAACAGAGAAATAAAACGACTTGCTCAAGGCAACACAAACATGAAGGAGAAGGAGAAGAAGGAGGAGAAGAAGGAGAAGGAGAAGGAAAGAAAAAGGAAGAAAAGAAAGAAAGAGGGATATTGAAGCATCTTTAAAAATGCGTATAAAGTTCAGAAGAGACACATATAGGAGAACTTTGGAAGTTACATTGTATTTATTATACATTAAACAGAAAAAGCAAGCTATGCTTGTGGTTTCATGTATAATCTTCATTTTCTTCTCTATTTTATATATGAAAATGCTCATTTTACTTGGTGTTTGTTAAATTCAGAAAAAAGAAACCCTAATGATACATTGTTTTACAAGTAGAAGTTTCTGAAAGTAATTCTAAAAACATTTGGAACAATAACACCATTACTGGAACAAATGTGCAATGGTTTAACTCTTGGAATAATTTTCTTAGAAAACCCCAGTGAATCAGCAAAGAAACTGAGGCAATTAATAGCTTTAATCAAGTAGGAAGGTACAAAATAAATCAACCAAAATTAGTAATATTTCCATATAGCAGTAACAAAATCAGAAGGAAATAATAGAAATGCCTATTTTGAAGTAATTTCAAAATGCATAAAATATTTACTAATGCTCACTTAAGACTTACATAAAAACAACTCCAAAAACATTTTAAAGAAATTGAAAATGACAAATAATTGAAGGAATATTTCATTGATTATTCTTGGGTCAGTACAACATAATAAAATGAATCTACTACCTAGATTAATTTACATGTCTACTGCTATTTCAGTCAAAATACCAACAAAATATTTTATATAGTTAGGCAGAATAAGAAAACTCATTTGGAGGAACAAAAAGTCTAAATTCTAAAGAGAAATAATGGAAAAAAAATAGGAATAAAGGAGAATAGCATATAAAGAAGATAAAAGGAACCATAGAGCCAACTAGTAAATACCCTTATTTTACAGAGGAAAAAAAAAGCTCAGAAAAATGGAGTTATTTGCCCAAGATCACAAAAGTAGTGATGAGTAGAGCATGGATCAAAGCTCAGTTCTGTCTTCAAATCTAGTATTCTATTCCATCTCTTGTACAGTTAGAGTACTAGGTTCAAAGAAAGAAAATACAAGGAAAAATATAGGCAATTTTAAAACTATGCTAAACACAACTTAATCTTTCTTAGAGTGAATGAGTTTCCTGAAGTACTTCAAAATTATCGTTATGAACATATATACATTATAAATGTATATTGCATTACTCCCCCCACTTCTAACAGAATGCAAACCCCTTGAGGGAAGAGACTTCCATGTTTGTCTTTGCATCCCCAGTATCTGACATAGTGTCTACAATATAATAGATGCTGAATAAATGTTTCATGTTGATTAATCAGTGAACCTTGCACACTATTTCAGCTGCACATTGTCTTGGAGGGAGATTAGATTCAAACATTACCTTAGACATTTTATGGATATTTTAGTTTTTTTAAAAATTTAATAGTATTTTATATTTTCCCTAGTTATATGTCACAAAAATTTTTAGCATTCATTTTTACAAGATATTGAATTCCTATTTTTTTCTTCCTCCATCACCTCCCCCTTCTGAAAATGGTCAGTAGTTTCTATAGTTCATACATGTACTACCATGTAGAAAATATTTCTGTTAAATCATGTCCTGATGGCAGCAGCTAGGTGGCACAGTGGATAGAGCACCATCCCTAAAGTCAGGAGGACCTGAGTTCAAATTTGACCTCAGACACTTGATACTTATAAGCTGTGACCCTGGACAAGTCACTTAACCCTAATGGCCTCCAAAAAAAAATCATTTCTTCATAGTAACTACAATTATAGGTCTAGTTGGAGTAGACAGAGTCCAGAACTCTGTCTACTATGTCACCTAAAATTATGGATAGCCTTGAAAGTCAGGATATGTAGTTAATAGACTTATTTGCTTGGCAATGGGAAGCTACTGAAAGTTTTTGAGCAGCAGAATAATGTTTCCAGACCTGGACATTAGGAAGATTGTTTTGTGGCTAGTGGGAAGGAAGGTTTGGAGAGGGCATACCCAAGACAGTGAGACTTGTTTGGAGATTGCTTTGGAAATGCACAAGAATCACGGTGACTACTTCTGAAAATACTTAAATGGTGGTTATACAAAGAAATAACCCCAATGTATTCTTACTTCCTAGCAATAGTTGGTTTCCTTTGCCGGCAGATGCCAGTCTACTCACAGCTGCCTGCTTTTTTAGTGCAATTCTCATTTCTTTAAGCATGATTTAGGGAAGTGGGATGCCAAAATATGTTCCATCTCTATCTATTGGCTTCTGTGGTGTTTACCAGATCTTTAATGAAAGATCATTCTTTAAATGCTGCCTGAAGAAAAGTATCTTGTGCTCTTCTATTCACTCATTTTAAATAATTATTGTTATCAAAATCTGAAGGGCATTTTTCTGAAACCATAATGATTCAAAACCTATATCATATGATTAAATTGCTGGATTGTTTTTTTCAAACAGGCAATTTTGGGAGCAGGCGGCTTTTTTAGTTTCTAAAGAATTTGTCTATTTACATGATGATTTCATCACCTTATAATTCCTTACCTGGAAGGAGGGCAACATACCATGAAACCTGTGTGTTCAAACTCCCACATGTAAAACACCAATGTGAGGCCTCAAATGAAGGCAAATTCATATAGTCTAGCTTCCCTCCCTTCTTTTTTTGTCCCTGAGGATTTCTAATTTGAATACTGTCAACAGGAGATCACTCATACCATTGAACCACACAATCTGTGTTGGAATTTAGAGGTGATCTGGCCCTTTCTCACACATGGTTGCCTTCAACCATGTTACTGACAAGGGGCTGTCCTACTTGTTTTAATACCTGCAGCAGAGGAGCTTGTTACCTTATCAGGCAGCTCATTTCATTTTCATGCTCTTCTTATTTTTGCAAAGTTCTTCATCACAGTAAGTCTTATTGTTTTCTTTTTTTCTCTATACATTCCAATCATTAATCTTAGTTTTCTCTTCTGGAATTACAAAGAAAAAGTCCAGTCTCTCTTACATGTGGCAGCCTTTCAAATATTTAAAGACAGGTATCATTCCAACCTCTTCCTTTAAGTATCTCCCCTAGGCAGGGCACTCTTAGTTCCTTTTAGGAATGATTATTTGTTTGACTCAGTTTCCAATTCTCTCATCCTCGCTCTCTGGATACACTGTCAAGGAGGATTTATTAAGTACTTGTTATGTTTCAGGCACTGTACTAATAAGTACTGAGGACAAGCCAAAAAAAAAAAAAAGACATCCCCTGCTCACAAGGAGCTTACATTCTAACAGGGGGAAGACAACACATAATAAGGAAGCTGAAAAGGTTGGGGGGGGGGTGAAGGGGAAGAGATGAAGGTATGCTGAATAGGGGTGGGGTAGAGAAAGTAGTCAGAAGTGCAGCCTGGAGAGGAATTAAGGCAAGGTTGGCCTGGGCATCATTCTTAAAATGGAGTTTTGGAAAGGAACCAACCAATCCAAGAGAGAAGCCTAGGAGTGGGGGTGGGGGTGGCAAGTGGTACTACTAATGTGAGGAGTTCAGAGTGAAGTGAACTTTTAGGATGAAGAGATTTCTATGGCATAGTAGAGAAGATCTGGAGGAGAGTGTCTAGAGAGAATTCTTTTTTGGCTGTTCATTTGACAGTTTTGTTTTGTTTTACTCTTTTAAAAAATTATTTATTTATTTTTAGTTTTCAACATTCACTTTTATAAGATTTTGAGTTCAAAACTTTCCCCCCTCTCTTCACTCCCCCTTCTCCAAGACAGCATTGCATTTTAGGCTATACATTTGTGATAGCTGATTCAGGCTATACATTTGTGATCCTATTAAACATTGCCACATTAGTTATGTTATGGAAGAAGAATCAAAACAAAAGGGAATAACCATGAAAAAGAAAAAAAACAAAAAGCAACAAAAGAAAGAGAAAATAGTATGCTTTGATCTGCATTCAGACTCCATAGTTCTTTCTCTGGATGTGAATACCATTTTCCATCATGAGTCTTTTGGAATTGTTTTAGATCATTGTGTTGCTCAGAAGAGCTAAGTCTAACAAAGTCAGTCATTGTACAGTGTTGCTGTTGCTGTGTACAGTGTTCTCCTGGTTCTGCTCACTTCACTCAGCATCAGTTTGTGAAACTCTTTCCAGGTTTTTTTGAAGTCTTTGGCAGTTAGTTAAAAAAGAAATGTTAATGTAAGAAATGCAATGCTAATTCAGATCAGTGCTCCACGAAGCCCAGTATTCTCTTACAAGTACACATACACACCCATACACACACACGTGTACACACACACACACACGTACACACACATTTATTTTCTCTAATGTCAGTTTCAGGATAATAGGGATATACCTACCAAATCTCTGGGTTTCTTCAGAAAATCAATAGGAATTTATCATCTATGAATTAAACTAAACCATTCATGGAACAATATTTTCAAGGGTGAGACCTGAACAGCACAGTTGGTGTTCACATCACAAGTTCATAGTGAGAGTTGAAAGGGACTTTAGAGGTTCAGCTCCCCCTATTTTATAGATTAGAAAACGGGCCCAGCAAAATTAAGTGACATTGTTTCCAAATGACAGAAATAGCTTCAGAAGAGAAAGGCATATTTGGGAATTAAACAGAGGGGTGTCTGAAAAAGAGACATATAGACCAGTGGTCTCAAAATTTGTTGCATAATGCATTCTTTCAGTAAAAATGTCTGAGTATTTATTCATAAGGCATGTATATTTACATGTACTACCACAGATTATGTACATTAAAAAACTTACAGTAAAATATAAATTTAAAAGATTGACTCCCTAGAGTCAATAGGAAGCTATTGGATTTAATTTGAATAGGGGACTCACATGGTCCAACTAATTAGTCTTAGGGAAATAATTTTTGACAGGTGTGTGGAGGATAGATTGGACAAGGGAGAATTTTACTCATGTAGACTTTTTGAAACTAGATGACGAAAACGTGGTGAGGAAGATTTGGGTGAAGATTAATAGAAGCCATAACAGAAGCAATATTGTCATCAGAGCATATTACAAACTAACTGGAGTAAAAAAGGAAATGGATGAAAATTCTGGGAAACAGATAACAAGCCTGGCTTAGTAGCGGAACACAGTAGTGACAGGTGATGCCAATTATTTGAAAATCTTCTTGAGCAGGCTCTCCCTCTCTGCTCAGTGTAGGACAATTAATAACTTTCTTTAATGAAAATTTCATCTGTCAAAATTTGGAAGAACCAGTGAGGGGAAGTAATACTCCAAATCTGATTCCAAATTTAAATTCTGATATCAACAAACAAAAACTAGTGGCTAGAGTAGAAATGATGGTATCCTTGGAGAGAAGCAATCAGTCCATCTCAGGAATTTTTCACAGAGTTTAGGAAAACTCTGAGTGTGGTCTGATATACATCCATGAGTTGGAGAAGATTTCAAGTTTCAGAGAAATAATAAGGTAGATGTCATAAACTAACCTTCTCCAGGAAAAGTCAACTTGGGAGAGATTTGAAACTCTCAATAATGAAACTCTAAAGGCCAAAATGGAAACAATTCTTACAATGGCTTACAAGAAAAATCTATAGGGCATTACGTTGGCTATCTTTTTTTTTTTTTAAAAGAAACAAATATGGAAGATGGAAGCTTGGAAGGGTAACAAGATTAATACAAGGGTGTGCATGTTGTGCCAGAAACAAGATTTACTAGAGTCTATGCCATGTAGGCTAGACTAGTTCTCCCCTATAAATCAGGGAAGCTGTTTCCAGACTTGATTAGTACAGGAGAGTAAAGTTTAAACATGATACAGCTTCCCGGACATCTAGAATATAAAAAGGTCAGCCCACAATGAGTCAGTGTCTCTCTGACTGGATGAATATCCCATTGCCATGGAAGTCAACACTATCTTCTGATCCAATACCAGACACAATTCTGCATGGAAAAAAGGTGGGCAGAATCTATCAGAACCAGTGTTGCATCCTAGCTAAATATCCTTTTAAGTAAACTTTTTATTTGTTTTTGTTACAAGTGTCTCATTTAGATTTGACCCTGAACCTAAACCACCATCAGACTAGTCTTAGTCAGCACTGACTGTCAAAATGTGGTCCCAGAAGAACAGTGTCAAGAATGTGAAAGCTCAGGAATGGACTGAGGCAGGAAGGGAATGAGAAAGATGACAAAAAAGCATTTGGGTTTGAGACCATGGGTTCAGCTTCTTGGTGGTCCCAATAGCACCCTGACTCTTAAGTTACAGATGAACTAGTGACCTGTATTGATGGCAAGTTTCTGTACTTAGAGTTTCCCAGACTGATGAAATCACAGGTCTGAACTAGAAAGAGAAGATCAGGTGCATTATACACTTATAATTTAGTGAAGGGCAGCCAGGTGTCACAATGGATAGAGTGCTGGGCCTGGAGTCAGGAAGACTCATCTTAATGAGTTCAATTCTGGCCTCAAACGCTAACAAGCTATATGACCATGGGCAAGTCACTTAACCCTGTTTGCCTGAGTTTCCTAAAACAAGCTGGAAGAAAAGGCAAACCACCCCCGTATCTTTGTCAAGAAAATCTCAAATGGGGTCAAAAAGAGTCAGACAACAATATTTTAGTGAAGTACTTCAGAGAATAATGGATCTAGAGTTGGAACATTAGAAATAAGTCAGTCCAACTCCTTAACTTTATAGATGAGGAAACTGAGTCTCAGAGAGCTATAATGATTTTATCAAGATACCTGAGATGAGATTTGAATTCAGCTCCCATGACTTCCAAGCAAGGACTCATTTTATCATGCTACAAAGCTTCTCATGCTATTCTTGTGGAGAAGATGGAAAAGTGTGGCCACAAAGTTTTGAACAAAGAACAATCATTTAGTAACTCAATCATTCAATCATCCTTAAGGAGGTTTGCCTCCTTAAGGGACACAAAGTACAATAGTCAAAGTTCTCCACCCATGGGGCACACCAAGTTACAAATCAGTTGCTATTCAGTTATCATTCACTATTCAATCATCAGAAAATACACATGCCCTCTACCCCTAGGTCACCAGTAAATTACAATTTCTCAGTCAGTACACAGTATCCAAGTAAAGTCTTCTTTCAGCTTGACTCGGGGTGGTCTTTCAGATTCCCTAGATACTCTTCCATGGTCCCACGTCCTACCTGGATTAATCAAACTGTCACCTGGGTTCAAAGGCAGACACCTCCCAGCTCCTTGTCCAGCTTTCTGTGCAGTTCCTATTCTACACTGAAGCTCACAGCATCCAGTCCACCTTAAGTCCTTCATAGTCTCTGTTCCTGGGAAATTAAGGCTTAATAAAGCCACAAACAGGTTCATACAAAGTACCAGCCCCACAGTCATGCTTCCTCAGTCTGCAGCAGCTTCAGTTGGCCCTTGGACATGTTCATGAGCTCCCAGAAACTCTGGCTGGCTCTCAGACTCAGCAGCTCTTCAGTAGAAGCTCCATTTAGACAGATTCAGAACTAGATGAATAGTTATTAATAGTTTGATGTCAAATTGATTTTTAGCAGGATGCCCAAGGGATGTGTTTAGCCTTATGCTAATTAATCAACATTTATTAAATGCCTACTACATGTCAGGCATTGTGCTAAGTGTTTATGCTATTAGTTTTATTTAAGATTTGGAGAATGATATATAGGTATTATGTTTATCAAATTTTCAGATAACACAAAGCTGGTAGGTATGGCCAATATGCTGGAGCACAGTCAGGATCCACTATTCATGGAGGTATGGCTAAATAGCAGTTCATTTGAAAAAAGATGTGGGTTTTGATAGATTGTAAGTTTGACACGAGCCAATGGTGACACAGCAGCCCCAAGAGTTAATGTGATTTTAGGCAGTATAAAGCCAAGGTGCTCCAAACAAAAGAGTTAACAGTCCCCCTGTACTATGTTCTGATCAAACCATACCCGATTTTTGGTATTTAGTTCTGGGGATCTGTAATAATAATGGGAATTTGAAGATCTTCCCTGCCCCTCGATAGGCCTAAGGGAATCTGAAGACCTTCCCTGCCCTTAACAGGTCAAATGTAATCACCTGGAACCCATGGTGGGGGGAGCTTGGTGAAAGGGTGGAACAGGAAGGAGCAGGGGAGAACAGGATCTGAGCTGGGAGCAAGCAGCGTGGAGGCAGAGCAGTTAGTGTGAGTGAGAGAGGGGCATTTTTGCTTAAGGGGAGCCTATTTTGTTTTGAAGGCCTGTCAGAGGGAAGGCTTGGGGATGTTGGTGCTTGCTGCATTGGTTATGTGTACCAATTCTTGGTTGCTATGATGGATCTGGCTTTCTGGTGTTGGGATTCAGCTGTCTGGTATTTGAATAAATGTTTTGGTTCTGTCTTCCATGTGGAGAGTCTGATGCATTTTGTGATTCAAAATTACACCAGCATATTCATAGCTTGAGAATGTCCAGAAGGGCAACCAAAATGATGAAGGGACTTAATTAAGATCATGCATAAAAGATCTGTTGAAGGAACTGGGGGTTTTCAGCCTTAAGATTTAGGGGTAATATGATTGTCATCTTCAAGTATTTGAGAGGTTTTCTGTTTAAAAGAGAAGAGAGTTGGCCTCAGAAGGCATGAGTACCAGAAACAATGGGCAGAATATACAAAGCGTGAAAGTTAAGTTCTATGTTAGGAAAAAACTACCTAACATTTAGCTGTCTAAAAATGGAATGGGTTACCTTAGGAGATGGTCAGTTTCCCCACAGCAGAAGTCTTAAATTAAGGCCTTGTTGAATATATTGGAGAGAGATTTCTTGATCAAGTATGTGCTAGACCAGGGGTGGTGGCCTCAAGGCTACGTGTGGCCTTCTAGGTTCTCAAGTACGGCCCTTTGACTAAATCCAAATTTCACAGAACAAATCCCTATAATAAAAGGATTTGTTCTGTAAAACTGGGACTCAGTCAAAAGGCCTCACCCAAGGATCTAGAAGGCCACATGTAGCTTGAGGTCACAGGTTTCCCACTCCTAGTAGACTATGTCACTTCTGATATCCCTTCCAACCCTAAGAAACTGCAATGAGTTGCAAAATTTTATCATTTTCTGTGTAAAGTAGTATATTAACATCACTCCTCTGAGAGGTGGCACAGTGGATAGAGTGCCAACCCTGGGATAAGGGAGACTCATCTTCTCGAATTCAAATATGGCCTCAGATTCTTACTAGGTGTGTGACCCTGGGCAAGTCACTTAACCCTGTTTTGCCTCAGTCTCCTCAACTATAAAATAAACTGGAAAAAGAAATGGCAAACAAGTCCAGTATCTTTGCTAAGAAAACACCAAATGGGATCACAAAGAGTAGGGCATGACTGAAAACAACTGAACTAGAAATGAAATCAGCTATATTTAAAAAAAAATTAAACAAACTTGAGGCAGTGTTTCTTACTGCCTCATTTCAAGGGCCCTGCTGAACTGTGCTCATATGCATCCAAAGAAAAAAATATTTCCATACATAGTTTCTATTTATCCACACACAATGGAATTAAACAGCGCTGAACTTAGGTAGAATCATAGGTAGCAAAATTTGGAATTTTTGAAATTTGTCTTTTATGTCCTTTACCTTCACTTCTTCTTCTTCTTGGCAGCAACCCCTCTCTCTACCTTCAGGTACCTCGCACTATTCTAACCCCCTTTCTACCAACACTGGAAAGAATAGGAGCCATATAAATGGGTTAGTTTATTGAGTAACTGCACTTTAATGGGAATAAATCAATGCCTTACCTCAGTACAGTGACCCTTTCTATCTCATTTGGTCACAAACTCTTCTCTTATCCACAGATCTGAAAGCTCTTTTTCCCATGCTTCCCTAATTTATGTTAACCTTACTCATAAGTTTCTTTTGGTTTCCCAAAATTCTTAAGAACTTCCAATTCTTCACAACAATTCTTAAGAACAGATTTTTAAAAAAATTAATATCGCTCTAAGGAAGAGTTCTTAAAAGAAAAAGGGTGAAGAGGAAAAAAATACTAAGCAGTGGTTGCAATTACAGCTTTTACTTACTGAGACTTATATCTTATATTCATTTCTTAATTCATAATGCATTATACTAGTCACACATTTGGTGAACATCTGAGTTTAACAAGTAGTCTCTAAAAAGTTTATTTGTCTTTTGATTCCTTTAACTTTGGATCCCTACTCTCCTGGATTCCTAAGAGAACAGCATCAGCTTCTAGTAAAGTTGTATCTGTTTTTGCTCCCAGGAATCTGGATGTGAGTTCAAGATCCAGCAGTCGCAGGCGTACTCTGGTTCCTTTCTGATATTTTCTAAATAGGAAAAGGGCAGGGGAAGAGAGATAGAGGGAAAAAAAGTTTTAGTTTTACATATAATTTACATATAATTAGCTTAAAAATCAAAGCCAAAGGCATTTTAACTCATGATGGAACAGAAAAATTAACAATGGCAACCTCAGCATAATAAACTTTGTCATACCCAATGTAAATTGACTCCTAACATCATAGATTTAGACCTAGAAGGCATCTCAAGGGTCACTTCATTTTATAGATGAGCAAACTGGGGCCCTGTGAGGTTAAGTGACTTGCCCACAGTAATTCGGGTAGTAAATACAGCTTTGTCAGAGAAGCAACCAGGTCTTCCAACTCCATAACAACAGCTACTTCCACTGTACCATGCCACTTCCTAAAGAATCTCCATGAAGCAAATCCCAGGACCACTGGCTAGCACTGCTGTAACTATGCATTTTCATCTTAGAGCTGAATTTTTCTGATTAAATAACTAATTTATAAACATACATTTCTGGCTGAAGTATAGTACAAGTTAGTGCTGGATAGGAATATTTTCTTTTTAATTTATGTTTCTGTTTTAATTTAAATTTCATTTTAGTCTTTTAAATTAGAAAAATTTTCAGATAGATACTTTAAAATTTGCCTGTAGTTCAAACATGATTTTAAAGGTAAATTCTGCATATTACATAAGACAGAAGGAATAGGAAAGTAGGACAAAATTACTAATGTACAAAACTGTTTATAATCTGTTGCATTATTATGAAAAATATGTGTAGCCATATGGTCATTATGGCTTAATCTAAAGCAATTACACATGTAACATAATTCTGGCTGAAGGCTATTTGATAAATAATCCTCTTTAAAAAACAGAACTGGTAAAATCATCACATATAATTAACTGAAAAGTTACTTTTATTAAGTAAACAGACTTTATGGTAAATTTAAAAAGTACTTAGAGCACAGATTTAGAGCTTGAAGGGATCTTGGCAGGCCTCTGGGCCCCTTCCCTGACTGGACTGATGAAGAATGGAGGCCCAGACAGGTTAAATGACTGGCTCAAAGTCACACAGGTAGTTAAGCAGTAGAGCCAGGACTTGAACCAAGGTCCTCTGACTCCAAATCTTATACTCATTCTATTATATCATACTTGAGTGGAATAAAAAAAGTACAAATCTTATAAGTTTAATATACCCTGAATTCATTTTATAAAGTCAGAAAATAAATAAGTGATTTCAAAAATGCTTTAAAGAGAGTAAAATTTAGGTAAGCATTTTAAGACAATGACATTCTTGGTCAAAGTAAAACTAGCCTACTTACTTAACTACCCATGCCTTGCATTTTCCTGAACAACTTAAATAATCTTGGGCTTTCTAAGGGAACATAAAGATTTGGATTGTGCAACCATTAAGTGAAAATTCAAATTATTTGTACTGTGGTAGAAAAGTCATTTGTGTTTTAGGCACAACCTTCTCAGATATATAAGTTTATTAATTAAATTAATATAATTTTAAGTATTTCTGCTTAGAGAGAAAAAAAAGTCCAAAAGGGCACATTTTCCTTTCAAAAATCTCTCTTAATCAACCACTTGAATTACAATTCTATAAATCTTCCCAAAGACAAAATTAATGTCACAATATTATAGAACACAGTTATGGAGCCCACATGTAAGTTCTTTTGGCTGGGATTTATCAAACAAAACAATCACTTAACTTTTGGTACTCCTAGAGAATTATTCTCCTAAAAGTATCCCAATTCCTCTTTACTTTTAAGGATTCTCCTTTCTACCTGTCAAAGGTGAATTCAAGAGATACTTCTATTAATTGAACTAATAAAAGATTTCTTCCTTCACTTAGTCTGATCATTACCCTTATCACTTTAACAATGACTCCTTCCTGAACTGAACAGGATTTTCCTTTTGATACTAGTTAGGTCTTTGATACACGGTTTTATTTCAATGTAGTATATTATTCTGGAATTGATAGTTAAAGAGTAATAAGGGTTTCTTACTCAGATTAGCCCAAGGACTTCATACTAAACTACAGTCATAATGTTATTTTTGTAATACATAGCGAGTAGAGAGAATGGGGCTGGAAAAGAACATGTCATTTTGCTTCCAGCGTCCCCTTCCATCCTTTCTCTCTAAATCAGAAGATTCGCCCCATATGAATGATTTGTGTTTCACTGTTTTGCTTCACGGATTTTCATTTTTCATCATTCTACAACTCCTGCCACAAAGTAGACTGTGATCCCTCTACAAATAAGTAAATGGTCTTCAACAGTAACTAGCCAATAAATTAATCACCCTATGGTTAATAGAATGAAGGCTCCAAAGGACTCAGTGGAAAGGTAAAATGAGGTAGGGTCACAGAAGAGTAAAAACTTACAGGGATGAGTGTAAGGGAATGGGATACTTTCAGATCATGTCCTCTTTATAAAACAGATTTTGCTCTTTGTTCTAACACACACACACACACACACGCTAAAAGTATAAGAAAAAAGTGACAGTACAGAAAAGAACCTTATTCTTTATTATTCACTGAATTTTATTATTAAAATTGTGCCCTTCCCTCAGAAAATTACTTCATATATATTTTGCATTTAACTTTCTATATTCATGTTTCCCTCAAGAGAATGCAAGCTCCTTGAGGGAAGGGGCTTGGTGTTTTTTTAAAGGGTCTTTGTATTCCTTATGCCAAACACAATGCCCACTGACTAATATTTTTTGAAATTATTTCAACTGAATTAGTCATGAGCAAGGTTTTCTAATATATTTTTCACCATCCTCCCCTCACTGAGTAATAAAGCATATGTTGATTTAATTTGCAAGGTCTCTGAGTTTTTGGGTAGGAATTCTCTATGTCCTCATCCCCTGTAACAGATTGTGGCGCACACATTATAATTACTTTCATGTTGTTTTTCTGACAAATATTTATCATGAGGGGGCAGCTAGGTGGTACAGTGGATAGAGTGAGGGGCCTGGAGTCTGGAAGAATCTTCTTCTTGAATTCAAATTTGACCTCAGACACTTACTAGCTGTGTGACCCTGGGCACATACAACTGGGCAAGTCACTTAACCCTGTTTGGCTCAGTTTCCTCATCTATAAAATCAGCAAGAGAAGGAAATAGCAAAATCACTCCTGTATCTCTGCAAAAGAAAACCCTAAGTGAGATCATGAAGAGCTGGACACGACTGAAACTACTTAACAACAATAAGAACAAATTTATCACGAGTCTTTTTGCAAATACTTTGTATTACTACTACTACTACTACTACTACTACTACTACTACTACTACTACTACTACTACTACTAGCTAGGATTTACATAGTGCTTTAAGGTTTGCAAAGTTCTTTGCAAGTATCACCTTGTTTTATTTTCATAACTCGGGGAGGTAAGAACTATAATTATCTTCATTTTGCAGATGTGGAAATTGAGATGGAGATGAAATAACTTGCCCAGGGTCTCATAGTAAGTCTCTGAGACTGCATTTGAACTTCTGTCTTCCTGACTTCAGTGTCCTGTGACATGCTGCTTTCTGTTGCCTTTGGATACAGAATAAAACCAATCCTTTATTTTCCTAGGACACTCTGTACTTTGCTCTGCCCTGCCACACAACACCCTAAGGACTTCCTCGCCTTTCTCTCCCTCCTTTGGCTGAGATCTTTTTAATGTGCTGTCTTCCCCAATTAGACAGCAAGCTCCTTGAAAATAGGACCTATCAGAGCTATTGAAGTTCAGGGGAAGCTTATTCAAAGTCCTTATCTACATGTCTGGTTTCTGAAAACTATGTATTCTGGCAATGTAATTTGTGGTTAGTTTTTTTTTTTATTATAGCTTGGGAAAATGTGTTCAATTCCCCTGCACTATTTATATCTCTTTATTTCAAGTTTCTCTTGTTCCTTTGACAAAGCTTAAAAAGTGGCAGGAATGAGAATTCCTTTTTCTGGATGTCTATAGTTTCTCAATAGTCATTTGTCAAGTATTGACTATGATAATATCAAGGGAAATTATTTTGAAAGACACAAACTCTGATCAATGAAATAATCAATCATGATTCTAAATCAAATCAAGGAACATTTATTAGGTCCTTACTAAGCACTGGAGGTACTGTAGCTTCCTGCCCTTGACAGAGAGGTGTTGGACTGGCCTAAGAATGAGACTTACATTTTCATATATACAAACGAGTGAATTTATTTTGACCATTCTTAGTTGTTTAAAGAGAGGGCTTTTATTGGGGCAGAGTAAGAATTTTAGGGGAGATAGTAACAGTGTTAACAAAGAAAGAAGAAAATAATGTAAATACACAAATTAAGGCAAAAGGGAATTCAGAGGGAGGACACAGACAAGCAGGGCAGTGTGGGTACCAACACATTAAATTTAATTATATTTAAGTATATACTTAAAAACAAGCTGAAACAAACTACTTTGAAAGATTTATTGAACCTAATCAGAGGAATGAGAAGACAGCAGAGGTCTAATAATGGAACATATTGCTTACATCCTGACAGAGACATAATGGACTCAAAATTCAGAATGAGAGACACACGTTTCTGGACATAGTCAATATGGGGGATTTGCAATGTCTCACTTTGTATGTTTATTATGAGAGTTTTGTTATTCTTTTTTTTTCCTTCCCTGTGAGGGAATGTGGAAGGGAAAGCAAATAATTGCTGGTTAATTGATAAAAATGTTCCAGACACAGGGGGTACACACACCAGAGGTATCAAACGTGGAAGGGCTGCATGTAGCCCACAATGCTCTTGAGCAGCCAGAACCGGATTAAAATTTAACTGGGAAATATTTCACAAAATAAATAAAATTCAATAAAATGCAGATAATGTTCATATGAGGTCTTCTTAGTCAATGTGACTCACAAGGATTCATTTCCATTTTGACTTATATAGTTGAGTGGCCCTGCATGTATCTGACACCTCTGCTGTACACAAAAGTAATTGTTTTGTATGTAATCTTCAGTTCTTTGTACAATACATGGAAATGTTCATGTTCACCGATGTCTGTGAAGTTCATAATAAAAAAGAAAATCTTAAAAGTCATTTGACTAAATAATTGTCTAAAAATAATCTTAAAAAACACTTGGGACTCTAGTGATGATAGAGAATAGAATAAAGGAGCCATTCTAGTCAGATAAGTTTAATTATTAGAGGTTTCCTAGACATAAACTTTAGATTATGAAAATCTAGTTCAAATATAATTTAAAATAAATTTCTAGCCGACCTTTTGTTTATAAGTATTTATGTTTTAAATATACTATAAATGTAATGTTCTAAAAGAAGGAAATTTTGTAAATTAATGAGTATATTCACATCTCCTATGGTGTGGAAAAAATAACATTCAACAACAAGCACATAGAGTCCAAACATCGTAGCACAAATCACTGCGTAACTAGAAATATTGCCAATTCTACAAACTAATATGAGAATATAAACATAATGTCATGCTGAATTAGGTCAGCTTTTAAACCACAGGCTGTTAACTTAGGGAAGGGGGTGTGTGGACAAATAAGCTTTCTGCCTTATAGGAGAAGACTCTAGGTCAGCAGTTTTCAACCTGTGGGTTATGTTCAATTTGTAACAATGAAAATACATCCTGCATATCAGATAGATTCATAACAGTAGCAAAATTACAGTTATGAAGTAGCAATGAAAATAATTTTATGGTTGGGGGTCACCACAACATGAGGAACTGTATTAAAGGGTCATGGCATTAGGAAGGTTGAGAACCACTATGTCGAGGTCAAGGTGATTGCACAAACGGAATGAGTAAGCTATTATTCGTCTTAAAGTATCTCCTTCATGATCTTATGGACTCCGTAACATGGATTACTCTCCCCTCTCCTGGTCTTTTTTCCAGACTAGGGTGATATGGTTTTCCCCCTCCCCCTTAGCATGTATTATTTTCATAATCAGATTAAGTTATCCTTCTGTATACTTTTTCCCAACTTACTATGTCTTTTTGGAGGCACAGTTAACAAGAACGTATGGAGGATTTACAGAGACTACCATTCAGTTCAGGGGTAGGACAAAGCTGTCTTTTTCTTTCTTTTTTTTTTTTTATTTTTAAATTTTATTATAGTTTGCATCATTCATTTCCACAAGATTTTGAGTTACATATTTTCTCCCTCTCTTTCCCCCACCCACCACCCCGAAACAGCCATCCCAGTGTGTCCCCCCTCCCCCAGTCTATTCTCTCCTATGTCACTTTTCGGTAGGGCAGGATGGATCTCCCAACCGTAGTGCCTGTGTGTATATATATATATATATACACACACACACACGTAGATACACATTCATAACATTTGATTATGGAACTCCAGATTCCAGATTCTTTCTCCTCCTCGCTCACCTCCCATCTCCACTGGAAGGACAAGCAATCAAATACAGGCTGAACATGTGAAAT
>CM053587.1:136875295-136907461 GCA_028646515.1 Pseudochirops corinnae | reverse complement strand
CTGGATAGTGAAGACTCCAGAACCGAGGCCCAAGACCGCGATCCAGATCCAGGCCGCTCAACACGAGAGCTCTTGGCCCGAGAGCAATCGCTCATTCCCCCTGCCGTCTGCAGGCAGCGGGCGGGAAGCTGCAATGCGGAGGCGGGTGCAAAACCTCTGCCTTTCGCTTTTCCGCTCTCAAGGCCTTACGGCCGGACTGCTTATCTCCCCCTTTCGCAATCCCCACTCGCAGCTGGTGCTAATCCGCTCACTTGAGAGGCTCCTCTGCTGCCCCCGTCCAGCCGCCCCTGGGGCACAGCCGCGGCTTCAGGCCAAGCTGGTTTCCATTTGCAGTGCTGATATGGTTCCTCGTAGCCGAGCTGACTTTAGTGGGAAGTATCTTTGTGTGCATTTTGGAGTTCTAGGATTGGTTTAGAGTCCTATTTTATGGGTATTTTGGAGTGGCTATGTGAGAGCTGCTATATGTTGCTGCTGCTATGCCGCCATCTTGGCTCCGCCCCAAAAGCTGCCTTTTTCTAATAACCATACAGACAACTCCTTGCTATTTGCTTTTGTTTCTGGAAAGGGAGTAATGGCTGAACTCATTGACGCAGTGACTTTCATATGCAATACCCTTCCCTGGCCACCACTCCTTCATATGTGCTGTCTCTTCCTAAGTAAGGTCCTTCTGGGTAAGGATGGTGTTGCTTGTGTTCTCATAGCTTTAGCCCTTAGTACAATGCTTGGCTGAGAATAAGCCTTTATTATGCATATTTTATTCAATAATTTGTGTAGGGGAGGTAAGGAGGTAAAGTGTTTTTTTGGATGGAGTAACTAATTAAGCCATTACTTTTGGAAATATTTTATAGGAACTCTTCTATCCCACGGGTGCTATGGACTTCTTTCTCCCTTTTCTTTCATCAATCTGCATCAAAGCAGAAGCATTTGGAAGCAAAGAAATAAAGCAACAAGAAGGTGTGAACTAGAGATATTAAGTGAAAGAGACTAATTTCCCCTCATAGGTATCACTGAGCCTTGATGGGACAAGACCCATCACTGACAGTAGCAAAACGAAAAGGATGGGTAAAAAGTCTGTATACTGTTTCCCTGATGATCTTTCAGTACTGACTGTGCCTTCTTTCACACCCACCAACATATTGGTTTTGGAAAGGGAGCCAGCATAGTTCTTTTTCCCTATTTCTTTCAGATACTATTCCCACTGTACCATCACCATTCTCCTCCCTGAAGTTCATTCTATCCAGATATAACACCAATCCAGATACTGGTGGCAGTTATCTAATCCTGCCCATGTCATTCTCCCACCTTTCACAAGAAATTTAGAACCTCTCTCATAGTGTCCCTCTCTATTCTAACTATGTTTATACCAAGGGGATTCAATACACATACTGATGTTCTCAACTCCTATGACCTACTCCTTCATTCCATCTCAGTCACATACAGGGATGTTTTCACTCTTGATTATGCCATCTACAAGTGTTCCACCTCTATGATGAAGATTTCTAAAAATCTCTCTCTGACCTATAATTTTCTCTTTCTATGCCTCATTCTTCCTAAACCTATTCTTTATCCTCATGGTGACCTCAAATCCCTCTATCTCCCAAGCCATCACTCTTGCTCTGGCTTTACTTTTCTCTCTTCTTAATCTTGACCCTAGAGTTAAGTAGTTCAATTTACATCATCCTCTGCTCTCAAAGCTTTTCTCATTTTCTCCTATTACCATTTATGACTTGCCAAGCCCCAACCCAGTATTTCTTCTATCATCTGCCTCCTTTGCAACCATGTTGCCTTGGCCATCTACAAATCTGTGTTGTCTAATATCAGGTGGACCATTAAAGCAAGGCAATTCTTTTACTCTTCCATGATTCTCTTTTTACTTCTCACAAATTCCCTTCTTTGATGCCTCCCCCATCTCCTAGGGAGAAAACAAGAGCTTATTTTCACTACTGTCTCACTCTTCTCCTTTACTCATCTCAAAACTCTTTGAGACATCAATTTCTCATTCTCTGACCCATTAACTTCAGGGTCTGATGGAAGTCTTTTTCTTTGCCCTGGCCAATTTTTCTACTTATTCCCTTAATCCCTGATCCTCCTGTTTCCTCTTGCAGATTATGCCCTCAACTAGGTCTCTCTATTCTTAAAAAGTCCTCTCCTGATATGATGATACCACTGTTTAAAATTATTGTCCACATAAGTTTAAGCTACTGCCCTTCCTTTTCACAGCCAAACTTCCAGAAAAAGCTCTCTAAGTGTTGCTTCCATGTCTCTTATCACTCACTTCTCAACTCCTTGTATGTTCAGTTTCTGAACTCATCACTCAGTTGAAATAGTTTTTTCTTAAATGGCAGATCCAAAGGCTTTTACTCTATCCTCATTCTTCTTGACCTTCTTGAAATATCTGACCCTGTGGACCACTCTCTCATCTCTGGGTTTTTGTGACACTACTTTCTCTTGGTTCTTTCTCCTATCAGTCTGATCATTTCTTCTCAGACTCTTTTGCTGTAGCAACATCCATGTATTGTTCCCTAATTATTGGGGTACCCCAAAGTTCTGTCTTAGACTTTTTCTTTTATCTCTATAACTTTCTCACCTGGTGACCTCATTACCTCCCATGGTTTTTTGCTGTTCTAAAAGCATCTGCTTTGGTAGAATACAAGGTTTAAAACCACAGTGAACTGAATTTCTAATCTTTTTGGTCTTCAAGTTTCTTTACAATACGATCAAACTACTGTGTGTGTGTGTGTGTGTGTGTGTGTGTGTGTGTGAGAGAGAGAGAGAGAGAGAGAGAGAGAGAGAGAGAGAGAGAGAGAGAGAAAGAGAGAGAAAGAGATACAAAAAGAGCCAGGACTTACAGAAAATATCACACAAATCAAAACGTTAATAAAGAGAAACAATGCAAAAACACAAACACAAACCCAAACTATAGCTTTGAAAAAAAGATTAAAAGTGAGTCAAAATATTCTTTACTTCATTATGTCTTTGACAATTATCAATAGATGAAAATTTAAGACATTTCTCATCAAAAGTATTTTGTAAGTGGTAATAAAATATGTCTGAGTTTAATTTAGTCCCAAGAGTTCTTATTGCTTTTTCTTACATTCTGACTCTGACTGGTGTAATCTTCTCAAAGTAGTTATAACAAGGAAAAAATAGTTGCCATTTTAACACAAACATTTAAAATACAAAACCAAAATTAATATACTTCTTGAAATAATTCTTAGCAAATGTAAAATAAATAAAAGCATTAGAACTTTACTAGTTGACTTAATGCTGAAAATTAGAGGGCTAACCCAACTCATCTTTAAGGCATGGCCATGGTGCCCTTATGGCACACTATTATAGTGGTAGGTCAGATGGCAATTTGGAGAGCACTGAGGCATGGAAGAAGTCAAGACCTGGCAGTTCTCCATCTCATTGGAAACATTGTAGTTGATGGCTCCCAGATCATCCAAATAGTATGACTAGCCACATCACTCTTCTAACCAGCTGTCCCATGTGGTCTAGGTGGCCCAGGGTCAGGAGAAGGATAAGAGAAGACAAGGCAGTTCTTCCTGCCCTGTTGATCTGATAGGATCTGGATGACTTAGGGATCAGGAGAGGTAGGGAAGACTTCTTTA
The DNA here is from genome assembly GCA_028646515.1 of Pseudochirops corinnae. Classification (NCBI taxonomy): domain Eukaryota; kingdom Metazoa; phylum Chordata; class Mammalia; order Diprotodontia; family Pseudocheiridae; genus Pseudochirops; species Pseudochirops corinnae. The sequence goes on along the minus strand of CM053587.1, from coordinate 136,903,847 downwards.
CTTAGAGGGAATCCCTCAACTTGGATTCTAAGTTGGATTTCCTTTCTGATAATGATAATACCTTTGACAAATATGTCTTCTTGTTTTATACTTTGTTTAATATTAATAAGAGAGTTGTTGAATAAAGTTAATCCTGCTGTTACATGTTTCAAGGAATTTTCTACAATTCTGATATATACGTATTCTCTGGGATGTTGGGGACATGAGGACAAAATCCAAAAACAGTCTCTGCTTTCAAGTAGTTTATACTTTACTTGAGGGGTAAGGTGGGACTATAACATGAAAACAAATAAGTAGAAAATGGTAAGGTGGGACTATAACATGAAAACAAATAAGTAGAAAACCTTTTACAAGGTTGAGAGCTTTTCAAAGTAGGTAGAGATTAGCTGTCACCTAAACTGATTGTTGAAGAAAGCTAAGATTCTAGGAGGTATGGAGGAAGTGTATCACATGTATAGGAGATAGTCTTTGCAAAGGCATGAGGATAAGAGACAGCAATTAGTCTGAATTGGCTGGAATATAGAGTGCATCAAAGTGAGTATTACTGAATTAGTCTGGAAAAGAGACTGAAGTCAGATAGAGCAGAGTTTTAAATACTAAGCTGAGGAGTTTGTAATTAATCTTAGAGGAAAAAGAGAAAACAAAACAAAACCAAAAAAGTTTCCACCTCTAAATTCCATAAGACCTGCCTCAAAAGTCAGTCTTCAAGGAACTTGCGACAATTGCCCTTAAAGCTTTTGGAGATCCTAACTCCAATTTCCTAGAAATTTTCTCTTCTTGGGCTTATCCTCTCAACTTGGGCTGTTTCAAAGTGATGTTCCAGGAATTAAGATTCATCAATATGGTTTATTTATCACAAGGCTCTGGGTTTGCATTGGAGGGCCCTTCTTTCCTGGAGGCGATGTGGTTCTGAAGTTATGATCTAGACTGCCATGACTCCGTTCCATGACCCTAATATTTCATGCTGCTATATAAAGAGATTCCATATCTGTATAAACTTTTGGTTTTTCATTCAATCCTACCTCTATGAAAATTTTCTTTTCTTTCTTGACAGAAAGGTATTTAAAACTTTATCTGCATGAGAAAAATGTAAGATAAAGAAGCAATAATATCATTTAAACATCATTTAACACTTCTGGTCTTAAGTTTTATCACCTGTAAAAATCAGAGTATTAGATGAAACTTGTATGGTGGAAAATAAATTAAATTCATAGTTAGAATTTATAATTCTGCTCCTCATTCTCTTGAGAACTTGGGAAAATAACTGTATGTCTCTAAGTTTCCTCATATGTAAATTTAGGGAGCTAAACTAGCTCATCTTTAAGATTCCTTTCAGCTCAAAATTTTATGATCCTGTAACTAACTAGATAAGCTCTAAGCTTTGAAATCCCATGATTCTGTAATTTTATTTGATGCTCCTTTGCCTACCTGTGTTACATAGAATACATATAAACATACAACTGTTTTAAAAAATTGGATTTCTGGTGATGTGCAAAACACACACACATACAATCTGATAGGTTTATTACTCAAAATTGGCCAATGTGTCATTAAAATAAAATCTTTTCTCCTCATCTCATGTATGTAATGCAGAAGAGAAATAAGCTTGATGTTAGGGAAATGTCCTAACAATTAGGCTTATCCAAAAATGAAATAGGAAGTAAGAGGCTCCCCCTACTTGGATGTTTGTAAGCAGAGGGTATGTAACCATCACTGGGTACCAGTTTTGGACTAGATGGTTACTGAGGCCTGTTCCAATTCAAAATTGTTTGATTGTACAATTCAGAATAGTACCAATGAGCCCTCAGGGGCGGAGGGTGTATACTAGAGTATATAACGAGCAAATCACTTCACTTCTCTGGGCTTTTATACCTTCATTTTAAAATTAGAGCATTGGATTAGATGATAATATCCCTTCTAGACCTAAATCTATGAATCCTAAGTAAATATATAGCAGTACCAAGTTACTACAAATTTAGTATGAAAAGGAAAATAAGTGAATTTTATCCAGCAAAAGGTACAGTGAGGGAGGGCTGTTTCAAAAGACTAGACATGGCAAGATAAATGACATATCAACCATATTTTCTTTGCATAGTCTAGGAAAGAACTACAAATACATAAATACTGTTTTTTTTCCTTTAGCAATGATATGAAACACGTTTTATAATTTCAAATACCTTCATTCAGGTAATAAGATTTCAAAGAAGCAAAACATTTAAAGAAATTTTTTTTTTTCAGGCAGGGGAGGAATGTCAGAAATACTTTGATATTTATGTGGGTCTTGGTATGCCCCTATGTGAGTACTTCTTTTGGAAGTGGAATTAGAGGGGAGGACAAAAGATGCTTGTATAAGAACCTCAACTGACAGAAATGACAACACCACTATCAGCAAATATTAAGTCCCAATTATGTGGAAGATACTTATTTGGTAGTGGGTCAAGGGGGTTCAAAGAAGTACTAGATATAGTATTGCCTCTCCAAAGGCTTTCACAATTTAAGTTAAAAAAATAAGATCTTAGAGCTGGAAAGGGCTTTGGGGTCACCCTGTATGCCCCCTTCATTTTGTGGATGAGGAAACTGAGGACCTGAAAGGTTAAGTGACTTGCCTCAAGTCAAATGCAGCAATTGACAGAGAGCTAGGATTTGAAATTAGCCCCTCTGACTTCAAATAAACAGCCCTCCCTTTATACTGCGCTGTCAGAGGGATTGCTCCTGCACATGTATAGGAAAAAAGAGGACAAGATAAAGCAGTATTGAGATAAGTGGAAAGGGAACACAACTTTTAAGGTGGCTGTAGTAATTCAGAGGACAGACAAGTTACTTCCAGCTGGGGTTGTCAGGGAAGCTAAGAGGGAAGGTGGATGTGAATTGGGCCTTACAGGATGTGCAGGATTTAAACAGGCATAATGGAAAGGAGAAGCATTCTAGATGGAAGCAGAGGTTTGGCACCGTGACGGCAACAGGCCAACCAGGCTGAAGCAAAAGATTCATATAAGGGAGTAATAGGAGACAAAGCTGAAAAAGTGGAGTGGAAACCAACTGTGAAGGGTCTTAAAAACAAGGCTAAGGACTTGGGACTTTTTCCTTTATCTAAATAAGAAAAGCTTTTAAGTTCAGAGTTTTGAAATACTTATTATTTATTTATCAAATTAATCAGCCATTTTACTTATCCTTTGCAAAATTAAAATCCTTACTCCAGATATCTATTTAAATATAAAATGTAACAAAAACAGACATTTCATTAAAGTTTGTGATCTATGTACTTCTTTTATGGATAGATTCTTTTTGGAAATTCATATTATTTTCCATCATCTCATAAAAATTGCAAGGTGAAGGAAAATCTCGGCATTATTAAATTCTTTACAGAAATAGGAAATCACTATCTTTAGTAAAAAACAAATACACCTAGGAAAAAGCCATCTAAAGCCTAGATGTAAAAGAGATGGGAGAAAATGACAAAATATAATAAAAACTCTTTAAAGAAGAATTATCTTCAATGGATGTTTTCAACATTACAGTGGAGTAATGAAAGTCAGTATTAAATTCAGGACTTGATTTAAAAAGGTATGATATTATCGGAATAAGGAGATTAGAGTGAAGGCATTCACAAAGCTTTCTCAACCTGTTATAGCTCTCTGTAAAGGCTACCCCCCTTCTCCATTGGTAAGTTCCTCTTGGAACTCATTTTGTAAAGGGGCTTAGGCTACCGTTCATTGCCCTCCTGGACTTTTCCTGGCTTTTGATCTTCCAAACCATGTGGCCATTCCTGGTATCTTTGGCATCCACCTCCCTCTTCTGTTCCTTTGGTGTGTATCTTTCCTTGTTAGAATGTAAGCTCCTTGAGGACAAAGATTGTCTTTGCTTATTACAGATGATAATATCCTGTCTAGACCTAAATCTATGAATCCAGCACTCAGCACAACACCTGGTTCATGGTAAATGCTTAATAAATGTTTGTTCCCTTTCTTCCTACTGATTGGACAGCATCTGAATGGTTATTTTCTCAGTTCTAGAAGGATGATGATAAACTAAAGGGATACTAGATTTCTATAGTCAGAAATGTTTAGTGATTAAAGAACCACTGAGTTCATAATGGAGAAGTAGCAAAGGTTTAACAAAAGGTTTAGCTGCATTAACAATCATATATATGATATACAGGCAATGGGGTATAGAAATACATCTTGCCCTACAAGAATGTAAGGGGGAGGATCAAGGGGGATATAAGAGAGGGCAGTTTGGGGGAAGGGGTATTCAGTATGCTTGCCATCTTTGGAATGGGGGTAGGGGAGAGATGGGAAGAAAATCTGTAACTCAAAATCTTTGGGAAATGAATGTTGAAAACTAAAAATAAATTTTAAAAAATACACACATACATTATATATGTATATAGATATACATGTATATATATATATGTATCTTCTAAAAATATGAAAGGGGATACAGAAGTAAAACTTATAGTAAAGATATAGTATAAAGAAAGCAGAAGGAAAATGCTCTGGGTCCACTACAAATTTATGTTGGACAACCTCAACTGGCCCCTCACTGCTGCTAGGCAATCCTCCTATACCTCTCTTATCAATTCACCCACCCACTCTGCACAGCAGCTCTTCCAAACCTTTTCATGCCCCCTCAAACCTCCCATGGCTCATTTTTGTTCCTATTCTTTTGGCTGAGAACCATGTTGCATATTTTACAGATGTAATTGTGGCCATTCACTGTGAATTCCCTCTTCTCTCTTCTTTCTCACCTCCTTTCATTCTGATGCCTTCATCCCTGTCTCACATGATGAGTGGCCTTAATCCTTACCACAGCTAACCCTTCAACTTGATCAAGTGATCTCATTCCCATTTCCTCCAATAGACTAGAAATAAGTGAAAGAGTGAAGATGAAAAAAAAAGAGTGGGGACGGCCAAAGGGGCAGACTGTTTCACTTATTTCCAATCTTTCCCTGTGTTCAGCCACATTTTCTACTGCCTGTGAACATGCCCATGTTCCCCCATCCTAAAAAACGATCACTTGATCCTTCCATCCCTGCTAACTATCGTCCTATATCCCACTGACTCTCTGAAGCTAAAATCCTTGAAAAGTTATCTCTAATAGGTGCCTCCACTTTCTCTCTTCTCATTCTCTTCTTAACCCCTTACAATTTGGCTTCTGACCTTATCATTCCACCAAAACTGCTTTCTCTGAAGCTGCTTCAAACCACAGGTGTACCTCAGGATTCTGTCCCGGGCCCTTTTCTCTTCTCGCCCTTCACTATTTCATTTGGTGAGCTCATCAGCTCCCCAGGATCTAATTAGCATCTCTATGTTAATGATCAAATCTGCCTACCCTGCCGCAATCTCTTTGCTGACCTTCAATCTCACATCTCTCCAAACTGCCTTTCAGACATCTCAACATCTTAAGCTCAGTATGTCCAAAATGGAGCCTGCTACCTTTTCACCTAAGCACACCCCCAAGTCCCTGAGGTTCACAACCTATGAATCATCTTGGATTCCTCACTATCTCTCATCCCTCTTTCCCCCATGTCCAAGCTATTGCCAAGGCCTGTTGATTTCACCTTTGCAACATCTCTCGAATATGCCCCTTCTTTCCTCTGACCCTGCCACCACTCTAATGCAGGCCCTCATGACATCATACCTGGATTATTGCATTACTTGGTTGGTGAGTCGGGCTGCCTCAGGTCTCTCCCTACTCCAATCCATCCCCCATTCAGCCACTAAAATGATCTTCCTAAAGTACCCTAATCATGTCACACATATCCCCACGTTCCCCATTCAGTAAAGTCCAATGGTTTCCTATTTTCTCCAGGAACAAATACAAAATGCTGTTTGGCATTCAAAGCCATTTATAACTTCCCCCCTCCTACCTTTCCAGTATTCTTACACCTTACTCCCCAATCAGTGGCAATGGTGTGCTCATTGTCTCATGAACAAAACACTGGTCATTTTCTCAGGCTGACCGTCATGCCTGAAATCTTCTCCCTTCTCTGCTCTCACTACTGACCTCCCTGGCTTTCTTTAAGTCCAAACGAAAATCCCACCTCCTGCAGGAAGCTTTCCCTTTATTGTTGCTGAATCATTTCCATTGTGTCAGACTCTTTGTAACCCCATTTTGGGGTTTTCTTGGCAAAAATACCGGGGTGGTTTGCCATTTCTGTCTCCAGTTCATTTTACAGATGGATCAACTGGGGTAAACAAGGTTAAGTGACTTGCAGGTCATGTACCTAGTGCCTGAGGCCAGATTTGAACTCAAGAAGATGAATCTTCCTGATTTCAAATTCTGTTCTTTCTCCTGTGCCACCTGAGCTACCCTTGCCTAACGTCTATAAATTCAGCTAATTATCTCCTCCTTATTCTGTAGAGAGCTTACTTTGCATATATTTATTTGCATTTTAGTCTCTGCCCTCAAGACTGTGAGGGTAGAGACTATCTTTTACACTCTTTTTGTATCCTAAGCGCTTAGCACATAGTAGGCACTTAATAAATGTTTTTAATTGATTGGGAACTCTACTTTAGGTGGCAAACTATTATACTTGGGCCAGATCTGACCTACTACTTGTTTCTGTAGGGCCTGAGGGATAAGAATTGTTTTTTACATTGTAAAATATAACAAGAGAAATGTATAAAACATTCTTTACTCACAGATAGCAGCAACCAGTGGATTTGCCAAACCCTAAAACTAGACTATACAAATTTACGGTTAGTTTACTGAAATTTTTTTGTTGTTAATAGTTGTTTAACTTGGTTAGGACACACTGCTAATGAAGGTAAGCTCACAAGTTTGATCCCTGCAAGGGCTAGTTAGCTTTACTGTGTGTCATGGACAGAATCTGTCCTTGTAATCCTGGATGAGCAATTTACAAATGTCTACTGTTACTCAAAAGAGAGATCTGGTCTCCCTTTATACATAAATATGTCATCATTACTGGGAAAGAAATACTCAAAGTATGTATCTTATAAATTGTAAGATACTAAGACCTTATGACATTTCCTTACAGTTTGTAAATTTTTTTTATGTTTAAAATTATCCATCACATTGATAACAGCAAAAGAAAACAAAGCCAAAGGTAGCTAGAACATTAGAGCCAGAAACAGAAAAATGCATTTTCCACTTGTCTGTTAATTTGTTTGGTTCTATTTTATTAAATGCCAAAGATTTTGCACAGGGTTCTATTGCCTGAATAGTATGTTTATTTGATTATTTGTCTTTATTAAAATTATGAAGTCTACAATGAAAAATAATACTATACTTAAGATTAATTTTTTAATGTAACTTTTTCAAAATGGAAAAGAAGTTTATTCTATTATTTTTGGGAGAATGTTTTTAAAACATTTTAATTTATGTATATATGTATATATTATCAAGTTTTATTGATATTTTCTGCCAGTTCTTTTTCCATCATTCTGTTTCCTATCATTCACTTTGAACCTTCTCTTGTAACATATACTGTGTAAGTACACACATACACACACACACACACACGCATGTACATATACCCCTTTAAACTCTGAACTTGGGGAAGCAGGAATGAATGATAGCTGAATCTGCATGATTTAAGTAAGACACTCACCTGCTGTCACTGATAGAATTGTAGTACAATGAGGCAATCTGTAAACTATCATTTTTCTCCTCCTCAGGAGACCAGTTTAATCCAGGGCAGGAAGGGTTATTGGCATACAGACTCAGGCAAATCTAGGTGTGGGCACCACATTAAATCCAGAGCAGCCATGAAAGGATTTTGGCCTCCACAAACACTCCTTAAACTCATAGTTGGAGGGTGCTCCAGGAATTGATTGAAGTGTCCCATTAGCTCTTTGCCTTATCTCTATGATCAGGTAGAATGACCCTGGTTGAACAGTAAAGTATCAGCTTTAATTTTAAGTCCTCCTTTAACGTTTCATCATAGCATAGAGGTCATATAGGCCTCTTGACAGCTACTGTCATGAGCAATAGCTATGGCAAGCTCTACTACGAGGGAAAGGCTTTTAGCAGGAGCTCTGTGCTATTCAAGAATCAACCTATGTGAATTTTGAGAAATTCATCACCAACTCATGAAGATCACTTAGCGGAGCTGTAGAGGGGTTATCATATGTGTTGGTTAAAGAATACTCATATTAAAGAAACTATGGATCCTGGAAGCGTTATAGTAACTATATATATTATATATAAACATGTATACACATACATAATAATACATCAGGATTCATATGTTCACGGAGCTAGTGGAAACCACAGAGATGACCTGGTGACATCACAGAATTACAGGAACAGAATTTTAAAGATTATTTACTTTTTCCTTAAAGTGACAAGCCATGCCCTGAATATATTAAAATATGAAGTGATCCTCAGATAGAATGACGGAACAGGAAATGATAAAAGTATTTTAGGTTTGTAAAAAGATTGTGACAATTTGTGTTTTCTCTTCATTTGACCTTTGACTGAACCATTGCCAAGTAAAGTCTTACAAGGAGGTCTCAGTGAGACAACTGTCCACAAAATTATGGGGAAAAAAGGCATAATTTGGGAATTCTAAGCAAATGAAGAAGGCATTTGCTGGGTAGTATGCTAACAAAAAAATTAACTCAGCATGTAAAATAACTTAGTTCTTTGAATATAAGCAAATAGAACTATTTTTCATATGAATTAATAAAGTAATGCTTTTGTCTCTTCCTCAACCCTCAATTCTAACCAAATAAGTTTCCTGATCCATTTTTCCCCTTCCTATTAGATAAACAACAATATTTTCAAAGTTTGTGTCATCATCTATGGATATCTTCCTTAACTATTTTCTTTGGAAATATTAAAACATCATAGCATACATATCATGGTATATACATAGATGAGTATCGTTACACATTTACGAGAGGAAAATGGAAGAGAATAAGCATTTATGTAGTGCCTACTGTGTATCAAATGCTAAATGCTTTTTACAGATATTATCTCATTTAATCCTCACAGTAGAGCTAAGTGCTATGATAATCCTCATTTTATGGTTGAGGAAACTGAAACAGTCACCTGCCTGGGGATGGGCATAGTTAATAAGTGTCTGCTGCTGAAGTGAACTCAGATCTCTAAACTCCAGGCCCCACACTTTATCCAATGTATCACCAGCTGCCTCTTCCCTCTGACTGAAACTTCTTATCCCACCATTTCTGCTTATTCTATTCCTTTACTCCTTAAAGAATTTACTCTTCCTACTCCTTGAGAATATGAATTATTTCACTCTTTTTATTTCTGTACTCAGTACTTAGGGCAGTACCTGGAATGTAGTAGGTGCTGAATCAATGCTTGTTGATTAACTGGTTCAACCTCATATCACTCTTTCAATGTTTTCCTATTCTCCTAGTCCATCTGCTCTTTTTTGCTGCTTTTCCTTCCTATTCAGGTGAACATTATGAATCAGTTGTTTCAATGATAAATATATGAACACTGACAATCGTTAATCCTGGGTAATTCCCACAATCTGCCTTCTATGCTTCTAGGCTGTCAAGTAAGTATTGCTAAAGAAAGTCATGAAATCAATGTTGGGACTCAGTTTGTCAGTCAATAAGCATTTATCAAGCTCCTATTTAGCATCAAGAAAAAGGCAGTCCATGATCTGAAGAAGTTTTGTCTAATGGGAGGAGAAAACATGGAAATAACTATGTATGAACAAGATACATAAAGGATAAATTGGAGATAATCAACAAAGAGAAGGCTCTACCATAAAAGGGGGATTGGGAAAGGCTTCTCATAAAAGGCAGGATTTTGTCTAGGAAACCAGGAGTCAGAGATGAGGAGAAAGAGCATTCCAAGAATAGGGAACAGCCAGTGAAAAGGCCTGGAGCCTAGAGATGGAGTATCTTGTGCAAGAAACAGCTGGACATCAGTGTAAATGGATCACAGAATGTAAAGAGGGAATTAAGGTATAAGAAGACTGGAAAGGTTGTGCTAGAGCAGTGGTTCTCAACCTTCCTAATGTCATTACCCTTTAATACTCATGTGTGGGTGTATCTGCATGTGGGTGGACCTGCCTGGAGATGGATAGGGGAGCGGTGTCTTGGTTCCTAAGACCATTGGAAATATGTGTTTTCCGATGGTTTTAAGCGACCCCTGTGAACCCTGTGAAAGGGTCGTTCGAGTCCCAAAGGGGTTGCAACCCACAGGTTGAGAACTGCTGTGCTAGAGGGAGGAGGGTAGGTTATGAAGGGCATTGAATGCCAAACACAAGAATTTATATTCTACCCTGGAGGTGAGAGGTAGTCAGTGGACTTTACTGAATGGGGGATAGATCTCTGGCAGTTGAGTGGAGGATGAGCTGGAGTGGGAAGAGACTTGTGGCAGAGAGATCAATTAGCAGGGTATTATAAGAGTCCAGACATGAGGTGATGAGGTCCTGCATGAAACTAGAGGCAATATCACTGGAGAAAAGGGGGACATGTTAAAAAAATGTTGCAATAGAATTTAGCAACAGATTGGCTATGGGGGTTGGGAAAGTGAGGAACTGATAATGACACCTAGGTTCTGAGCCTGGACACTGGGAGGATGGTAGTACCCTTACAGTAATAGGGAAATTAGGAAGAGTGGAGGGATTTGGGGAAAAGAAAATGAGTTTATTTTGGACACACTGAGTGAAAGATGTCTATGAGACATCCATTTTGGGATGTCCAATAGGCAACTAGAGTTCTGAGACTAGAGGAGATTAGGAGATTAAGGCTGGATAAGTAGATCTGAGAATCATTAGCATAGAGATGATAACTGAATCCATGGAAGCTGATGAGATCACCAAGTGGAAAAGTTTAAAGGGATAGGATAAGTGGTAGTAATATAGAGAGCCCTTTGGGATACCCATGGTTAGCAGATGTGATATGGGTAAAGATTCAGTAAAGGACACTAAAAAGTGGTCAGAGAGAGGTAGGAGGAGAACCAGATTAGAATAGTATGAAAACCTAGAGAAAAGTTAGTATTGAGGAAAGAGAATGACTGACCGTGTCAAAACCTACTGAGAAGTCAAGAAGGACAAGGATGGGAAAAAGAATGTGAGATTTGGCAATTAAGAGATAATTGCTAACCCTACAGACAGCAGTTCTGGCTGAATGATGAAGTTGGAAGCTGGAGTGTAGAGTTAAGAGAGCAATAGATAAACAAGAGGAGGCACTGGTAATAGAAGAGCACGGGAGATACGGGATGGACGATAGTGGAGGTGGATGGATCAAGAGAGTTTTTTGAAGATGAGAGATACATGGGCAAGTTTGTAGAGAGGAAGGAAGCAGCCAGTAGACAGGATGAGATTGAAGACATGTGAGAGAGTGGGATGGAGGAGGTTAACTGCTGGAGAAGATGGGATGGAATAGCATCACTTGTATATGTATAGTGCCACCTCTTCATGTGAAACTGAGGCAAAAGTGAAGTAGCAGAACATAGGAGAGCTCTCAGTGAATGGTCTTGATTTTTTTTTAGTGAAATATGAAGCAAGATTTACAGCCGAGAAGAAGGGAAGCCAAGTTATGGGAAACCTGAAGAATAACCGTGAATCAATTAGGGAAGTGTAAAAGGATTGTCTTCCTGTAGTGAGGGTCTGGTTGGGATTCCACAAGATAAATTTGTAATGGATCCAGTCAACATGGTTTTGTGATTTTCTCTAGCTTCATTTGGTAGCATGTGAGTAGGACTGAAGGTAGGAGTAATATACAACAAAGGTTTGGCAGAGAAAGATCTTTAACAGGAGATGAGGATTGGAGAGAAGAGGACAGTGTATAACTGAACTGACTGGTTTATCAAGGGATGAAGACAGAGAAGAGAGGAGACTGTAGTCGGTGTAGGAGCTGTGGCCTGGAAAAGAACAAAGAGGTCAAGGGTCACACTGAGGATAAAGAATAGGGTTTGCTGTTGCAAGGCAGAAGGAGAGGTGGAATGACATCAGACTGTGATAAGATAAAGGAATTTCAGAGTTCAACTAACAAAAAAGTGGTGTATTTTGGGTGAAGGCAAGATCAAGGGTATGAAGATCTCTGTGTATGGTTGATGTCGGATTGAGGAGTAGGTAATGGTAAACAAGTTGGTTGAGGAATGGAGAGGAAAGGGTGTTTGAGGAAGTTTCAGTTTGTATACTGAAGTCTCCTAGTAGAAAGGCAGGAGCTGGGGAGTATTGAACACTGAACTCATTGAGGAAAGAAGTGAAGTATCCTGGAGGTCTGTAAACAAATAGCTACCAGAATTTTGATTTCAGGGTAGATATGGACTGAGTGAACACCAAAGGAGGAGAGATGACTTTGGAAATGGCAATGGAGAACAAGGAATATTCTAACTCTCTCACCTTGATTAGTAAGAGCGGTGAGGGGAGAACACAAGCAGTAATGGAAAGGGAGGCTAGGGAGGTTGTGTCATTAGGAGGGAGCCAAAAGATGAAAAGAGTTAGAAAGGAAAATATTTATTATAAAAGTAAATATGTTACCTACAGAGTAAGTGTTCAGAGAACACAAGTCGAAAGGGTGGGTAGTTTTAGAGTATAACATTGTAACTGTGGGGGTTGAAATAAAGGGGCAGGGAATAAAGGAGTGGGCAGTGAGGAACCTCCAGAGAATGAGCTTGAAAAATGATATCTAGGAGTTCAGAATCACTGGGATGGAGAGAATATGACTGAGCAGGAGTTTGTTAATCATTCACAAATGAATTCAGGTGGGTTATCAACATTACTGGGTGGAGGGCCTCAGAGTGGAGTCCTCTCAGGGTGTTAGGCAGCTCAAGAGAGGAAGCCAGGTGGGGGAGCTGGTAGAATACTTTTTCTCTCCTTTTCCTTGCAGGTAACGCAGGCCAGAAGTTAGCAAAGGGAGGAAGCAGGATGGAATTGGCTCTCTGCTGCCTGCAGGCAAGAAGCCAGCCTAGGAGATTGTCACATGATGGAATGGCATCTCTCTGCTCCACTGAGAGCAAAACATCTCCACTTCTTTAACGTTTCCTTCTCCATCCGGTTCATCCTTCAGTTTGTCCTTTGAAACATGTGTAGATCATTTTCATAAGGATTTTTTGGGAAAGAAGCAGTAAGCCCCAACTTTTTACCCACTATTTCCTATTATGGATTTCTGGGTACCTCCTCAACTAAGTTTCTTTTTTCTATGTCATGCCTGAAGTCCTTCATGGTATTTAGTTTTACAATTTTATTTGGGCTTTACAGATGGATAAACTGGGGCTCAGAAAGTTGGAATGATCTGCCCACAGGGCCTATTCAAAGACTTTTAGGAACATTTTGGGAAAAGGGGTGTATTGTCAGGGAGTTAGGCAGCTTGGGATTGGAGACCAGTGTGGGACACTAATGCAATGGTTTCCTTCCCTTCCCTGCAGGCCAAGATGGGAGAGTGTTAAGGAAAGCAGAATGGAATAGCACCTCTGTCCCTTGTAGCCAGGTAGGGGCCAGTCTAGGAGATGACTCATTTCATTCATTTGCATTATATTTAAGTGCATTCCCTATAAAAACTATTACAAACATTTTACTTTCTCCTTAATTCATTCCCACCTAAACTCCTTCAACAAAGCACATGAAAATACAAACATTTCTTATTATCTTCATCCTTTCTTTATTCCCTCCTTGCCAAGCCTAACTCCTTCATCCTAATCTCTCCTGCCTCCTCCTAGGCCTTGCTCCATCAATCACTCCTCCCCATCTCTACTTCCCTTTAATCTTCAAACTGTTCTAGGGGGAACAGAACACTTTTCTACTCCTGCTTATCCTAAAAAGTTTGTTTAACCCTCTTACCTCCTCAAATTGCTGTCCATCAAACTACTTCCTTCTTTTTATGGTGAAACTTTTAAAAACAATAACCTGTACTCATTGCTTTATCACATATTCTCTCTATCCACCTTGGCTTTTTTCTCCAATACTTGCCTGAAACTTTTCTCAGTAATTGTTGAAATCCTAACCATCTTTCGAGGCACAGCACAAATCTTATCTACTCAGCTAAAGATTTCCCAGATTCTTCTCAGCCCTCAAAGGAGATCACTAACTTGCTAATCTCTAAAGTACTTACCATACTCTACTTTGTGTTATAGTTGTTTGTATACATTTAAAAACTCTTCTGATAGGCTATTGGCTCCTTGTGGACAGGAATGAAGCCTTATTCATCTGTAGAGCCTTTACCAATTAGCACAGCAGGTGCTCTATTGAAGTGTGTCGAATGGATGGAATAAGAGACAGCACAGCCTAGTAAAAGGACACTGACTGAGAGTTATAATACCTGAATTGGGGTCTAGGTTCTGCCATTTACTAAGACAAGTCTCACTTACCCTTACCTAGCTTAGTTTTCCTCATCCCCTAAATGGCTATACTGGTATCTACCTATCTACCTCACAAAGTTGTTATAGTAAGGCACAGTAGGAAACAGCACCAAATGTGGAACTAGAAGATCTGGTTTTAAATCCCAGTTTTGATGCTTTACTACCACTCCTGTGATCCTCGGCAAGTCACTGAACCTTTCTCTCTATAAGGTTCCTCATCTGTGAAATGAGAGGATTGGACAACATGATCTCTAAGGGGATTTCTAGTTTTTATTCTATAATCTTAAAATCAAATGATATAATTATGTGAAAATACTATACAGCAGTATACAATAAAATATTATTCTGAATGTTATTTATTTTATTGACTAGTGCAATAACATAAATTATTATAGTATTAAAATAATGAGGTTTTTTTTTTTTATGATTAGTCACAGACTTGCTTTGTATAGGTCAGGAATTGAAACTGGATGCTAAAACCTATCCCTGGATTCTTAGGAAGACAACAATTGTCTTCTACACATTATAACAGTACTTATCAAAAGTGCCAGTGTTTTACTGGAACACCAAATAGCAATACAAGAAACTCCTCTGGATTCCCCAGGGGCACTTGAGGTCCCAGAAGAGTAATGAATGAAGAGTTTAGGCAAACATTACCCCCAGAAGGTTACAAGTATGGTTCCAGCTGTGATTGAAAGAAACAAAGCCTTCTCGGTAGTCTAAGAACCTATTCAAGGAGGCAGGCAGTGAATGGGAAAGAAAGGCTTAAGAACTCTGGGGGTATTCAGGGTGCTGTAGGCCAGAAGGATGAAGAAAATAAACAGAACCGAACATGATAAAAAAAAAAAAAATTACTTTTTGTTGGGGGATAGCAAGGGGTTCTAAATCTGTCTTCTTTACAGCTTATGCCCTTTGGTTTAAGCTTTCCTGTGGTGGGGAGACCAGGCTCCCTATGCCTATCTATGAATATATAAAATGATATATAAATGCTACCTATATATCTGCAAAAATATTACAGTTTTTCTTTTTATCTTTAAATCAAAAACACTATTCAAAGTCTAATTAAAAGGTCAAGAAAAGAACACTGGGCAACTAATATTAAACAGACATCAACGGTAAAGCTAACATTTATTTTATTTTCTCATGATGCAAATATATCATATATGTATGTTATATTTATATGTGTGAGAAAGGCCAATTTTAAATGGAAAACTGTATTCAACTAAACAAGTCTTTATTAGCGCTTACTCTGTGCAAGTCACTCTACACACAGTAGGTGCTGGAGCATAAACTCTGTACCTTACAACTGACTAGTAAGAGTTAGCTCTAGCAATGGCATGCAATGGTCCCCTTTATTTGTTTGTCTCTGTGCACTCTCCTACCCCCTGCTTTCCTTCTGTGACTTCTTACACTGTCTTTCAACTCTGCATGACACCATACTTAGCCCTGCAACTGAAGTCTCTCATCTGAGAACACAGAAAGGACAATTAAACTCATGAATTAAATGCTATTTTCTCCTCTGTTGGTTATAGAGGAAAACATACAGATGCACCAAGGTAAAGCCCCTTCCTTAAGGCCACAAAGTAGACTCCCCTCCCCCCCCCCCAGGATCTCTGGGTTTTGGGCTTCCCTTATAAAGCTTCTTCTTTCAAAAGCTCTATGCTTAGTTGACTAGAAGTTGTAAGAATTTATGACTTTAATATATTTCTACAGTGTCTTTCCTTTGAAGAAATAAAACTTCTTGTTGGCATCTAGATCTTCTAAAAACTAGGCTTCACTAAGCCAGCAATCAAATGTAGCAAATATGAACAAAATAACCCCCCCGCCAAAGCTTTATGTAATGCTGTTTCCACCTATTTTAATTAGAAAAAAATTTGATATTATTCTTCAGAAATTCTACATTCCATATTAAAAACATGTACTGGGGCTGTCTTGAAAGGCAAAGAGGATGTCTCAAAAGGACACATTCAAAATGAAAATAGCCTGTTCTTTCTGCTGTTTGCTGTGCTTCTTTCCTTTTAACTTCAAGTGCTTTCCTTTGACTGATCTTTGTGAACTCTAAAGCTAAATGGATTCAGTCCCAGCCTTTACCATGACAGCTCTCTTCCACTGTGCACTTTCTCATACCATCCGCGGTAGCCAACGAGCCTGCCTGTCTGAGCTGTATAGGAAAAGGGCAATTAAATCTGGTTTTGCATTTCTGTGTTAAGGGCATGGTTTAAAGGCTTTCCTTTGGAGAGGTTTTTGACATTCTTTCCACAGACATTCTTTAACATCTGCCAGGGCATTCTAGTGATGGTTCTCATAGACTTAAAATAGAGAGAATCTCTCTGACTAGGTCTTTGATATAAATATATTAAATAATACAAAGCCGACTAAACACAAGGCAGGGATTGAACCACAGTATCCACAGAGAATGCTGTGAGAAATTCTGACTTTGCTAAGCAAATTAGCTGTCTTGCTGCAATCATGTGCCTTGAGGTTTTCAAAATAGTTCTTTTGAAACCATTAACCTTCAATGTTTTCGTCCCAATGCCTTAATATAGTAGCGTTAAAGATTTTCTATGGTTTTCTCACCGTTTCCTATTTTAAATTTGAAGACTTCGCATTTGCCAATCTTTCTTTTATTTTTAAAATAAAAGAACAAAAATAAAAGGCCATTCATTAGGTCTAATTAACAATACAAATGCTTTTTGTAGTTATTCTTATTGCTGCTCAATAATCATGTAAATCTACATATACAAACAGTAGTCACACATATTTATTTATTTATTTTTAATGAATTACCTGGGGGTTGTTCTATTTCCTCTTCTTTAAAATGAGGGTGTTGGACTCTGATCTCTAGACTGATTACACTGTATTCTCTCTTCTATTAAATATATACATGAATGCATAAATACAGAACTTTACCCAAATGCTAGCAAAAAAGAAAATCTCTTCATGAAAGGTTTAGTTTATTTAATTACAGCAGTTTCCAATATAAATGTTCATTTAACCATCCTCAGTCCTACACAATCATAAGGTACTGAATATAATACAATGTAACTTTATTTTCTCTTTTAATCTTAAAATCTTAGGAATGTAGATTTGGAGACAGAAAGTACCTTAGAGTTCATTTGGCTCAACCCTTCATTTTAGAAATGAAGAAACTGAGGCTGCTAGAGATTGTGACTGATGTATGGTCAGAGTTCGTAAGGGGGTAGAGCCAGAATCTGAACTGAGTTTGAAACTTCATGACCTCAAAGGAGACACTTCAACTTCTTAGATCTCAAAACTTTTATTGTAAAATGAAGAGGTCAGGCTTAATGATCTTTAAGGCCCCCTCTAAATCTTAAGATCCCCTGAATTCAATCAATCAACAAACATAAGCACCTGCTATGTACCAGACATTTAGCTAGATAATGGAGCCACAAAAACAAAAAGCAAACAGTTCCTGTCCTTGACCTTAATTTTATAGAGGCAGACAACTAAGCTTACTATATATACAAATATATATATATTATATGCATACACATATATAAACTGTGTGTGTACACACATACACACCCTCTCTCTCTCCCTCCCTCTCTCTCTCTCTCTTACACACACAGTAATTCTGCAGGGAAGTCTGAGGCATTAGGCAAGAAAAGCCTGAAGAAGGTGATACTTAAATTGACTTTTGAAGGAAACAAAGGAATATGAGAGGCAGAGATAAGGAAGGAAGGCATCCCAAGCATGTGTAATAGGCAATCCAAAGGCTTGGAGAAAGAAGACAAGAGTGTTTCATGTGAGGAACAGCAAGAACATCAGCTTAGTGAAACTGTATTGTGCAGGAGGGAAGTGATATGGCAGGGCCAGATTGTGGAATGCATTTATAAATGTCAAGCAGAAGAGTTTATAGAGGAACCTGGAGGCAACAGGAAACCATGGCAATTTATCTATGAGGGTGGTGATGCAGTCAGTCATATATTTTAAGGCAGCGGTTCTCAACCTGTGGGTCCCAACCCCTTTGGGGGTTGAATGACACTTTCACAGGGGTCGCCTAAGACCACGGGAAAACACATATTTCCCATGGTCTTAGGAACCGAGACACCACTTCTTTATCTGTCTCCAGGCGGGTCCACCCACATGCAGATACGCCCACATACGAGTATTAAAGGGTCGTGGCATTAGGAAGGTTAAGAACCACTACTTTAGGGATATCCCTCTGGCAGTTGTGTGGAGGCTGTATTTGAGGAGGAAGAGATGAGAGAAAAAGAGGAAACTTGCAATAGTCTAGATGAGAGATGATGAAGACCTGGATGAAAGTGGTGGCCACAAGGGTAGACATGACAAGATGCGGAAAATGATTGGTATGTGCTGTAAAGGAGAGTGAAGTCAAGGATATCTCTGATGGCAGGAACTTAAGTGACTGGAAGAATGCTGTGACTCTCAACAGAAAATGCAAAGTTCAGAAGGATAAAGACACAATGGAGTCCCAGAATCATAGATACAGAGCTGGAAATGACCTTAGATATTGTCTAGAGTTAGACAAATCTTCTCATTTTATACGTGAAAAAACTGAGATCAAGATACTTGCAATGAATGGCACACAGACAGTAAGTAAATTGCAGAGGAGGGCCTGAACCCACCTCTTCTGACTTCAAATTCAGTGCTCTTTTTACTATGCCTCTTCACCTAAAGTAAGAAGCAAATAGACATGAACAGGCATTTGAGACAAGTTGATTATTATAATTAAGAATTGAAATTCATAAGTTTCCCAGTAAGCTAAGGCAAGAAGGGAAACATATGTTAAATAGCTTTAATTGCTGACATAAGGCATATATATGTATATATATATGCTAATTTTTATATATATATATATATATATATATATGCTGATTTTGCTTTTGCATCATCTCCTAAATACACTCCCTTTTCTCCTCTGATGCAGCCATCACTAGTGCAGGCCTGGTGAGCTGCCTCCCTCAAGTCTTTCTCTATTTGAATCCAATCTCCATGCAGCCGTCAAAGTGCTTTTCCTAAAACATAGGTCTGTTCGTGTCACCCCACCCCCACCCCACATCTCACAATAAACTTCAGTGGCTCCCAGGAGTGGACACAAAATGCTCTGCTTGACATTCTAAAGCATTCATAATGTAGCCTCTCTATTACTTTCCAGTCTTCTTACATGCCACTCCCCAACACATACTCTTTGATCTATTGACACTGGACTCTTGGCTGTGCCAGGAACAAGACACTATCTCTCAGCTCCAGGTGTTTGCTCTGGTTGTTTCCCATGCCTGCAATGCTCCCCTTCCTCTGCTCCAACTACTGACATTCCTAGATTCCTTTCAGTTCCAAACTAAAATGCCAGGAAGCTTTTCCTAACCCTTCTTAATTTCAGTGTCTTCCCCCTACTAATTACTTCCTCTTTATCTTGTTGAGGGAGTTCACTTTGCATATATCTGTTTGTATGTTGTCTCCCTCTTTAGACTGTGAGCTCCTTGAGGGCAGGGCCTGTATTTTGCCTCTTTTTCAATCCCCAGAATTTAACACAGTGCCTGGTACACAGCAGGTGCTTAATAAATGTTTACTGAATGGAACTGAATTGGGAGAAGAAAATACTTTTTCCCTCAAATCTAATCAAAAGGACCTCAAGCTGAATAGGAACTTTTCACAAATAAAATCAAAGTTAGAACTGAAAGAGAAAGAGTTAAGTGAAAAAATTTGCATTAAATGTCACCTATAATAGTCTGTTACCTAAAATACACAGGGAATTAGTTCAAATATAACACTAAGAACTATACCTCAACTGATAAATGCTCAAAGGATAAAAACAAGAGTTTTCATAAAATGATCTGAAAACTATATAAATGACGGGAGGAAAACTCCCAATCACCCTGTGCAAACTGGCAAATATGACAAAAATTGGCAAGAGTCAGTGCTGGAGGGGCTGCGGGAAGCACGCTGATATATATGCTATTGGTAGAGCTGCGTCTACCTGTTCTGATTTGCAATGTGAAGTTCTGAAAGAAGAGTGAATAAACTGTCCGTATTCTTTAACCCATAGTGATTTCAAGAATAGACAAATGCCCCAAAGAACTCGAAATGACAGTAAAGGGTAAAAAATGCCCAAATATTTATAGTAGCACTCTCAATGGTAACCAAAAAATGGAAATAAAGCAGACTGTCAGATAAGGTTACCATACTGGATGCTTTTGCTTAATTATTTTTCTCTAGCACAAAGGAAGGTTTAATGGAAAGTCAATAGGAAATGACTGTGACAGAGAGACAAAAGAGTCATCAATGAATTGTAATTTCAAAAAAATTGAAAAGGAAAACAGCTTAAGTATATCAATCAAAATTCTACCAAAATTCTAAAACAATATTAATAGAAAAGCTAGTGAGAATGTACACATGTGGCCCTCTAGGTCCTTGAGTGCGTGTAGACCAAGTCCAAGTTTTACAGAACAAATCCTTTTAATAAGGAAATTTGTTCTGTGAGGTTTGGATTCAGTGTCAGGCCTAGAGTCAGGAAGACTCATCTTCTTGAGTTCAAATCTGATCCTGGGCAAGACACTGTAACCCTGTCTGCCTCAAGGTCCCTCATCTGTAAAATGAGCTAGAGAAGGAAACATCAAAGTACTCTAGGAACTTTGCCAAGAAAACCCCAAATGGAGTCATGGAGAGCTGGACATGACTAAAACAACTGAACAATAAGAAAGTGAGAATGTAGAAAATGAAATAATGATCACAAAAACCTATTATGGCTTAAAAAAAAACAAGCGATGGTAGACTGAACCTGTTTCCTTTCTGACAGCCTTATTCTATTGGTAGAAGAGGAATGCTTTATGTATATTTACTTTGATTGTAGCAAAATATTTGATAATATCTCTCATGCTATGTTTGTGGACAAGATGACTAGAAGACAGTAAAATTAGGCGATTAGGAATTTGTTGAATGACTGAATCCACTGACAACTCAGGAAGATGTGGATTCAAATACTGCCTCTGATATTTATTAGTTGTGTGATCTAAGGCAAGTTGCTTAACTTCTCTGTGCCTCATTGAAATATGTATCCTCATCAAAAAAAAGGGGGGAAGTTGGACTCAATTATCTCTAAGTTCTTTCCTGTTCTAATTCTATCATCTTGTAAAAAGTGAATAATTATTCTATGTAAACTAAGAAGGAGCACTATAGGGACTTGTCCAAGGGACCTTTCATTGGCCCCATGCTACTTAATATCTTTCAACAATGATAGGCTTATAAAATCTATAGATGATACAAAACTGCTTGTTTAATTAATGAACTTGTATTCTGCTGGATACATGATTACTTTGATTTAATTTGAAATTGTGAAGAGAAATTTACGGAATCCTGTTAAAAAAATTTGGGGCTTATCAGAATTTATATGAACATACATATTTCATACAATCAAAGCATCACAGATATGCAGTTAGAGATGTGGAGTTCAAAATAAATATGCATGGAAATAATTTCTTCATATTTCTATGAAGAGATAATGGAAAAATACAACTAGCTTAATTGTTTCAAAGTTTTAATTGATCATTGGTTTTTAAAAATAGTCACAATCCACAGCAGTTACTTACACAAATAGGAAAATTATATTTACTATTATCAAAGATATTGGTATTAAAGACAAAATTCAATTTAGAGACAGCTAAGCGGTACTCAACAGTTAGAAGGCTAATAGTAGTCAGGAAGACTTGAGTTCAAATGTGGCCCTAGACACTTACTAGTTGTGAGACCCTGGGCAAGTCATTTAACCTCTGTTAGTCAATAAGCATTTAAGTGCTTACTTTATTAAGTAGAGTTATACAAGAAGATACATGCCAGATACTATGTTAAGTGATGGGGGACATAAATAAAAGCAAAGGTCAGTCCCTCCACTCACGAAATTCACAATCTAATGGGAGAGAGAAAAAGCAAATAAATATATACAAACAGGCTATATACAACACAAAGAGAAATTAAATTTAAATTAAAAGAGGGGAGGCACTATAATTAAGAAGGGTTGGGAATGGCTTTGGGTAGAAGATAGGATTTTAGTTGTGACTTGAAAGAAGGCAGAGAAGGTAGGAGGTGAAGATAAAGAGGGAGAGCATTCCAGGCACAGAAGATAGCCAGAGAAAGTACCCAGACCTGAGAGATGGAGTTTCTTTAAGGAAAAGCAAGGAGGCCAATGTTGCTTGATGAAAGAAGAAGTGTTAGGTGTAAGATGTAAGAAGTCTGACAAGGTGGGTGTGGTGCTAGATTATGAGATTAGAATGTCAAATAGAGGAGTTTGTATTTGATCCTAGAGGTAATAGGGGGCCACTGGAATTAACTGAAGTAGGGGGCCCGGATGACATGATCAGATCTGATTATCTTTTTTGTTGCCTGATTGAAGGATGGGTTGGAGTAGGCAGTGACTTAAGATAGGTAGACCTATCTAAAGTATATTTCAACAGTCCAAGCATGAGGTGATCAGGGCCTGTAGCAGGGGGGTGGCAACATCAGAGGAGAGAATGAGGCATATTTGAGAGGTGTTACAATGGGGATCTCAACAGGTGTTGGCAACAGATTGGACTGGGGTTGGGGGGAGGTTCAGGGGGAGAGGATGGTGGTGAGAGATAGTGAGGAATCCAGGATGACATCTAGTTTTGAGTGTGAGGAAACAGGAGGGGATAGTGATGCCCTCAACAGTAATATGGAAGTTGGGAGGAGGAAGGGTTTTTAAGGGAAAACAATGATTTCAGTTTTGGTCATGCTTAGTTTAAGATGTCTACCAGACATTCAATGTGAGATGTCTGAAAGGCAGAGAGGGTAGGCAGATTTGAGAATCATGGGCATAGAGATGGTAATTAAATCCATGAGAGTTGATGAGATTACCAAGGGAAGTAGAGGTAGAACAGAAAAGGCGTTGTGCGACTCTGTATAGTCAGAGGGTGTGACTTGAACGAGGATCCAGCAAATGAGACCAAAAAAGAACAGTCTGATAGGCAGGAGGAGAGCTAGAGGAGAGTAGTGACCTGAAAATCAACAGAGAAGAGACTATCAAAGAGAAGAGGGTGCTCATCAGTGCCAGGGACTACAAAGAAATAAAAAAGTATGAGGATTGAGAAAAGGCCATTGAATTAGTCAATTAGGAGAACGTTAGTGTTTTTGAGCAGTTTCAGTGGAATGATGAAGTACAAAGCTGGAAAGTAAGGGGGTTAGGAAGAGTTGGAGGATAGAAGGTAAAAGGCACTATTATGAGTGGTCTTCTAAAGAAGTACAGCCACAAAGGAGATAAGCATGTTCATAGGCAGAAGGGAATGAACCAGCAAACAGGATGAAATTGAAGTTAAATGAGAAAATGAGGATAAAAGAGGGGACAATCTGATGGAGACGGGATGGAATGGGATTGCTTGTGTAAGTAGAGGGGTTTGACTTGGTAA
This sequence comes from Pseudochirops corinnae, assembly GCA_028646515.1. Classification (NCBI taxonomy): domain Eukaryota; kingdom Metazoa; phylum Chordata; class Mammalia; order Diprotodontia; family Pseudocheiridae; genus Pseudochirops; species Pseudochirops corinnae. The sequence goes on along the minus strand of CM053587.1, from coordinate 136,880,193 downwards.
GAAATAGGGACGCCTCTGTGTGAGACAAGCGGAGGAGATAGTGGCAAAAAAACATCTGAGAAGACATGAGAAAGAGGAAGCTCACACAACACATGACCTCAATTATTATTATTATTATTATTATTGGTTTTTTGGCAAAAAGATGAGATATGTTTCTCAACTGGGAGGGTGGTAAGATGGAGAACCATGGGAGATTTAAGAAGGGATGAAAAGCTTTTGGAAGAGTGACTATAAAGAACAGGATAGCGAGGTGGAAATGGAAATGTAGAAGGACTGTCTATAAGCAATGAGGGTCCAGGTGATGCAGTGTGCCATTTGTAGTGGAACCAATCCACAGAGTTGTGTGATTTTCTCCACCTTCATTCAGCAACACATGTATACAAATGATGGTGGCAAATTGTGGCCATGATCCATGGTTGAGACTTAGCAGGGAGCCATCAGTGATATGATAAGTGGGGCAGGGACTTAAGAGGACAGTACAGAACTGGGTTCATCAAGAGGTCAAGATGGGAAAAATAAGAGAGAGTGGCCAGTGGAGGCTTGGAAGAGAACTGAGGGGTAAAGGGAAAGGAAGTCAGGTTGTGGGTGAAGAGGAGAGCTTGGTAAGGAAAAGCAGAGAGGGGGTGAAAGACAATATATTATGGTCAAATAAGAAGATTTTGGAATTCCTGAACATGGAGGTGGTACATCTGTGGGTAATGGCAAGATCAAGGGTATAACTCTCTTTACGTACGGCTGATGTGGGATGGAGGAACAGGTAATTGGTCAGCTTCCTCAACGGCAGGATGAGGTTAATAACAGTATCTACCCCATGGGACTGTTGTGAGAATCAAAGGAGAAAATATTTGTAAAAGACTTAGCACAGCTCAAGTTCAGCACAATATATGCTCATTCTATCCATCTAATTGCTGAACTTAAATTCTAGTCTCACAATGGGAGGCCACAGCTAGCCCATTATTGATTTGGTAAATACTAGTGATTATTATGGTCCTTTCCTTAGTGAAATTGTTCATGATCAAAAATTTATTAGGTAGAAACAATCTACTTCATCATATTTAACCACTTTTTTAAACTTATTTAACCACTTCATCAATTTAACCAAGTAGCAACACACTAGCATAAAAAGCTGATAGTTCCAAAGATAAACCTGAAGAAAAGTCTTGCATAAAACATATTAATATATTCAAGAAGCAAAAACTTTCTGAACTCTGAAGATTTTATACCATGTGCTGTGGATAAAAGTACAATGGAATAAAACAATCCCTGCTTGCAAAGAGCTCATATTCTAATGGGTGGAGGTGGAGGGACAGAAGGGTAGAGAAAGACAGCAAGTACATAAATATCAAGTGACTACATATGTATCTATAGTAGTTAAATATAAAGTACTTTGGGAGGGAGGATACTAGCATCTGGGGGGAGGAGTCAAGAAGGGCTTCACCCCAAAGATGGTGCCTGAATTCCATCTAAAAAGAAAGTGACTCTATGAGATGGAGGTAAAGAGGGAGTGAATTCTAAGAAAGTGGAATGGTCATGGCAAAAACAGAAAGATGGGAAATGGCATTTAGAATACAGTTGCAGTCAGAGAAGTTTGCTGATACCCTGATATAATACAAAGTAAGAAATGTTTTAATAATTTGAAACTGTACCATGACTTTTGGGATATCCTGTATATCTATTATCTATCTATCTATCTATCTATCTATCTATCTATCTATCTATCTATCTGTATATACACATATACACAAATATATACATATATTTTCCATCGGAAATAAAGGAACTAGAGGCTGATGTCAAACAGGTAACACTTTCAATTTTAGACTAGAAAGATTCAATTCAAGGAAGGTACTATGAGGAAACAGGCAAGACAGAGAAACTAATTACAGACAAGAGGGTCATTAAAGTAACTTAAGAAAGCTACATAAAAATGGGGCAAAAAAGCTGAATCCTGAAGGATAAGTAGGAATTCAAAGATGGGCAGAGAAGGTATTCAAGGGAAAGCATTCAAGATGAAATAGACAATATGAACAAAAGAACAGAAGCAAGAAAACAATGAAAATATTCAGAAAAGGGCAAGTAATCTGGTTTGGCGGAAATATAGGTTATAAGATGAGAATGGCAGGAGATACTTTTGTTGGAATATTGGGAAGAGAGGCTAGAGTCAAATTGTAGTGGGCTTTGAATGTGATGCTATGACCAGTTTGGATTTATATCAGGAATAAAAGTTTAGTTCAATATTAGAAAAACCCATAAATATAATATATCACATTAATAACAAGAACAATAAAAATTATGATTATATCATCAGATGCAGAAAAATATTCTGACAAAACCAACTACTGTTAAAAACACTAAAAAACAAGCAAAAATGGACCTTTTAAGATCTAACTAAAACCAAATGCCAGCATGATATGTAATGGAGATAAACTAGGGGTCTTAACAATAAGATCAGGGGTTAAAAAAAAGGATTTCTGTTTTTACAAATACTATTTCAAATAGTAATGAAAATGCAAGCTACAGGAAGAAACTGAGGGACTAAGCATAGGCAAAGAGGAAAGAAAACTATTTCTTTTAGTATATGACTGTACACTTAGAGAACCCTAAAGAATCAACTAAATCAAATTAAAAATGTGTAACTTCAGCGAAGAAGCAGGATATAAAAGAAATGCAAATAAATTACCCACAAAATCCTGCAGGAAAAAACAAGAGAAATTCTTTTTAAAATTAAATTTAAAAGTGGGAAGGAAAGAGGCCCATCAGTACTGTTTCTCAATATTACAAAGCAGTAATCATCAAAATGGTTTGGTACTGGTAAAAATAAAGATGTCTATCAGTGGAACAAACTGGTTCCACAACAGGCAGAACCAAACTAACCCACTAGGTTCATGTTCAATAAACCCAAAGACCTCATCTACTGGTGTAAAAATTCACTATTTGACAAAAAAAAAACTGCTAAAAAAACTGGAATGAAATTTAGCAGAAACTAAGTTTAGAACAGCACCTCACATATCCTATGCCAATTGGAGATGACTAGAAAGGGTCATGTAACATAAAACAGACAATTTTAACTACAAAGATTTTGCACAAACAAAACCAATACATCTAAGAATAAAACAGAGACAGTTAACTGGGGAAAAAAAAATCTTTTCAGCTTATTCCCCAATGGATAAAGACTTCTCAAAGGATAATGAACAAACAGCTCTCAAAAGAAAAACTGCAAAGCATTTACAACCACCTGAAAAAAATGTTCGAAATCACTAATAATAAGAGAAATACAAGTCAAAACAACTCTGAGATTTCACCTCACATCCTGAAAACTGACAAAACAAAATGGCAACAGTCAATGTTGGAAGGGATATAGAAAGACTGGCACACTAATACATTGAAGGTGGAGCTATGAAATGTTACAATAATTTTGGAAAGCAATTTGAATTATGCAAATAAAGTGATTAAATGGCCACATGCTTTGAATCAGCCCATCTTGGACTTATACCTCAAGGAAGTCATTGATAAGAAAAAAGTATCCATACACTCCAAAATATTTATAGCAGGACTTTTTGTGATTATGTAAAATCAGTCACTAATGCAGAGTCATTTTGAAATGATCCCGTTTTAAACTTTAATTGACTTTGGCTACTTGTAGCCAGCCTGCAAGGGAGGACCCGGGGAGGATGATCCTGGAGGAAGGTGTCCTAATGGTATCTCTTTAGTGCTAATCTCATCTCCTAATAATGAGGATGTGGCAACAGCTGTCACACATGCTCACTAGCCCATCTCCTCAGCTGAAATGTGGGCCAATCAAAATATTCAGGGAGGAGCTGAAGTGGCATCAATCTCACCTCCTCACAATCGCATGATCCAAACAAAATACTTTTCCCCTTATATGGAAGAAGCTTATTCCTGTTTACAAAAGCAGATCACCTGTGAACATGAGTTGGCCCAGCTGACTAGGATTTTAACAGACTCCTTTTTAACTTTCTCTTCTGATTTGACTCTTTAATGAGGGCAAAAGGCCCAAACATAAAAATTTCCTCTTAATAGGTATTTAAGAATTAGAAACCAAATAGATGCCCATCAACTGGGGAATGGCTAACAAACTGTGCTGAAAGAAATGTGTATGATGAATACAGAGAAGCACAGAAAGATCTACATGAATTGATGCACAGTGAATAGATACAAAAAAACATACATAGGAACTACAACAATGTAAATGGAAAGACTTACACACCAAAAAAATCAAAAGCAAATGTAACAAAATTATAAAGATCAAGTGGGATTCAAACGAAGAGATACGAGAAGAAACTCCTAAGGTACCCCTTCATGGAAATGCTACACAGTGCTAAGTGTCTGAGGCTGGATTTGAATTCAGGTCCTCCTGACTCCAGGGCAGGTGCTCTATTCACTGCACCACCTAGCTGCCCCTTCTTCTAGTTTTCTTATAATAGCTTCCTTATATATAATCTTTGAACTTTTTTCTTGGGAAATGGTATATGACATTGATTTCCACCCAATTTCTGCCAGACTGCTTTCCACTTTTCCCAACAATTTTTTTTTGAGGGGAAAGGGCAAGGCAGTTGGGGTTAATTGACTTGGCCAAGGTCACAAGGCTAGTGAGTGTTAAGTGTCTGAGGTCGGATTTGAACTCAGGAGGTCCTCCTGACTTCAGGGCCGGTGCTCTATTCATGTGCCACCTAGGTGACCCTTCTCTTGTATTTTATTTTATTTTTTAAATTTTATTATAGTTTGCATCATTCATTTCCACAAGATTTTGAGTTACATATTTTCTCCCCCTCTTTCCCCCACCCACCACCCCAAAACAGCCATCCCAGTGTGTCTCCTCTCCCCCAGACTATTCTCTCCTCTGTCACTTTTCAGTAGGGTAGGATGGATCTCCCAAC
>CM053587.1:136853319-136874795 GCA_028646515.1 Pseudochirops corinnae | reverse complement strand
TCTTCAGACCGTGAATTTTTTTTTAAAAATCTCTGTGGGACTCTGCTTCCAGAAGGGAAAGCTCTGTCCCAAATCGCTGGGGTCCTCCTGGCTGCTGTAGACTTCCGGCTAACTGGATAATGAAGACTCCAAGACCGAGGCCCAAGACGACAATCCCGATCCAGGCCACTCAACGCGAGAGCCCTGGCCTGAAAACAATCACTCAGTCCTCCTGCTGTCTGCAGGCCGGGGGCGGGAAGCTACAAAGTGGAGGCGGGTGCAAAACCTCTGCCTTTCGCTTTTCCCCTCTGGAGACCTTTCGGCGGGACTGCTTATCTCCCCCTTTCACAATCCCCACATGCAGCTGGTGCTAATCTCACCTGAGAAGCTTCTCCTGCCGAGCTGCCCCCGGGGCACAGCCCGGCTTCAGGCCAGGCTGGTTTCGGTTCGCAGTGTAGCCGAGCTGACTTTAGTGGGAAGTATCCTTGTGTGCGTTTTGGGGTTCTAGGATTGGTTTAGAGTCCTATTTTATGGGTATTTTGGGGTGGCTATGTGAGAGCTGCGATATGTTGCTGCTGCTACGCCGCCATCTTGGCTCCGCCCCCCCCCCCCCAACTTTAGATTTCTTTTTTGGAGACAAAAAGGATCAAAGCATGGAATGGGAGGAAGACAACAAAGTTGTCAGTCAGTCAGAACTCCTGCACCAAAAGCTTCCAAGAAAAATATGAACTAGTTATAGGCCAGGGAGGAGCTCAAGAAGGATTTTGAAAATCAAGTGAGAAGTGGAGGAAAAATTGGGAAGAAAAATGAGAATGATGCAAGAAAATCATGAAAAGAGAGTCAACAACCTGACTGAAGAAAATAACACTTTAAAAAACAGACTAATTGAAATGGCAAAAGAGGCTCAAAAAGCCAATGAGGAGAAGAATGCCTTAAAAAGCCAAATTTGCCAGAGGGAAAAAGAATTTCAAAAGCTCACTGAAGAGAATAATTCCTTCTGAAAGAGACTGGAGCAAATGGAACCTAATGACTTTATGAGAAATCAAGATATTATTAAATAGATTGAAAGAAATGGAAAAATAGAAAGCAATGTGATTGGGATCCAGTTACTACTGGAAAATCTCCAAGCAAGGATCACATCACATCATTGAGGGATTGGGGAGGATATAGGAGAGAGCAGATTGGGGGAGGGGGTATACAGTGAGATTGCTGTTTTGGAGTGGTGGGTAGGGGAAAGATGGGGAGAAAATATGTAACTCAAAATCTTGTGGAAATCAATGATGTAAACTAAAAATAAATATAAAATTTAATTTAATTTAAAAAAAAAGAAAATATCTCCCTCATCATTTCCCACAGCACAAATACTCCATCACAGTCACATGCCATAATTTGTTCAGTCATTTCCCAATTGATAAGTCTCTCCTCCATTTCTAATTCTTTGCCACCACAAAAAGAGCTGATACAAATAATTTTGTACATACAGGGCCTTTCCCTTTTTCTTTGATCTCTTTGAGATGCAGAGCTAGTAGTGGTATTGCTGAATTTTAAGGGTATACACAGTTTCATGCCCTTTTGGGTCTAGTTCTAAATTGTTCTCCAGAATGGTTGTACCAGTTCATTACTCCACCATCAATTCAGTAGCTCACAATTTTTTACTCATCCCCTCCAGTATCTGTGATTTATGACTGGTGTGAGATGGCACCTTAGAGTTGTTTTATTTGCCTTTCTTTAATCAATTAGTGATTTAGAGCATTTCTCCATGTGCCTATAGATAGACTTGATTTCTTCTTCTGAATACTGCCTGTTTATATCCTCTGATCATTTATCAGTGGGGGAATTGCTTTAATTTTTATAAATTTGACTCAGTTCTATACTCAGTATATATCTGAGAAAGGAGGCCTTTATAAGAGAAACTTGCTGTAAACAATTTAGATATAACATTTTTTTTCATAGTCTTTGCTTCTCCAGCACCTCATACAATGTGTGGTACACAGTAAATGTTTTTAATAAATGCTTTTTGATACTACTGATTTATCTACTGAAAATAGAGTGCCACATCAGTTATAAAGACAACAGGGTTGTGGGTAGAGTACTAGACTTGAAGTCAGAAAGACCTAGGTTCAAATCCTCCCTCTGAAACCTCTTAGATTTGTATCTTTGACAAAGTTTGGATTATTTATTCTGTCACAGAAAGATGCAATTTGTATTACTGGAGAGCTAAAATGCAGTCTTATCTATGCTTATATTCACTGTATTATACATCATGAAGATAATGATACTGTTTCTAATTATAAAGACAAGGTATATATATGTACAAAACAACTAGAATATATAATCACCTGTATAATACATAAAAACTGTCAGGTTGCACACTTTTTTGTCCTGTCTTCAATTCTCTCAAGGATTTTCTGGATAGCATCTAGGCTGTTTTGGAATGATGGTGACAGCTGATATCTTTTATAGGGAATTGTAGGAACCATTTTTATAGGGAATTGTGTGAACCATTATTTTAACCTTACCACCTATTTCCTTTCCCTATTTGGAGATTAAGGACACTTTATCCTGTTTGCAAAGTCATTTAGTGCGTATGCACTAAATGAATTTTGTATTTGTTTTCTTACTTATCTCAAAAGTTTTTGGATTATTCTTTCTCTTATTTTGCATGTAATTTCTCTCATGCAACAACTACAAATTCTCTCATTTTTTTTCCTTATAAAAGTTAATTTTTGGGGGAACAGCATAATGTAGTGTAAGGAACATAATGATGAAGTACAGGCTCTGGAACCCCCTTGAACTCTGATTGAATCTTCCCATTTGATGAGGTATTTGCCTGAGGCCATAAGGCTTTCTTTGTGTCTCAGCCCAAATCTCTGTTACTAGCCTAGCCCTCCTTTGTCTAGCTGCTTCCCATCCTTGATCCTCCCAAAATATCTATACCCAAAACCCTTGACCTGACCTAGCCCTCCATTATCTCATCTTTACGTAGCCTCCAGCTACTTCCCACCCTTAATCTCTCATTACTAGTCTGACCTCATTTGACTCCACCTGAAGACCCTCCCCAAACTCCTCCTCTAGACCACCCCTAGATTCCTCCCAGAAGCTTTCTTTATATAAGATCCATTTTGCCTCCATGATGATGCTGGAGAATTATCTAGCACAGACTCACCCTGTGTCAGATGATTCTGACCCACTTGTCCAGTGCAAGCGCCACAGATACCAAGGCTCCTTAAGAGTCTATCCATTATGGTGAACCTTTAATAAACTTTGCTTTCCTTTGTCTGAGAGAAGATTTGAGTTGAATTCATTTGGCAGGATTTGGTGTGTTGGTACTTCGGGGGCTCAAGCACCTCTAACCTTATATCCTCAATATTTTATGGTTCCCTGACTGGGAAACATGACTAATCTCAAGTTCTTCTCCAGCTGGGACTGGAAGGTATGTAAGCCTCTCTCTTTCCCTATTCCCTTCTTGCTCTCCAAGTACCTTGGAGGTGTTGTTTTTTTGGGGGGCCTGACCTCTCAGGTACCATTAGGTCAGACACCTAGGAGGCTGTCTTGTATTCAGTGTGACACTCTCACGTTCTCAGTCCAGTTTGCTTATGTTGGAGGCCGTGTATCTGGGCGTAGCTTTGAAAGAATGGAGGACAAGGACAGATGCCCCATCCAGAAGTGTAAGCCAGATTCTTTCAATTCTCTTGGTGCTAGGGAACTGGGAAAACTTCAGGTACCTTTTTGTGTTGTGTTTTTTCTGAGGCTTACTCCCAGATCTTCCCTTATAGAGGAAGGGACTTCCAGCCTCTACGCCTGTATTAGGTTGATCCTTTTTAGCTCCCAAAAGTTCGCCTTTGGGTTGTCTTTTACAACATGGGGAAAAATTTAACTCTAACTTTCTAAAGAAGTTAAAGAAAAAGTTGGTGCTCTTCTGCAACACTGTTTGGCCTCAGTATCACCTAGAGGACCATGAAGTATGGCCTGTTTTTGGGACTTTAAAAGACAATACTCTCTTGCAGTTAGAATTATACTGTCACAGAGAAGGAAGATGGATAGAAGTTGCCTATGTAATGGCCGTTGTTGAACTCTCTTGGAACAGGATTCTCAGGAAAGATTGTGAGATGCCTGAAGCTAGAGCCCCCACAAAGGGGCAATAGGAGCCAATTAAATGACCCCCTTCCTATGGCCCCCAGGGTTTCAGCCCCAGCCCCTCCCCTCTCGGTAACTCCTGCTCAGGTCCCAGTCATAGGTCTCTCAGAGGCAGCTCCCCCAGCCTCTCCTGCTGCTCCCCAACCCTTTCCCCCTTGGTTTCCCTTCCCTTTTCCCCTAGCCCAACACTCCTCATTTTCTGCCTCCTACATCATCCTTATCTCCTACCCTGCATCTCCCCCTCAGTGACTCCTGCTCAAGTCCCAGCCACTGGTCTTGCTGAGGTGCCTCCTTTTGTGGCCCCTCCCCCTGAGGTGACACACACTCAGGTCTCAGGCCCTATCCCCATGGCAGTCTTAGGGGTATCTCCTCTTCTGAGCCCTTCCCCTCCTCAGGTCCTGCTGACCTTCCCCCTTGCCAGTCGGATCCCCGAGTCTTGCAGTCTGATCCAGTTCAGCCAGTACCCCCAATCACTCCCTCACAGGAAGTGGGACGTCCTATCTCCCTTCACTCCCTTGAAGTCCCTTCAAGACTTTTTTCCCTAAGGGAAGTGGTTGTCTTGTCCAGTGGGACAACTAGAGTGTATGTCCCATTCTCCATTTCGGATCTCATCCAAGTTAAAGAAAAACTGGGGAGGTTCTCTGAAGATCCCACAAAGTTTACTGATGGTTTCAGAGACATATTCCTACAATTTGAGCTTTCTTGGGGTGATTTGCATACCCTCTTCTCTACCTGATGTTCCACTGAGAAGAGGAGAATCTGGGAACAAGCCTCAAAATTTGAGGATCGTTTTGCTAGCAATGACCCCACAAAATACCCACCAGGAACAGCTGCTGCTCCCACTAGTAACCCAGGATGGGATTATCAAAGGTGTGAGGATAGAAGAAAAAGAGACCATATGGTCCTTTGCCTGTTAGAAGGCCTAAGAGGGAACCATAAAATATTAAGGTATAAGGTTGGGGGTGCTTGAGACCCCAAAATACCAACACACCAGGTCCTGCCAAATGAATTTAACTCAAGTCTTCTCTCAGCCAAAGGAAAGCAAAGTTTAGTAAAGGTTTGTCATAATGGGTAGACTCTTAAGGAGCCTTGGTGTCTTTGACATCTGTACTGGACAAGCAGGCCAGAATCATCTGACACAGAGTGAGTCTGCGCTAGATAATTCTCCAGCATCCTCATGGAGGCAAGATGAATCTTATACACAGAAAGCTTGTGGGAGGAATCCAGGGATGGTCTAGAGGAGTTTGGGGAGGGACTCCAGTGATGAGATATTAAGGGTGGAAAGTAGCTGGAGGCTACCTGGAGATGAGATAATGGAGGGCTAGGTCAGTTCAAGGGTGTATAGATATTTTGGTAGGATCAAGGTTGAGAAGAAGCTGGACAAAGGAGGGCTAGGCTAGTAATAGAGACTTGGGTTGAGCAACAATGAAAGGCTTATGGCTTTAGACAAACACCTCATCAAATGGGAAGATTCAATCAGAGTTCAAGGGGGTTCCCAGAGCCTGTACCTCATTAATAAGACAACTAGGTTATAGCTCTAATTCTGCCTTCAACTAGCTGTCTAGACTGGGATAAATCACTTTAAATCTTCCAATTCTTTCTTTCTTTTTTTTTTTTTTTTTTTTTGCTTTTTGGAGGGAGAAAGTCAGGGCAATTGGGGTTAAGTGACTTGCCCAAGGTCACACGGCTAGTAAATGTTAAATGTCTGAGGCCAGATTTGAACTCAGGTCCTCCTGACTCCAGGGTCGGTACTCCATTCACTGCACCACCTAGCCGCCCCAAATCTTCCGATTCTTATCTGTAAGATGAGGATATTACATAAGAGACTCTAAGGTCACTTCTAGCTCCCAAAATTGATTCCCCTTTTCTGTTATTTATTTGATTATGGTTATTTAAAACATCTCTTTCCCCTTTTTGCTCCTTTAATAATTATTCTTATAACTGTTGAGGTTTAGGTTTAGAGATGCTCAGGACCCCAAAATACTGACACGCTGGGTCTGTCCAAATGAATTCGAGGCAATCCTTTCAGCCAAAGAAAAGCAAAGTTTATTAAAGATCTGCCAGACTCTTAAGGAGTCTAAGCATTTGTGGAGCTTGTATTGACAAGCAAGTTAAAACTGAATCTCAGCTAGATTGAATCTGAGCATCTTCATGGAGGCAAGATGGATCTTATATACAAAAAGACTAGGGGAGCGATCTAGGGGTGGTCTTGAGGAGGACTCTAAGAGGGATCTTGAAGGGACTGTGGTGACTAGAGGTCAGATTTTCAGGAACTAAGAGAATGAGATTCAGGGTGGGATCAAGGGTGGGAAGCAGCCAGAGGCAATCCAGAGGTAACAGACAATGGAGGGCTTAGGTAGGTTAAGGGTAAAGGAGATTCCTGTTTATTGATAATGGAAGGCTTTTGACCACAGTGGAACTCCAGATCAAGTGGGAAGATTCCAGGGAATTCCCAGAGCCTATACCCTATCATAACCATAGTCTCTATCTTCTCATTCACATACCATTTACTTCTTTCCAATTTCAAGTTCAATGATGATAACAACTGTAGATTTTTGCTCCCTGTGGCAGATTAAACATGTAGAACATGAAATGAAACATATATATATACACCCACATTCAATCTTGGAATGTTAGAGACTATAAAAGAAGGTTATAGTCCTAAGACTTGAAGTAAACTCTATTCATGTACACAAAGTCTTTGCGTCCTCTATCACAATCTCAATCCAATACTCTTAGTTTCCCAGTGATATCTATAAAAGGGATCTTTAAATACTATTGCTGTTATTAGCTATTAAAAAAAAACTTATGGCACTGATTTATTCATCCTATTTTTTCTTTACAATATATTTTCCTTATAATTAAGATTTTACAACCCCCAAAATGTTATTTGACAAATACTAAAATGAGAGTAAAGGGTAATATATTTGCTGCGAAAGATTGGCTCATCTTTGTCTCTTCATTATAGGAGAGCTTCCCTGGAAAGCAAAATAATGGAATTGAGAATTAAATAAATTACCATCTGATTTTTAAAATTGCAAGCATCACTTCCACTGTAAATACTTTTTTTCATTTCTTAAAATCAATGAATACAAAGCGCTATCAGAAATCTTGGCATTTTTCTAGAAGCATATTTTTTAAAAATATTAGAACAAAATACAGAACAAAAAAGTGATTTTAGTTTCTTAGATCAGATATTGTTGTTATTTAGTCATTTCATTCATGTCTGACGCTTTGTAACATGATTTGAGGTTTTCTTTGCCAAAATACTGAAGTAGTTTGCCATTTCCTTCTCCAGTTTATTTTACAGGTAGGGTTAAAGTGATTTACCTAGGATCCCACAGTTAGTAAGTGTCTGAGGCTCGATTTGACTCCAGTCTTAGCAACTTCAGCCTGGTACCACCTAGCAGCCCCAACAACAAAATTTTCTAGACTGTACAGTAATTTAAAAATCAGTCCTTGAGAAGTGAATTAAACTTCCTGTGGCATATGATGCAGACTGTCCAGGACTAGAATATATATAAATACTGACCCATAGTTTAGCAGTGCTAACAATACAGAAAGGCAAAATAATCCTTTTTAAGGCTACTTACACAGTAGAAAATTAATTTAATTGTCCAGAGTTCTCTACTACACAATAACAGGATATGTAAAAGTAAAAACTTTAAGCATCATAGAAATGACAATAGAATGTATTGGATGCTCTATACTTATAATAATAATAATTAGCATTTATATAATGCTTTAACATTTCAAAATACTTTAAATATATTTTCTTATTTGGTACTGTTTGGGATGAAAAACCCCATAATTAAAAATGCGGAGATCTCTTAGGATAACAACAGAAATTTATTCTCTTCCCCTAAGAAGAGGGCAGTCTTCCCCATGACAGATCATGAAAAGAGAGGCAAGGCAATATGGAGGGAGCAGGGCTTTAAGCCTGATTTAAAGGCTTTAAGCCTTTCAAGACCCCTACAGATACCTAGGCTCCTTGGTTAGGGCTGCTCCAGACCTCAAAAAGCCAACATGTCAGGTGCTGCCGAATGTATTCGACTTGAGTCTTCTCTCAGCCAAAGAAAAGCAAAGTTTATTAAAAGCCCACCATGTTGGGTAGACTCTTAAAGGAGCCTAGGTATCTGTGAAGCTTACATTGGGCAAGTCTGTGCTAGGTCATTCTATGGTGCTCTCATACCACATGGAGGGAAGACAGGATCTTATATATAGAAGGGCTGTGGGAGGAATCTAGGGGTGGTCTAGAGGAGGAGTTTGGGGAGGGTCTTCAGGAGTCAGATGAGATCGACTCCAGTAATGAGTGATTAAGGATGAGAAGTTGCTGGAGGATACCTAGAGAAGACAGACAATGGTGAGCCAGGCCAGTTCAAGGGTGGAGTAGGAGGATCAAGGGTGGGAAACTGCTGGATAAAGGAGGGCTAAAGACTTGGGCAGAGCCACAACTTAAGGCCCATGGCCTCAGGCAAATGACTTAAATGGGAAGATTCTAGGAGAGTTCTAGGGGGCTCCCAGAGCATGCACCTCATCAGAGTGACTTTGAGCTAACTAGGGTGCTTACTGTACATAAAATTTGGTTCTTTGGACTAACCTTCATTAACAGGTTTTCCTAAAAATGATATGCATAATACTATACAAAGTATGTCAGGAAAGTTAAGGAAATAGGAACATTTGGCAAAAAAAAAAAATAGAAGGAAAAAGAAAAGCAGCTCCCAAATTTTCCCCTATAAGTTTTATTTTTGAGACAAGTTTACTATGGACAGCCTTATTGCTTTCATGACCATCAGTTTTGCTGCCTATAGTAAAGATATGTTAAATCTGGAAAGCTCAAGAACAAATGATAACAAATGTCCTGCCTTGGTTTCACAGCAAAAACTACCTTCCACATCAATCTTTTCTCACCACCTCTGAAGGTGGCTAGCAGTTTTCCCATAGTATCAAGTTTCCAACTCTGTATACACACACACACACAGCCAGGTGACAATTCACTTAGATTTAAACTACTTTTTCAAAGCAAACTTCTCCAAACAATGTATTATCTACATTTAAAATGGTGGGTGAAATTCTACCACCCCACTCAATAAAAAAGGACAAGGAGGTTTATTGTACTAAACAAAAGAATCAGAGAAAAGTATTGATAGTACAAGCAAATCTATAGTACCCTTGGGGATAAAGAATTGTTTAGAGTTTGCTCACACAAGAAAAAGAAAATACCTCTGAATCAGAAGACAAAGAATTTATGTTCCAATTCTGGCTTTACTACTAAGGAGCAAAATGATCCTAGGCAAGTCATTTACTTTCTTAGGGCCCTTTTCCTCATCTGAAAAATAACACGGTTAAACTAGATGATCTCTAAGCTTCCTTCAAGTCCTGTGATCTAAATCCATAATTATAAAATACACAAATCTATTTCATTATTTTTTATGACCTTTGAAACAGAAACATCATCATTAACACATGAAAAGAATATTTCTTTCCTTTTAAAAGGAAAAAAAAATTATCAAGTTCAGAACTTAGAAAAAGAGGAATCAGTTAAAAAATAAAAATACAAAAGCCCTGTGAATACAGCTTAAAGTACGAATGTATTTTAATAGAAAAGCCAAAACAAAATGGAACAAGTCCAACATGAAAAAGGTTTTGTATTTAAGAAAAGGTAAAAAACTCAACAATTATGATCTTTAGAACTTGCTTAAACAACCTAGAAAACTTCACCATGAATTGGTCCACCTATTTCTGAAGAAAAATCACTTATGCCACATGTCTGACAAGTGGGCACTTTAAGACTTCTAGGAATGGTAAGCCCTCTACTTCATGAGATCTGATGGACAGGTCATGAAATTGCCACAGGATCAAGTTCTGGAATAAAGTAGGCATATCTTGAAAGAAATCTAACAGTGGCATTCAAATTCTGCTGCTGACATTTTCTAGTTATGCATGACTATGGGTAAGCCATGGTCAAATCCTGAAATAAATCTAAAATCTCTTGGTCTTAATAATCCTCATCTGTAAAATGTGTGTTCATTAAACAAGCATTTCTTAAGAACCAACTATTTCTGAGGCAAGATGCCAGGTACTAGGAAATGAAATAACAAAATGAAAAATAATACCACCTCTTAAACTTCATTAGATCTCCAGACTTTTTTGAGTAAGCATCCCATCGAAAATTTTTTTGAGTATGCACTCACAACATATGTATGTTTATTGATAAATTATATACATTACTATTGTACTACAACATTAAGTAAAGTTTTTAACTTGGAAAAAGATTTTTTTAAAAAAAGAACTGACGCAGAGAGAACAATGAGGAGGCTGTTGCAATCATGTAGAAGAGAGGTGATGAGGACCTGAACTAGGATGACAATGTGAAAAATGATTTTTCTTAGTAATCAGTATCTTGAAGACTCAGAGAGTTTTCCTCTAGCCCCCTCCCCCTTCCAAATTCAGTCTTTCCTTTAAAAGGACATTACTGATAATGAGACTGCATTGAATCTCCTTATTCTGGTCAAACTCCAATCCAAGTCAAAGTTGACTTAATCAAAGGTATCCACTGTGTTCTGCTCAGGCTTCCTGGAGACAGATTCTTCTGCCCAGAGAGCCCAAAACTGGAAGTAGTCTGATATGCAGGGTGGGGGTGGGAGGTGGGGTCTGATAGAATAGATATTTCTTCTGTCCTGCATTAAAAGGTACATATAAACTGGGAACCCCAACCTCCAAATCGAGCCAGTTCTGGACTGAAACTCCCATGCAATGCATGTCACCAGCTTGTGAGAGAAATTAAAAATGTGGACACAACCTAATTTTCTTTGTTTTTCTCAGATCAAATTCTATGAAAGGTTGACAATAACTATATGAATAGATAGATAGGGACAGATTACACTGATATGGAGAAAGAAAGGATATTTGGCAACTGCTTGGATATGTCAAGTGACAGAAAATGGCTGCAGCAGGAGTTGATCTGGAGGAAGGGTGAGAGTATACTGGGGAAATGGTGGCCCCCGTGTGGCTGCCACTGTGTGGCAGTGTCTGGTGCTCAGGTTTTCATTGCCCTCAGAGGCCTTAGAGTAGAAGCGGTAATTACCAATGAAATTTAGATCAATCAACCAATCAAAAAACATTTGTTAAGCACTTCCTATATGCCAGGCACCATGCCAAATGCTGGAGATACAAATAAAGGCAAAAAATAGTCCCTGCCCTTACAGCGCTCACATTCTAACGGGCAGATGGCACATAAGTAACCAGGTCCATACACAATACATACGAAGTAGATGAGAGGTAATTTCAGAGGGGAGATATTTTAAGCTGGGGCAGGTGGCACACTGAAGAAGGCCATCTGCAGAAGGTAGGATGTAAGCTGGGCCTAGAAGGAAGCTAAAGAAAATGAGAGGGCTCTCAACTGAATCTATGGCTACAGAAAGTCATATCTTATTCAGAAGGAAGAGCAAGATGTAATGGAGAAGAAGCACTTTATATTAAGATGAATAAAACATGAAGGAATCTGCTAACCAGAGTGAGTCAGCATGATGATACTGTGTCCCCATTAAGTATATGGACTACTTGAGGGCAGGGACTCTTTTTTATCTTTCTTTGTATCCTGGTACTTAACACTGCTTGGCAGACAGTAAGTTCTTAATGAATCAATATATTTTTTAAAATGTATTGAATATATTAATATAAAAATGTACTAATCTTGACTACGTGTCAAGCAATGTGCTAAGTGCTAGATACAAATAGAGGCTGGCATGATAGTCCCTGCCCTCAAGGAGCTTACATTCTAAAGGGTAAGACAGTAAACACATAAAGGGGAGAGATAGGAGGGAAGTGGAAAAGATTTTTATGGAAACATGTTCTGGAAATGGCCAGTAAGTGACAGGAAACTCTGGTTTCTTAGCAGAGCCCAGGATACCAAGAGGCAGAGTCCATGTGACTCCAGTAGAAGTGGGTTGAGGAAGATGGTTTGAGTATGTTTTGATGGATTAAATGAAAAAAGAAACAGAGTGAACTGGACATTATACTTCCTGCCCACATGCATGTACAAAAGGCAACTTCCTGTGCTGGGAATAAAATCCTTCTTCTATTCTAACTCTCAGAATCATGCATCTTCTTTCTAAGCTCCATTCATTTCTACTACCTATGTACAAACAAGATATATACAGAATATATTGGGGGTAGTCTCAGGGGGAAGGCACTAAGATTATAGAAGAATGGGAAAGTAATTTAAAATAGCAGAGGGGGCTTTAGCTGAGAATTGAAGGAGAGGAAAAGAAGTAGAAGTTTTAGCTTTAAAAGGGAGGAGAGCTTTAGGACTATAGCTAGCAGAGATAGAGGAATGAAGTGAGAAATTTTTGAGTATGGGGACTACATCAGTATATTTATAGGCAAGAAGATTAGTGAGGAACAGTGATAATAGAGGGGACAATCTGCTACAGAAGATGAGATAGAATGGGATCACTTGTGCATATAGAGGGAATTGTTTTGGAAATAAGAAAGGCCACTTGGTGTGAAATGGGTAAAGGAGAAGCTAGAGAAGGTAGTACTGGAAGACATATGAGTGATGTGAAATGAAGAATGGGGAGAAGAGGAAGGTCTCTGTGAATGGTCTCAATTTTTTCAGTGAAACATGAGTCAAGATTCTCAGCTAAGAGGATGGAGGGAGTCATGGAAGGTTTGAGGAAGAATGAAAACGTTTGGGAAAGCTCTTGTGACGAGTAGGATAGTGAGTCATTTAGGAAAGTCTGAAAGGATTGCCTTTGTGCATTGAGGACCCAGATGATATTTCATGATATAAACTTGTAGTGGATCCGGTCAGCATGATTTGTGATTTTTTTCCAGCTCTGTTAATAGCATGTGAGTAGGAGTGAAGGCAGTGGATGGTAGGAGAAAGCCAAGACTGAACCTTGGCAGGCAAAGATCTCTGATAAGATAAAGGGACATGGGACTCAAGAGAAGACAATGTAACACTGAAATGGTTCACCAAAGGGTTAATATGGGGAAAGGAAGACAGTGTAGTCAGTGTCAGGGTGATAACCTGGGAAAGAACTGAGGGGTAAAGGGATTGGAGGGTGTGGTGAGGCTGAAGATCAGGTCTTGGAGTCACAAGGCAGAGGGAAAGATTGAATGACAATAGATTATGATTCAGAACATGGATGTGGAATATGGTGGGTGATGGCAAGATGAAGGGTATGACCATTTCTGTCTGTAAATGAGGTGGAAGTAGAGGAGTAAATCATGGGAAATGAATACACTGAGGAACTGGGAAACTGAGGTAATTTTGGGAGGAGGAATATGTATATTGAAGTTCCCTAGTATGAGGGCAGAATTTGGAGAGGAGGCAAAGATTGTGAGTCAGGCACTCAACTCACTGAGGAAAGAGGAAAGTGACCTGGAAATTAGAAGACAAGAGCTCCCAGAATCTTGCTTAGGTAATACATATGGACTGAATGAACCTCATATGAGGAGAGGTTAGTAGAGGGAGAACCTACAAGTGACAATGTAGAGCAAGGAGACATGCAACTTCCCTACCACAACTAGCACTAATTGGAGGGAATGAGTGAAAAATGCGACCAATAATGGAAACAGTGCTCAAGGAAGCTGTGCCATCAATGAGTGTGAGAAGATGGAAGGTGTGAGAAAGGAGCAGGTTTAAGATGAAATCTAGCTTGTTAGGTACGGAATAGGCATTCCAGAGTGTATGGTGGAAGGGTTGAATAGCTTTAGAATAGGACATTGGGGAAGGGAGGTTGAGGGAGATGGTGAGTGAGGTTCCATTCCCACACAAGAATGGTCAGAAAGGAAGGGAGAACCTGGTTTGAATAATGGCAAAGTTCAGAATTTACTGGGGTAAGGTTAGAATGACAGGTGGAAGCAAGTTAATCCTTGAGGAATGAGTACAGTTAAGTTATCACTGTCCACAGGGGTTCAGCCTTGGGTGGGACTATCTCAAGGCAACAGGCAGCTAGCTGTCTGCAGTAGAAATCCAGGAGAGATATAGCAGAGTATGGAGGGTGCATACGAAAGGACACAGCACATCCCTGTGGAGCTGCGGGTAGTTGGAGAAGGTATTAGGAGTGGGACAAAATAACATGAAACATAATACACTGTGACAACACCTTGTAGCAAATGCCCATCAACATTAAGGAAATAGTTAAACAAGTAATATATGAATATGATAGAATATTATTATGCCTTGAATACAAAGAAATGTTTTACATGTTTTGATGAAAACTGAAGTAAGCAAAACCAGAAAAACCATATACACAATGACTATAATACTGTAAAGGAAGAGAACAAAAACAAAAAACAAAATTACTATATAATAACGATGACCACTCTTGGTCCCAAAGAAGAAATGAGAATATATACCCCATTTCCTTCTTTGCTGACTTGTGGGAGTGTGGGTATGTATGGACATGGAAAATACTGTCAAACTTGGTTGACACATTGGTCAGTTTTGATTGAGACTAACTTTTTAATGAACTCTCTTTTTGATTGATTACAGGAGATGGGAGAGCAGAGAAAGGAGGAGAAATATTTTTAGAAAAGAAGATAATAACAAAAAGATATCCATAATCATTTAAGAAAAAGAAAGTGCAGAATATTTGGCAAAATAAGAAGTTTCATATGGATAAGACCTTCCACATACCATCTACTGCTAGTTCCTGTTGACTGGATTATGTACTTCAGAATGGAACTGTCACCTGTCAATGGATTAAACAGCTGAGCTGCAACTTATCTTTTGCCATAAATACTGAAATGAAAACTCAAATAAGTGGGCTTACATGTTTCATTCTGATTAAACCACATTCAGTAATTCATTTGAATAAAGATTGATTATCTACTGTGTAAAATACTAAGCACTGTGGATGCAAAACAAAACAAAAAACTCTCCCTGCCCTCAAGTGAGCTTAGATTCCACTTGGAAATATTTTTTGATACTTTGAACAATCCATATAGACAAGTGGTCAAAGGATATGAATAAACAGTTCTCCAAAGAAGAATGCAAGTATTCACTATCACGTAAAAGATGCTTCAAATCATTTATAATAAGAAAAATGCAAAACAAAACAACCTTGAGGGTTTGCTTCATACTCTGCAAACTGAAGAAAATGTCAAAAATGGCAATACTCAATAATGAAGGTACTGTGGAATGATAGGCATATGAATACATTGTTGAGGGAGCTGTGAAATGGTGTAATCATTTTAGAAAGCAATTCTGAATTATGCAAATAAGGTGATTAAAATGTCTATACCTTTTGAACTAAAGACTACTTTACTGGCTTATACCTCAATCAATAAGAATAAAGTCCCAATATACACCAAAATATTTAACATTTCCTGTAATAGCAAAGAAATGGAAAAGAAAAGATGTCCATTGACGGGAAATGACTAAACAAACTGATACATGAAGGTATTGGAGCAGGACATACTTGTACTCCTGACTCTCTGGATTTCAACACCTGGCCTTAGTTGCAGACTCAACCTGGGAACCTCCTCACCCTGGAACATCCAACCACTGATGTTGCTCTCTCATCCTGCAACATTTCTCAATCATGTTGACTTTCTTATCTCATTAGTGAGTTTTCCTGATGCCTCCGTTTTGTAAAGGGACCCAGGCTGGCCAATTTTCATTGCCCTAGTGGCTATGCTTCTGATTCAAACTTCAACAATAACCTCCCACCCATGTATCTTTATTCTCTCCAACTCTGACATTCCTGACCCCTGATTTTTTGCCCCCTTTTGTGTGTCATTTTCTTTTATTAGGATGTAAGTTATTTGAAGGCAGGCCTTTCCTTTTACTTATATTTGAATATCCTGTGTTTAGCACAGTACTTGGAAGATAGTATGTGCTCAGTAAATGCTCCCTGCCTTGACTAAAAATTAGAAGGGAAATGGGCAAGTGGGAAAAAAAATCTTTGCAAAAGTTTTTCTGATACAGGTTTTATTTTCAAGATACATAAGGAACGAATGTAAATTTCTAAGACTTGAGTCATTTCCTAATATACCATCAAAGAATATGAATAGGCACTTTTCAAAGTAAAAAAGTCAAGCAATCAACAATTACATGAAAAAATGCTCTAAATCTTCAATAATTAGAAAAATGCAAATTAAAGTAAGTTTAAAGTTCTGCTTCACACATATTAGACTGGCAAGTACTTCAGAGGAAAATGACATATATTGGAGTGACTATGGGAAAACTCGCAGACTGTTGTGCAGCACTGACTTGGTCCACCCATTCTAGAAAGCAATTTGGAACTTTGCCCAGAAATACCTCACTGAACTGACCCAGCTACATTATTACAAGGTCTATATCCCAAAGAAATCAAAGGTAGAAAAAAGGTTCTATATGCACAAAAATATTTATAGCAGTTTTTTCTGTGGTGGTCAAAAACTTGAGACTAAAGAACTGTCCTACTGAAGACTGGATAAACAAATTGTGGTATGTGAACATAATGGAATATTACAGTGTCATAAGAAATTATTAAATGGACAATTTCAAAGGAAATCAGGAAGAACTCTATGAAGTGATGCAGAATGAAGTGAGTAGAACTAGGAGAACAATTTATACAATAACAATATTACAGAGGAAAACAACTATGAAACACTTTAGAACTCTCATCAATGCCATATCTAACTATGAGTCCAAAAGAATGAGGATGAAACATGCCACTCATTTCTTGATAGAGAGATACACATTTTTGGGCATGACTAATAAAGAAATTTGTTTTGCCAGACTATATAGCTATTTATTAAGAAATTTGTTTTTCATTAAAAATTTTTGCTCAATTTAGGGATGGTGGTGAAAGCTAGTGGGAGTAACAAAAATACATACTTGTTACTTCAGAAAAAGAGAATAAACTATCTTTAAAAACTTTAAGAGTGGTCTCAAACCAATCCAGTCCTCCAAAAGTGTCTGCGTGATAGTCACCTGAGACTTTGCATACCTACATTTAGCTAGAATTGGATGGTGGATTTCAACTACTTTTCTTATTTGAGAAGAATACTCAAACGATGATTACATACTGATGTGATTAGAAAGTAATGACAATATTGATAAATTTAAATGAATTTTAATTCTACTTAAAGGTATAATGTAACATTGCTATGAGATAACACAGAATATGTAACAAATCCAATGGGTTGTAATGTTCTTAACTATGAGCACTTCAAGGAAGAGAAGAAAAAAGGCTATTGGCATATTCTATTAAGATCAATGAAAAGCAGTTTAGTATCTTGGAAAGAGTGCGAGAAGTCAGAAAAATTCAAAGTTCAAATGCTCTCTCTGATAATTATTATGACCATGACAAATGACAATCTCTCTGAGCCTCAGTTTCCTTATCTATAAAATGGAGATGAGAATACCTAAGGTACCTACCTCATACAGGGCTGTAGTTAGAGTCATATAAGATAATGTATATAAAGCATGTTGCAAACTTTAACGTGTTAAATAAGTAATGTGTTAAATGTTAGCTACTATTAGTATGAATTATATTTAACTTCCATTAATTATTTCTACTTCTGAAAGTAACCAAAATCATTATTGCCAATCTGAATCCAAATGTTTTCCCTCTTTTATTTTTCTTCCTTCTACTTCTGTTAGATGTTCTGTTAGATGAAGGCAGGAAAGCAGCTGCCTTCACAAACCATGCCAAGCTTACACTAATATATAAAGGCAGCTGCCTGACTATCTTTACAACTGAAAGAAGAGCACTGGAGGCCTAGGTCAATATCCAGAAATGGCTCTGGTTGTGAAACCAGCTGCTTTGCCTGCTCATACTCAGAGGTTTAGAGTATTTAAGTGATAACATCTACTAGAAAAAGGTACAACCTATACTTGTCATTAAATATAAAATTTTGAACCATCACAGAAATAGGAATTGCATAAAATTCTTTACACTATAGAATATTAGTTTAATGCTACTGTCGACTTTTAATTTCTTAGAGGTGGGTGAGCTGAAGCAAAATGTTACCATCATATATGTGCTAAGGATAACATTACAGAGGTCGGGATCTTTTTTTTTTTTTTTTTTTGGAGGGCAGTTGGGGTTAATGACTTGCCCAAGGTCACATGGCTAGTTTTTGTGTTAAGTATCTGATGCCACATTTGAACCCAGGTCCTCCTGACTCCAGGGCTGGTGCTCTATTCACTGTGCCACCTAGCCACCCCCAATTTTTTTTTTTTGCTTTTTGTAGGGCAGTTGAGGTTAAGCAACTTGCCCAAGGTTATACGACTAGTAAGTGTTAAATGGCTGAGGCCGGATTTGAACTCAGGTCCTCCTGATTTCAGGGCCGGTGCTTTATTCACTGCACCACCTAGCCACCCCTGGGAGGTCAGGATCTTTAAATTTGTGGCTAAAAATTTAGAAGTCAAAAACTGCAATTTATCTTCTGTGTGACTTACAAAATTTTTCTAGAATCATTTCACAATCAAAAACAAGATGGCAATAATCTGATGAGAGCTGAGATTTGCAGGAAAGATGTGTCTATCCCTTCAAATGGTTCTCTCTGCTCAGACACAACAGGGATCAAATTCTTAGGGAGGGGGGCAGCTAGGTGGCGTAGTGAATATAGCACCGGCCCTGGAGTCGGGAGAACCTGAGTTCTAATAACTCTGACACTTAACATTTACTAGCTGTGTGACCTTGGGCAAGTCACTTAACCCCAATTGCCTTGCCTTGTCCCCTCCAAAACACAAAATTCTTAGGGAGGAAGTAGGGCAAAAATCAATATATTTAATATTTTTCTTTAAAGTACCTGTTGTTTTTATGCCAAAGAACTTGGTCTTGGTAAAAAGTATATTTTATCAATAATGTGCCTGGGAGAACTTAATCCTTTAACCTCTAGGAATACCTGTATCTAGGCCTGGCACACGTGATGCTTTACTCTCCTTATATCTTCTTGTGGGAAGCCATATGCTCTTCTCCACCATTTCCCAGACATAATCAAATCAACTCTGTCACTGCTCCTGGAAAGGACATGATAATCTACTAATCTACTGCCCTATGGCCCCATTCACATCCCTCTAAGTTTCCAAACCGAAACACTCATCCCTGGGTACTAGTCTCTATGTTATTTCTCTCTCCTAGAATGCAGGATCATTGAGGACAATTATGGACTATTTCTGCTATTTTATATCCATAGGACTTAGCATATAGTGAGATGTTTTTTCATTCATTCAAACTTTCCTCACAGTTAAGTATAACCCTAAACTGCTATTCTTGCTAAGGATATAGAAGTAGAATGATCTTGATAATCTCATATGACTTTAGTAAACAGGGCATCTAGGTGACACAGTGGATAAAGTGTTGAGTCTGAAGTCAGAATGACCTGAATTCAAATCCGGCCTCAGATACTTACTAGCTGTATGAATGTGGCTGGGCAAGTGACTTAACTCAATTTCCCTCAGTTTTCTCACCTATAAAATAAGGTGGAGAAGGAAATGGCAAATCACTCCACTTCTCTGCTAAGAAAACCCCAAATAGGGTCAAAAAGAGTTGAACACAACTGAAAATTGACTAAACAATAACAATAACATATATAAAACTAAGTTTTAAGGGAGCCAACATAATTTTTAAGAAGTTCTAGTGTTTTACTTGCCCTGAGACAAATTTAAAGAACCTCTATAGGCATCTTATAATTTGTTTTCACACACACATGCTCTCTCTCTCTCTCTCTCTTTCACTGCTATGTGTAATGGTAATTTGAAGATCTTCCCTACTCTTTCAAAGGCCTAAAGAAATTTAAAGATCTTTCCAGCCCCTTAATAGGCCAAATGTAATCACATGGAGCCTGTGGTAGAAGAAGTCTGCTGAAGCAGAGCCCAGAGGAAGTTGAGAGTCAGAGTAGTTAGAGTCGGTGAGAGAGAGAAGATATAGGCAAGGAGACAGCTAGGCATGTGTTTGTGGGAAAGCTTCTTTAGGATGGTGTTGCTCTCTGCTGTGTTATGGTGCATTAACTTCTTTGTTGCTATGATGGATTCAGTTTTCTGGTATTGTGATTTGGCTTTCTGGTGTTTGAAGAAATGTTTTGCTTCTGTCTTCTATATGGAGAGTCTGTTATATTTTGTTATTCAGAACTATGCCAGTATATTCATAATCACCACTGGTGCTGTGAATATCGCGTTGGCGCTACATTTGGCAATGAGGATGGGATTGTGAAATATAAGACTTCTATTTGGAGGCAGAAGGACTTTAGAAGAAGAAATGGATATCTTAGAATAGGAGGATTTACCTTATTCCTCCCTACCAAGGGAATGAGCTAAAAATACAGGGCTCTGTGAAAACTGGGAACTGAGGTTATAGGAGGGAGAACTTAGAGATTTAGAAAGATGTTTACAAGGAATACCAATAAAACCAGGAAAAGAACCAGAAAGAGTGTATAGAAGAGGCTGTGTTTTACTAATAGGTTACCTTATTATATGTAAAAATGGAGACAAGCTGTTGGAAGAGAAAGCTCAGATGGAAAGGGACTTAGCTGATTAGCATGAGAAGTTTTCTGTGTTACAGTGCTCAGGCTCTCCTTTAGAAGAGCAAGCTGTGGGTGTCTCAGGTGGTAGAAGAGAAGGCTGCTGTGTGTTTAGCTCTCAAAAAGAAGTGAAAAACTAGCAACAGGAATGTGCATACAGCCTTTGCACATGTTGAGCCTAGGTGTCACAGTGAGGACTGCCCAAAGAATGTGTAGGAGAAAAATGAAACAATGTTGGATTAGGCTTCTCAGGCAGAACTTCATCCCCTACTAAGAAGAAAGCAGGAGAATCATGCAGGAAACAGAGAGATCAGGGAGATAATGAGGATTTCACTCAGCAGGAAGTCACTGACACATTAAGTTGACTCACCCAAAGGATGGGAGAATAGTTAGTGTCTTGGATGGTGAGAATCATTGATGAAGGGGGCAGAGGAGTATCGATAGATAGAGTAGCTTGCTTGAAATTTACAGGTATTAGTAAGAATCCTTTTCTCCAGCAAGCTTTTAGGGATCATCATATGCTAGGAGGTAACAATATGACCAATCTGTTAGCTTTCGCTCCCGAGGGATGCAATAAAATATACCCCACTGATTCTATGTGGCCTACTGGAAAGAGACCCTGGTACTTGTTTAGGGACTGTATGAAAAAGTCAAAAGGGGAGGTAATGAAGACTGCCATCATGATGGGAAATGCTGAGGTTTATCACGATACCCCCTTAGCAGTTTCTCATAGAAATATCACAGTGAAGATAGTTCTTCCTGCTTTTAAGTACCTAATTCTTTTTTTTTTTTTTAATTTATTTTTTATTTACTCATTTACTTTTAATTTACAAGATTCAGTTCCACAATCACTTGGGTTTCAGATTTTCTCCCCTCCCTTCCCCCCCCATGGT
>CM053587.1:136809107-136852819 GCA_028646515.1 Pseudochirops corinnae | reverse complement strand
GTCACTCTCCGTCTCACAATGGGCTCCGTCACTTTTAAATCCGCTCAAATTGACTTTTTAGTTCCCAAGGACGAAATTCTTTGGGAGCTTGTTCAGGTTACTGCTTACTCTCCACCATCTTAGCTCCGCCCCCCCTAAGTACCTAATTCTGACTCTACTAATTGGGGAGATAGGGTACCCTCTTTCAGAGGTGCTGGATAAGATTTCACAGTTAACTGACTTGGGGGAATGGGAAAAAGATAAATTTCCTCAAGAGAGAAGAATAAATAGCCAGCAGATTCAAAGTCAGAATAGACTGACAAAAAAAAGAATTGTTTACTGCTTTATTGAGAGCAGGGGCAGATTTTGGAAGACTAGATGGCATTCCAACTAATGAATTATATAAAATGTACTGAGAAAAGGGGCTTGATATTAAAATAAGCAGGGAAGGAAGAACTGCCCCTACAGATTCTCCTGGAACATTGT
The DNA here is from genome assembly GCA_028646515.1 of Pseudochirops corinnae. Lineage (NCBI taxonomy): Eukaryota > Metazoa > Chordata > Mammalia > Diprotodontia > Pseudocheiridae > Pseudochirops > Pseudochirops corinnae. Next base: position 136,852,354 of record CM053587.1, on the reverse strand, counting down.
ATTCAAGTTCATTACACCTGAGGGAGAATTGGAAATTGGCCAGAACCCAGTTCAGATTAAAGAAAGTATAATCTCTAGCCAAAATGATAACACCAAAACTGCAAATCAGAAAACAGTAAACAACAAGTAATAAGGCTATGATAGTGGGTTCATGCACTCCAGAAGCATGGCTGTCTCTATATCTATCCTGCTTCTGGTTACTGTCTCCTTGTTTCTTTGTGACTTTTTGTCCGTTAAACTTGTTTGCTAGATTTGTTTCTTACAGGCTTAGTACCCTCCACCTGTAGATAACTGTTTGCTTAAGCCAGATGTCACCCCCTGTCTAAAACTGTGTTGAGTTATCCCTGGACCTGGTGTTGACCAAGTTCCAGATGCCAGTTAAAGAACTGACCTCTTGAATGGGACTTCTTGGGGCAGGGACAGTTCTACATCCAATTTGAGTAGGAAGTAACTACTGGAAGAAGAGACATTCACCCTTCATCCCAAGATTTGAGCCCCATCTGTTTGAGGGGGGAATGAGGAGGTGCTTGTGTTCAAGCCTCACCCTAACATATTGTTTTGTGTGCTTATTTTCTGTTATCCTTGTTATACTGTTGTAAAGTTTTGTTGACACCAGTTACCCCTAAACTCCCATTAAACTATGTAATGAAACATACTGTTAATGTATTTTTGCCATATACGGGACATGAAAGATCTGGGGCCGAATGCAATGGTAATGGTAATTTGAAGATCTTCCATGCCCCTTAACAGGCCTAAGGGAATTTGAAGATCTCCCTTGCACCTTAATAGGCAGAATATAATCATGTGGAGTCTGTGGTGGAGGAAATTTACTGAATGGGTAGAGCAGAGCCCAGAGGAAACTGGGAGTCAGAAAAGTTAGAGCTAGTGGGAGAGAAGACACAGATAGCTAGACTTGTGAGTGTTTGTTTGTGGGAAAGCTTCTTTGAGATGGTGCTGCTCTCTGGTGTTATGGTGTATTAACTTCTTTGTGGCTATGATGGATTCAGTTTTCTGGTGATGTGATTTGGCTTTCTGGTATCTGAACAACTGTTTTGCTTCTGTCTTTTATATGGAGAGTCTGTTATATTTTGTGATTCAGAACTATGCTGGCATATTCATAGTCACTATCGGTGCTGTGAATATTATGTTAGTGCTACACTATGATAGGAACTTTGGGGTAGTTAATTATTAAATTTTTATCATTCCCTTCTTTTTAAAAACAGAAGCATATAATAAATCTATCTTTAAGAAGACTGATCTTCATAATACTACATCATCATTATTTTGCAAATTCTGACTCTCTATATCTTATTACAAATGAAATCCCTGTGTGGTGTTCCTGTCAAAGACTCTCACAGAGTAATCCCTCACATGAGACATGGAGCACCCATTCTCACTCTTAGCAGGCCCACTCACCTTAACCTATTCTTACAGTCATATTTCTGAGTTCTCAGAAAAAGATCTCCACCAGGTAATAATAATTATTGACAACAACAACAATAATAATAACTAGCATTTATACAGTGTTTTAAGATTTGCAAAGCTCTTTACAAATATTGTCTCATTTTACCCTCACAAAAAATGAGGATATTGTTATTCCCATTTAACAAATGGGGGGGACTGAGGCAGACAGAGGGTAGTGACTTCCCCAGGGTCACATGGCTAGTAAGTGTCTGAGGCCAGATTTGAACTCAAGTGTTCCTGACTCCAGGTACACTGCACCATTTAGAACTCAAGATCTCTTAGTGTTCTAGGTATAACTTTTTGTGGAGGAGATATACCCACACTCTAAGTAGCCTACAAGTATGCTTCCCATCTAACATAAAGCTAGTCACAATGATTTTACATATTTTTATTTATTTCATTAACTGTTTCACAATTACATTAAAAAACGTTTTACCATTCATTTAAAAAAATTTTAAGTTCCAAATTCTCTCCCTCTTCCTGCCCCTCCCCTACAGTCTTTGAGAAGACAAGCAATATATTATGATTATACATGAAGTCATGCAAAACATATTTCCATTTGTGCCATGTTGCAAAAGAAAACATACCAAAAAAACCCCAAACCCCCCCCAAAAAACCCAAACCCAAGAAAGATGAAGTGAAAAAAAGAATGCTTCAATTTGGACTCACTGTTCATCAGTTCTCTCTCTGGAGGTAGACAGCCTTTTTCACCATGAGTCCTTTGGAATTGTCTAGGATCATTTTCTTGATCAGAATAGCTAAGTCTTTCGCTATTGACAATCCTTACAACACTGTTGTTACGTATGATGTTCTCCTGGTTCTGCTCACTTTGCTTTTATCAATTCATACAAGACCTCAAATTTTTCTGAAATTATTCCATTTGTTATTTCATATAGCACAATAACATTTCATCAAAATCATATACCCCAACTTCTTCAGCCATTCCCCTGATGGGCATCCTCTCAACTTCTGATTCTTTGCCATAACAAAAAGAGCCGCTAGAAATATCTTCAGGCATACAGGTATTTTTCCTTTTCTTTGATCTCTTTGGGATACAAACTCAGTACTAGTATTGCTGGGATATACACAGTTTTATAGCCCTTTGGGCATTGTTCCAAACTGTTCTCTGGAATGGCTGTATCAGTTTACAATTCCACCAATAGTGCACTGGTGTCCCTATTTTTCCATATCCCTTCCAACATTTGTCATTTTCCTTTTCTATCATTTTAGCCAATCTGATGGGTATAGAGTGGCTACCATTAACTCAAACATAATTAGGTTTATTTAATGATAAACCAAAATTAAGACTGATCAATAAATTAGTTCCTCAAGAAAGATTAAGAAAATGTAGCAATAACACATAAGTCTGCGTCACATTCTTTCACCAATACATGCATTGTTTGCAGGGAAGAACAGGCACACTTTTAGAGAACCTAGCAGGAGATATGTTATTGAGGATAAATCACATATTCAAGGCAATTCACAAGTCTGGACTTCAGGCCCTGATATCCCATTAGAAAGATTTGTACATCAAACTATTTCTCTGCTAACTACTCTCTTTCTGGTTCTCAGCACATTCCCGCTAAATAAATATACTTCTGTTCTACTGTGAAAGTTATAAAGCTTTTAAATTCATAATCACCCTTAAACAGGTGCTGAGATAGTGTTGCTATGGCAATGACAAGTGGTTCCATTTAGCCAGGGAATTGTAAAGCTCCTCAGGTTGGTGTTTTGGAAAAGGAAGACCAGCCCAACTAAGGGTGGATTCAATGGGAGTCTGGTTCCTACAAGCGATTCCAAGTATCTTCCAAAAAGCAAAGCAAATGCAGAGTCAGTCTTTTAATTTCTCTTTCTTGTATCAAACCAGGGATGGAAGAGCAGCTCAACCAGCACTTTGGAAAGGTTTCAGCTCTCTCAAGCTAGAGATGGTATCAGAGAACAATCAGCAAAATTGAGTTGTCTTGCAACAAGCTTCATTAGGACCCTCTCCAACCAGTCAGTAACTCCCAGCTTATCACTGAGGCATTCAGGCCAGCTAACTCTCCTGTCCCATTTTTTTTTCTTTCTTCTTTTTGGAGTGGGGAGGGCTGGGCAATTGCAGTTAAGTGACTTGCCCAAGGTCACACAGCTAGCAAGTGTTAAGTGTCTGAGGCTGCATCTGAACTCAGATCCTCCTGACTACAGGGCTGGTGCTCTATTCACTGAGCCACCTAGCCGCCCCTCCCATCCCATTCTCCAGTGTTCCCTGCTGTCTTGTCAACTCAGCCTCCTTTAACTCAGAGAGTCTTCAACTTTTTTTATGTTATGACTTCTTTGACAATCTGGTAAAGCCTAGAGAACCCTTCTTAGAATATTATTTTTAAATGTCCAAAATAAAATACATAGTATTAAAAAGGAAACCAAGTATATTGAAATAAAGATGTAATTTTTTTCTCCCCATCCAAGGTTCACACCCCCCCTGGATCCATCCCTGTACCTCTTGGTTATGAAACCAACAGTTCTTAATCATCCCACAGTCTCCAAACAGTTATTGGATTTACTACTTTGTGAGATTTAACTGCTCAAACTCTAAAAATAGTCACATGCAAAAGAGCTATGGAACCAAAATGCCCTGCAGGCTCACGTTATTTCTCTGTCGTCAGACACTGTTAGTTCTTTATTAGGTGTTTCTTCTACATTTATATGAAAACTCTTCACACTTTTGGCTTCATTAGTTTTTCTGTAAACTAAAGCTCTTTTTCTGCCCATTTTCACTACTAAACTGTTCACAAACAGAAGAGGCATTACTTTGTATCCTTTAACAGTTGATTTAATTATTTTTTTAAAGACAAAAGTTCACTTTCTTCTCCAAAATATATTTTCCCCTGACCAAACTGTTCACACAAGAAGGGGACAGTAACCCTGCATAAAGATCAATAGGTCATAAGAAAAGAAAGAAAACAGTTAATGAAACTTTTTTTTTCAAATCAGTAAAACATATTTCAGAAAAGAGAATAGAAAAGAAGTTCAGAGAGACACATACTAGCTGAAAAGTTTGGAAATATCATAATGAATTTATTTACTTTAAAAAAACTTACAAAAGGTACACAATAGAGATTTGAAGTTTCATATACTATCCTCTCAGACTGGTCCCTTTCTGTCTCCTTTCCTAGTTCTTCATCAATATTGCACTCACTAACCACAGCTATGGTTTCAGACCGGTCTACTGAGGGAACTATGGAGACTTGAATTAACCCTCTAAACTCATTTATCAACAGCAGGGAACACTGTGAATAAAGAAAGTTGAGGTGCAGATATAGGGCAGTTTAGGTTCATTTTACCCCAAGTTGGACTGATCTGCAATCCAGCTGTGGACATGTTGAGCACGGAGTAGAAAATCAGAATTTAGGACTTGCGTGGGGCCTCTAAGAAACATTCTTGTCCACCACTTTTAACCTCCTTGTCAGTTTTATCTGCTTTTATTTTCCTGAACTTTTAACCACCCTGGGAACTTTTTCTAATTAAGAATAGTGAAATATGTTTTTAGTAAGAGGATTATTGTTGGTTTGAACCCTCAGGATGACCATTTTTCATTGCATTAGTAGCAGGACCACAACAAGGTCAGCTGTCTGGTTCCCAAGGCTCTGCTCTGGCTCTTATTCTCTTTCCCCCATTTACTATCCCACTTGGTGAACCCATCAGCAGCCTTGGATTCAGCTAACTTCTCTGTGCTGACAGACCTGATTCTCATATCTAGATATTTAGTCTCTCAAGCTCTAGGAACCATATCACCAATTGGCTTTTGAATATCTCAAATTGCATGTTTCCTATGCATCTCAAATTCAAAAGGCACTTGACAGAACTCACTATTTTTTCTCCAAAACTCCCTCTCTTCTGAACTTCCTTATTCCTGTTTCCAGGACACCAGGCTCACAACCTCACCTGTCATCCCTGACCCTTCACTTGCTCACTCTCAATCACTCCACAGCTTCAGCGAATCACTACATCTTGTCATTGTACAATCACATGTTCCCTTCTCTCCACGTCTACAACTCTTGTTTAGGTTTTCAATAACTACTAATTAAATGATCTCCAAGCTAACCTCTACTCAGCTGCTGCAGTGATTTTCCTATAACAGGTCTGCCCATGTCACCTCTTCCTATTCAATAAAATTTAGTGGCTCCCTACTACCTTCAGAATCAAATATAAAGTCCTCTGTTTACAATTAACACTGTTAATGGCCTCTTCCTCCCCTCCACACACTACAACCCAGTCACACTGGTTTACTCCTGGACCAAGCACCTTTGTCCCAGCTGTCCTCCACATCTGAAATGTTCTCCCTCCTCATCTCTGCCTCTCAGTTTCGCTGGCTTCCTTCGAGGCAAACCTCAAATCCCACCTTCTGCATGAGGACTTTCTGTTCCCTGCCCCCAGCTGCTAGTATTTTCCCTTCTCAAATTACCTACCCTGCTGCAGGAAAGGATTTGTGTGAAGTTTCATAGTGAGAATTCATAATGTGTCTTATGGGCAAAGTTGTTTGATTTTATCCATTTCTTTTTAGCAGTTGGTAGATGTGGAGGTGGCAGATGGTAAGAGGAATCTAGGGCTGGGATTTGGCAAAAGATGAGTGGTGACAGGATGGTAAGAGATCTGAGAAAAGAGGCCATTCTAGGGTTGAAACGGTTAAATGTAAGATTGGAAACGGAGGAAGGGTAAGTCAGAACAGGGCTAATGGTCTAAGAGTGGAAGGAATAGAAATTTCAAGGAAGGTAAAGAGTAGGTTTAGGAAAGGTGAGAGATAGGGACAGACGGAATGATAACAGACTGTGGTCAGACAGAGGAATGTTAGAACTTCTTAGGAAATGAGACTCATGGGCAAAAGTGAGATCCAGTGTATGTTCAACCTCTGAGGCTGAGGCTGAGGTGAAATAAAACAGTCAAATATGGGATTTAAAGATGCCGAGGAAATGGGAGATTAGGGACTTTAGGGGAAAATTAGTATGAATGTAAAAGTTCCCTAGAAAGCAGTAGGTGAGGAATAGAGGAAGACAGTGAGCCAACAACTGAATTGCTTGGGAAAGAATGACCTGGGGACAATATACAATAACCACTGCAATCTGGATTGGGAGGAAAGTTCTGACTGAATGTACTTCAGAGGTGAAGAGGTTGCTGGGTGAGGACGGTAAGGGATGAGTTCTAGAAGCAGCAGTGAGGAGCAAAGAGTATCCAGAATGTTTCTCTAGGGTCATTATGGAGGAGAGAAGCAATCATGGGTTGGACTCGTAATCTTGGCAGACGATTATCATCAAAGGCCCAGAAAGATTAGAAATCCTATAGTAGTTATGTTCCCTCAGGAAATTATTTCCCAAATTGTTCCCTTCACAAAATGGAACCAAGAGTATCCTTTATTGACAAGAATCCTTCATTCAGTGACATGAGCAGCAGACTAGCAGATCTGGATCATAAACTCCCCCCACACTCAGGCACTTGGCCCTGGTTTAGCTACCACAAGCACATGGAAGTGGGGTTTGCTGTCTCTAAAATCTTCAGTCACTGTCATTAAAGATCCAGTTCTAAAAAAAGAACTTTTTTCTTTAACCTCTTCTGTGTTTAGGCTATCTGGTCCCCATATGGCATCTTTCTACCTTGACTGCCCTGATTATGGATACCTACTATAAGGGGCAAGATTATAATGAACTGACAACAATAATTCTAGCAACTTCATCATACATAATTCATATACACTTATAGCAGATATGTGAACACAGGTGTTCAGGAGACAGACTAAATTAGGGCAGTCTTTCTGGGAATCCCACTATATTCTGAAAACAGACAACTTTCAACAGTGACACAACTACATTAAATGAGCAAATTGTGGGGCAGGGAAGAGGAAGACAGCCTATATCAAGGGAATGTTCCTCCTAACTTTTGCCTCTTAGGTCTTTTAAGACTCAGCTCAAGTGCCCCCTTCCCTTCAATCTGCCCACTACACTGCCTAAACTTCTCTTGTAATTCTCTCCCTCCTGCACTGCAACTTTGGACAGGGTCCCCAAGTAGCCTTGCTTTATAGGTGAGTTTTTGCCTTATCTTGCCCAGAACCAAGCCTCCATGCCACAACCCACCTCACCATGCTGCTGGGACATACTGTCCAAGGCCAATTTCCAGCTCTCCTTTATGTGTTATTTTCCCCTGTTAGAACATAAGCTGCCTGAGGACATGAACTGTCTTGCTTGTTGTTTTGGCATCTACCCACACTTAGCACTGTGTCTACTCACCCTCTTGCAAAAGACTTTTCCCTGTTTCCAGCCACTACTGCTAAATACCTTCCTCTCTAAAGCTACCTTCCATGCAGTCTGTATTTATTTTATATGTTTCAATTTATGTATATGTTGTATCTCCCAACAGAATGTAATAAGTTCCTTGAGGTCATGGGTTGTGCTGACAAAATGTTAGTTGATCGATGTTTAATTAAAGGGAAGAGTAGACTACATAAATTATGACTGGGATATAAAATTGTGCAAATTTGTCTGAATATGCAAAATTAACTATTATGAATAAGGTGTTGACACATAATCGGTTTTCCTATTGGATTTCTCAAAGATTAACTTAAGTTATAAAAAGAGAAAATGAGAAGCATTAAATTATATATAAAGAAATAAATATGTATTTCTCTTTTCATATTCTTTTACTTCAATGCTAATGTAAGTTTAAAAAGTTAACATAAATAGGGGAGAGCTGAGAAGTTCTGTGAGTTTTGAATTATGTATAAAATTGTTACAAGGGATAATTGTTTCTCAGATAACCATATTTATCACATTTTTGTAGTTAGATGTGTCAATATTTCTTAGTACAGATAGGTATCTTAATTTCTGATTGGTGAGATTTCATCATGAAGCTACCACAACTCTGTACTCTGGCTTTATTCACACCATTGCTGGTAATCTTCCTATCTATCCACCCCATCTCCTCCCACCTTTCCACCTCTAGCTTTGGGAATGATATTTAATGAATGAATTAATGTGTGGAAATATGGATTTTAATCAGTCATATCACTCTAGTATAACTCTGGAGGAATCATTTTTCTTTAATACATGATGGCAAAAATCTTTAAGATTGCTTTCCATTTACATGATCTGTACCTTGAAGATACAAATTATTTATGTTATGATTTTCAGAACTATTACCCAGATCTAACATTTCTTCTGGGGCAGCTGGATGGCTCAGTGGACAGAGTGATAAAGTCAGGAAGAACTGAATTCAAGTCAGGCTCAGAAATTTACTAGCTATGTGACCTTGGGCAAGTCATTTAACCTCTCTTTGCCTTAATCCACTGGAGAGAGAAATGGCAAACCACTCCAGTAGCTTTGCCAAGAAAACCACACGGACAGAATGGTCCACTGGGTCAAATAAATTTGGATGTGACTGAACAACTGAACGCAAACATCTCTTCTGATGTCCAGCCTTCTGACTACTGGACATTTCAAACTGAATGTCTCATAGAAATTATAACATCAACATGTATAAAGCCAAACTTATTCTCTTTCTTCTCAAACCTTCTCTTCTTGAGGCTACCACTATCTTCCCTGTCACTCAGGCTCACAACCTAGATATCATCATTGACTTCTCTCTCTTGCCCTTTACATCCAATCTTTTGTCAAAAGTTGTCAATTTTACATTCTTAACATCTCTTGAATATGACCTCTTCTCTCCTCTGAGATTGCCACCACCCTGGTACAAGCCTTTATCACTACACACCCGCACGATTTCAATAGCCTTCTGGTTGATTGTCCTGACACAAATCTCTTCCCACCCCAGTTCATCCTCACCTCTGCCATCAAAGAGATCCTAAAGGCTCACATGTCACCTCTCTCCCTCTCCACCATTCAATAAACTTGAGTAGTTCCCTATTACCTGAAAAATGAAAGAGAAATTCCTTTGGGTTTTAAGCCCTTTATAACTTGGCCTCTTCCTACCTTTCCAGTCTTCCTACACATTACTCCCCTCCACATTTTTATCTTTCATTGCATCCTTACGTTTAGTGTGGATGGACTGACTAGATCACTGCTAAGGTCACTTCCAACTAAGATTCTATGATGTTTTAGCTCTACCAAGCATTAGATGGGATTTTACTCCTATTTTCCCCTAAGTACTGAAGGAAAAAAATTTATTTTAAAATTCCTGTAACATTCTTCCTCTAAAATCCTACTTTGATATGGGACTAATATGGGGATAACTCTGGGTTCTCTAAGATTATACTGGTGGAACAAAAGTTCTGGCAGACCCTGCTAAAGTGAACTGGACTATATGGTCTGATGATGAGGACTAGCCTCAGGCAAGTTTAATAAATCACATCAGCATAAGAGTGGCCACCAACTGATGATGATGATGATGATGATGATGATGATATGTGTCTGTGTGTGTATGTGTGTGTGTGCGTGTGTGTTGGCAAAGTAGCTCATAAAATAATTTACTATGTTTTAGAGAAGTTGCTACTTACATTATAAAAGTATCTGAATTAATGCAATCGTGGATTTTTTGAAGCATCAATTAATCAGCTAACAAGTATTTATTAAGTACCTAACATATGCCAATCACTGTGAGTATAAGTACAAAGGATGAAACAATTTCTACTCATAAAAACTTTATATTCTAATGGGAAAGACAACAAGTATGCATATATAGGTATGTGTATGTAAATATATATATATGTACACACACGACATAAATAGAAAGTGAATAAAAGCGAAAATATACAAGTAGTTAAATACGTGACAGTTTGGGAGGGACATGATAAACATTTTTTAAAAGACATAAATTAAAAAATACTTTCCTCCTTTTTTACTGTAAAAGATTTATATATATAATATTTATATATATATGTATGTATATGCATATATAAACATATCTAATATATTTTTAAGGATAAGGTGACATGAATCTGCCAATCATTCAGTTTGACAAACATTTTTATACATATATGTATATATGGCTCTCTGGGTTTAAGGGTTAAGAGATACAAATAGGGGAAGAAAAAAACAACAACACATAATCCTTGCCTTCGTGTTCAACTCAACCTGAACAAAGCTCTTCTCTACAACATACTGAAAGGTCATACAGTCTTTGTCTGAAGACCTCTAGCGGGGAGGAACCCATCACTTCCAGAGGTAGTCCACTCCACTTTCAGATAGCCCTAATTGTTAGGAAGTCTTTCCTGACAAGAAACCTAAATCTGCCTCAGTGGAACCTCTATCCATTCTGCCTTCTTCTGCCCTCTGGGACCACCCAGGACAAGCCTAATTCCTCTTCCACATGACAGCCCTTTCAGATAGTTAGGGACAACTATTATGTTCCCCTAGACCAGCGGTTCTCAACCTGTGGGTTATGTTCAATTTGTAACAATGAAAAAACATCCTGCATATCAGATATTTACATTACAATTCATAACAGTACCAAAATTACAGTTATTAAGTAGCAACGAAAATAACTTTGTGGTTGGGGATCACCACAACACGAGGAACTGTATTAAAGGGTCGTGGCATTAGGAAGGTTGAGAACCACTGCCCTAGACCTTTTGTTTTTTAAGCTAAAGATCCTGGTTCCCTTCAAATGATTTTTACAGCATAGATTTTAACAACATTCACAATCCTGACTGTCCTCCTCTGGACATTCTCCACCCTATCTTTACATCTTTCCTAAAACGGGGTACTGAGAACTTAACACAATATTATAGACGTGGTCTGATGTGGTCTGACCAGGGAAGAATATAGCAAAATTATCTTAATGAAGCCCAAGATTACATGAGTATGTTGTGGACTGGTTTTGAGCTAAAAGCACCAGAGCTTTTTCAGACAAAATGCCATCTAGTCATGCCTCTCCTACTTTGTACTTTGAAGTGGAATTTTTTAAAAAATGAAATATAAGACTTTTACATTAATTTCTATTAAATTTTATAAGATTAGAGTCAGCCTAGTGCTCTAGCCTCAAGAAGACTTTCTGAATCCCACATGTCATCCAGAAGACTAGCTAGCTATCACAGCTTACTGTCCAAGCATGCTATCCATTCCTTTATCCAAATCATCAATAAAAATGGTCAACAGTACTAAAATAGTTAGGGTACTCCACTGAAGACAGATTTGGAGGTCACCCAGTTAGTAGTCATGACCTAAAAGAAGATTCAGCCAAGTCAGTCAATCAATAAACATTTATTAAGCACCTACTATGAGCCAGGTACTGTGCCAAGTGCTCGGGGATACAAATATGAAGAACAGTCCTTGCCCTTAAGAGGCTTACAATCTAATGAGGGAAGACAGCAGCACACAAAAAGCTGAAAAGGGGAGGAAGAAAGAGGTACCCAGCTTGGGGGCAGGATGGAGAAGTCCAAAAGAGTAGTGTCAGGTGGGAAATGAAGAAATAGCTGGCCTGGGCACTCTGCTTAAATGGAGGCTTGGAGAAGAGCTCTTTGTTATATTCTCTAAGCACACAGGCAGAGAATACTGTTAAGGTGTGAGTACCAGACCAGGGTGATGCAGTCTTGCAAGCTAATGAGGTTTCTGGGAGCATGATGAAGTCCAAAGGAGAGGACCTGAGTGGAAAACTGAAGGGACTGAGAGGAATGGCCAGTCAAGTAGGAAGAGAACATGGCAAGGCAGTATTCTGAAAAACCTAGAAAGAAGAGGGTAATTAACAGTGAGATCAAGAAGGATGAAAACTGGAAAGAAAAAAAAGGCCACTAGATTCGGCCATTAAGAGATCATTGGTAACTTTTTCAAAATTGTATTAAGTTCACAGAAAAAGATATATATGTGTGTGTGTGTGTGTATATATATATATATATATATATATATATATATATATGTAATATTTATCTAAACATTATCTCACATAAGGAGTTTAATATATGTTTGTTGAATCAAACTGTTGAATTCAATCTGTGCACTTTGTAAAAATGGCTAAAATGAGATACAAATTTCATGTGCACAATTTTTTTGGCGCAGACTAGTGATTTCACTGGTGATGGCAGTCCCTTTAGGCATTTATTGAGCCCACTACTGCTGTCATAACTTCTATTTCCTCAGGAAGTCATTGAGACTTAGCTTTCTATAACTATTAGATATCTTCTAGGACCATTTTTGCAATGTATATTTTTCCTTAAAAAAAAAAAAAGAAATATTATTGCACCTAATATAGTATACCTACATATAATTGTTCTTGTCATGTGATCCAAATATTCAATAGCTTATATCCTAGACAAATTAGAGCTCTTTTTAGAATCTAGTCTGTTGGTGGGAAAATGCCTTTGGCAATGAACACCAGTCTCCAGGGGTCTGGCTTAGTGGAACTACTAGCTACAGATAACATCTTGTACATGACCATGAAATCTGACCAGTGTTACCACGTTTCATCCACAGTGTCCCTAGTCCCAGTCTAACAGCACAACTGAACAGTTTTTACACTTCAAAACAGAGAATGTATCCTTACACAGTACTTAGATACCACAGAGGGGCATGCCCATAAATTTTGTGTAGATTTAGCTGTTTATCACAAAACCAACAAAATATGTTCACAATATACTGTCCATCCTGAAGATTCAGTAAGCTTGGACAATATAGGAAAATCAAAACCAATAAAACCTGGAAATTCAGTCTGAACTTGAACTGAATTTGATGGATTATTGTGCTACTAGAATCCATAGTATATAGAAATGTGTCTGGCTAATTATAAAGGCTTACTGGCTTACCTATTAATGAAATGAGAGTATCTTGTTTCCATTGAGAAATTCTCAAAGTAAACACAAGAATATAAACCAAATGGTAAGAATAGTCCTTAAACTATATCATATCTCTATGAGATAGAAATGATAAGCAACAATTTAACTGGAAAATGATTCAATAAAAAAACTATTATAGCTGTCTTTATTAATGAAATAACTTTTGCCATCTGAACTTGGTCCTAATTTTATGAAACACTTGAATATACTTCCTTATCAAGATTACTTAGTCAGGGAGAGTTCAGAAGGAAATCAACTAAGTTTCTAGGAAACTCAATCTTTTTCCTGTTCCCTTCTCCAAGCTCAATGAAACTGTCTATCCCTTACCAGACAGAAATGATCACCAGTATAGCAAGAAGAGTAATGCTAGTCCTCGCTAGTGGCAGTATGAAATCTCAAACCTAGGTTTTCTGATTGTACCACCAAGACTCTTACCACTGAACACCTCCACAGGGTATATGGGAATATTTGTGTTGGGATTTTGGCATCAAGATGCCACACATACCAACTGCCCGGGGCTCTGGGCCCAGTCTCCATGTGGCACAACAGCTGTCAATGAACCTTGTTCTCATCAGCAGAGTCCAATCCACCACCTGGCTACAGTACTGCCTGCTGCTCCCACCACCATGGGGTCTATAAAAGTTCCTTACTTCTCTATGGGAGTGAGGCACAGACCAGATTCACCAAGGTAATGCAGTAGTTAGCTCTCTTCCAAAGAAGTTCAATACTACCTTCACAATGCAAATAAAATCCAATCATGAAACGAATCAGACAAGATGGCTGACTATAAAGCATCATTTCTAATTTCACATATTTATGTTACATGAAATGCATAAATGCAGAACAGGGACTAAAAAAATAAAAATTTTTGAGTTTTGGAAATAAAATCACAGCACCAAAAGAGGAGTAAAAATCTCAATATATCATCCTTTAAAAAAAACCCTATTTTCTTCTCTAGCTTTCACACAAATTTATATCTTTACTAGAGATAATTTTTGGTAGTGGGAAATTAATTAAACATTCTTTAGAAGCCATGGAGCTGAAGTCAGAGCACTGACTAAACAGAGCAGCTGTCTGTGCAGGCAAAGTGGGTTCTTGTCTTAATCCTGTTCTGACCTCAGAGCTGAGCCTGAGAACCTGTCAGAAAGGTGCTCTCACAGTACAAGACATCAGGCAGCAGCTGCCTATGCTCAGTAGGCTGCAGTCCCCTTTTTTCTTTTACAAAATATAGTGGCACTCTAGATAGATATTGCATAAAACACATATCCATGTGCCCCATGCCCTTATCCTGCACTGTGCAAAGGTCAGTGAGCAACTGAATTTCAGCAGGCTAGAGTGTCAGTTAAAAGAACTGCCAGAATCAATACATGATTTAGAGCTGAATTTTTCGTTAAAATGCCAATACATACAGGTAATAGGATAACAGCACTGCATTTTACATTGCAACAAGAAAAGAATTTATTTTAAATCTTCTGAAACAATGATATTAGTCATCCTTTTGACTAATTAGAACAAAATGACTGCTCTTATAGACACCAATGCAGAGAGTGACTAAGGAAAGGGTAACATAAGAAAATGGGAAAAAGGAAAAAAATAGTAATTTCAAATAAATCAGAAAAGAACAGCTATGAGGGAAATGCTCATCATTTAATCTCATGACATGGAAACCTAATTAAGGCAAAAAATACTAAAACTATCACTCTTTAGAAAAACTTGACAGTTACATTCAGAAATGCCTCTGTGAACTGGAATGCTGAGTTCAACAAACCACAACGCCAATTTACTTATTTTCAATAATATCATTCAACTCAAGTCAAGGCAGCAAGCATTTATTAAGCACTGATTACATGCCAGGCCCTGCATCAAGTACTGGGGATACAAACACAAGCAAAAAGAAAGTCATGCCCTGACCTTGAGGTATTTGTTTTCTAAATGGTGGAAGACAAATAAAAGGGAGCAGAAACACAGACGAGAGGTACCCACAAGGACCTACCTGGTGGTTAAGTCTGGAGAGTGCAGCATGAATGGTTGGAACCCTCCCTTACAAGGGGAGTTCTGGGAGGAAGTCATCAAAGACACAAGGAGGCAGGAGGGAAAAGGCAACTTAAGCATGTGGCAAAGTCCAGGGAGTAAAGGAGAGTTGGTCTGGATCTCTTCTCAAAATGGAGCTTGAGGAAAGGACTCAACAATGGGGAACATGGAGCCTAGGCCCCAAAAGATTCAAGTCTGACTATTCAACAATATTCATTAGGATTCTCATTCAGCACTGGGGTGCTACTGGAGGTTCAGTCTCCTCAACTGTAAAATGGGGATAATATACACACCCTACCTCGAAGGGTACTTGTGAGGATCCGATGTGATAATATTTGTAAAATGCTTAGCACAGTGCCTGACACACAAGTGCTACATAAATGTTAATTTCCTTCCCCCTTCTCTATATGTTAGAGAAGAAAACATGTAAATAAAGAAGTACATATAGGAGACAGAGTGGATGGAAGGAAGGGATGAAGAAAGAAAGGAAGGAAGGAAGGAAGGAAGGAAGGAAGAAAGAAAGAAAGAAAGAAAGAAAGAAAGAAAGAAAGAAAGAAAGAAAGAAAGAAAGAAAGAAAGATGGATGGATGGTTTTGTTAAGCATCTTGTTACTGTTTGTCCTTTGTTTTCAAAAAAGACCAATGACATCACAGGGAAATGTCTCCACTTGTACATGAATTGGGTTGAGTTGCACCGAGTCACACCAAGTCATCAGCCTCACTCTCTCTCCCAGAGCCACCAAAGTCAGTGGCAAGACAAAAGTAGAGGCCACTGGAGATGGCCCTGGATGCAGTGGATGACATTGGTGTCTTCCATGTCTGACCAGGCTCTAAGCACTCCACAGTACCTGCTTCAGCTGCCTTTATGGTCACTGGAACAAACTGTTCTCATAGGTCCATTCTCCTGGGGGGAGTCTTTACGTACTTGGGGTAGACAGCCTGTCTGAGGGGTTACTGGGGTGTGGCCACTGTATGTGCTACAGCTTCTTGAAGTTACAGGTGAAAGTTAGGTAACAGGTAGACAGCAAAGGTACATGGGCAGCCCTAAAAGGGCTAAATAAGCCCTTATACTAGAGGTGCTAGTCTTCTTTGGACAATGCAAATACCCCATTAAGCAGCTAAGCAGTGAAGTGGATAAAGTACCTGGTCTAGAGTCAAGAAGATCTGAGTTCAAATTTGGCTTCAGACACTTAGCAGCTATGTGACCCTAGACAAGTCACTTAACCCTATTTACCTTAGTTTCCTCATCTATAAAAATGAGCTAGAGACAGAAATGGCAAACCACTTGAGTATCTTTGCCAAGAAACACCCCCCACCCCCTGCCAAAAGAGGTCACAAAGAGTCAGACACAACCGAAAATAACTAAAACAATAACAACAAGTTCCTGGGGTTATCTTGGCAGCTAAACTCCCAAGATTGAGCACTTACTCTGACAGTCACTGTGCTAAGCATTTTACAAATATCTTGGTTCAATCCTTAGAAAAACTCTGGGAGGCAGGTACAATATTCCATTATCTCCAGTTTATAGTTAAGAAAATGAGGCAGAGGTTAATTGCCCAGAGTCACATAGCTAGTACGTAAGGATTTGAACTCAGGTCTTCCTGACTTCAGGCCCAGTGCTTTGTCCACTGTGCTACTAAGCAGCACCAAGTCCTGTCTGATGTCCTCTGTGACGATCTCTGTAAAGCACTCGTCCAAGGCTACTGAAAGCTCCTTGTCCAGGGTGCAGATATTGTCTTTCTTTACCGCAAGCTGGGAGCTGTCTTCTACTTGGTATATCTATCTGCATCACATTGTTGTTGGTCAATTGTTTTTCAGTCATGGACAACTCTTCGTGATCCCATCTGGGGTTTTCTTGGCAGAGATACTGGTTTGCTTTGTCATTTCCTTCTCCAGCTCATTTTATAGATGAGGAAACTGAGGCAAACAGAGTTAAGTGACTTGCCCAGGGTCATACATCTAGTAAGTATCTGAGGCCACATCTGAACTCCGGAAAATGAGTCTTCCTCAACCCAGGCCAGGTGCTCTATCCATTGTGTCACTTTGGGAAACTACAAATATTACTCCATAGACTTGCTCATCTGTCAATTTGTCAATCTGTCAATAAACTACTCATCCTCTATTAAGAAAAGCCAAAAAAAGTATTTTACTGGAAAAAAAATAGTAACGAAATTCATTTTGAAGAACAAAAGGTCAAGAATATCAAAGGTACTAATTAAAAAACATAAAGGAAGGAGGTTTTTAGCAGTACCTGATCTTATACTATATTATAAGGCAGTAATTATAAAAACTATCTGGTGCTGGCTACGAAACAGAAAGGTAGATCAGTGAAACAGAGTAAACAGACAATTTATTGGAAGAAATGACTATAGTAACCTTGTGTTTGACAAGTGTAAAGACTTAAGTTTTGGGGATAAGAATTCATTATTTGATAAAAATTGCTGGGAAAGCTAGAAAGCAGTCTGGCAGAAATTGAACATGGACTACTATCTTATACCATTTACCAAGATATGGTCAAAATGGATAAGTTACCTAGATATAAAGGGAGATATTACAAGAAAATCTTAAGAACATGGAATATATTACCTATCAGATGGTAAACAATTGGATAGGTGAAGAATTTATGAATAAACAAGAGATAGAGAGCATCATGAGATATAAAATGGATCATTACAATTATATTAAATTTAAAATGTTTTGTAAAAATAAAACCAAGGTAGCCAAGATCAGAAGGAAAGTGGAAAATTGCAGAGAAAATTTTCATAGACAACTTCTTAGATAAAGGTCTCATATCTCAAATATATAAAGAATTATGTCAGATCTCTAAGAATATGAGTCATTCCCCAATTGATAAATGGTCAAAGGATATCAACAGGCAGTTTTCCAATGAACAAATCAAAACAATTTATAGACATGAAAAAATGCTCTATATAATTACTGATAAGAGAAATGCTAATTAACCTATCAGATCACCTAAAATGATAGAAGGGGAAAGTGACAAATGTTGGAGGGGATGTGGAAAAATTGGGACACTAACTTGCTGTTGGTGAACCTGTGAACTAATCTAACCATTTTGGAGAGCAAGCTGGAATTATGGCCAAAGAGTTATTAAGTTGCCTATATCCTTTGACCCAACAATACCACTACTAGGTCTGTTTTCCAAGATGATTAAGGAAATAAGGAAAAAGAACCTATATGTGCTAAAATATTTATAACAGTTCTCTTTGTGGTGGCAAAGGACTAGAAATTATAGGCATGCCTGCAAATTAGAGAATGGCTGAACAAACTGTAGTGTATGATTGTGATGCAATACTATTGTGCTATAAGAAATGATGAGCATGATGACCTTTGAAAAACATGGACAGACTTGAATGAAATAATGAAGAACAAGATGAGCAGAACCAAGACAATGTTAAATACAGTAATAGCAATATTATTTTAAGAACAACTTTGAGTGAATAAATCATTTTGACTATTACAAATACCCAAATTAACCTCAAAGGACTTATGAAGAAAGATGCTACTTGCATCCAGAGAAAGAAATGATAAACAGAACTATGCTTAGAATGATTTTAAATATATACATATTTGCATCTAGTGGTAGATGTGTCTGGGGGGAGGAGAGAAAAAGAAGAAACCTCCCCGAAAGTTATGTAATAACTTTAGTATATATTTAAAAGAAATTGCAAACTGCACACAGTAGATTTGCAACTTCATGTGCAATAATTTTTTTTTCTATTCTACTATGTTATGGAAATGCTTGTTTTATTTTGTAAGTTCAGAATAAAAAAAAATAAGAGGAACCAAGAGTGATGACTCATAAGGTCATAATTCATTCAATTGCTTGCCCATACTGTTGGCAGAGCTCCAAACTAGTCTATCTATTCTGGAAAGCAGTCTGGAAGTTTTCAAAGAAATATGACTAAAAAACCCATGCCCTTTGATCCAAAGATTTCAATATTAAGTCTATCTAACTCAAAGAAGTCAATGATGAAAAGCAATTGCCCTATATATACAACAAAATTTTTATAGAAGCAAAGAGCTGGAAAGAAAATAGATGCCCATCATATGGGGAATGGCTAAACAAGTTGTGGTATGTGAATATAATGGAATATTACTCAGCTGTAAAGAATGATAAATATGATGAATACAGAGGGGCCTGGGAAGAGTTGCATGAACAAAGTAAAGTAAGCAAAACAAGGAAAGCAGTATGTATGACTACAGCCATGCAAATAGAAAAAAAAGAAAAAAAGAAAAGCTAACAGAACAAGTAAAGCTTAATGAAAGTACAATGAATGGACTGGTATGAAAGTCACATGGTTATGGTTGGTTCTTGTCCTTCATCCACAAAGATCAAAAATGACATCACTATGTTGGAGTCAAGATACAGTGTGTCTAACTGTAGCTGATCAGAACAATATGAGCTCAGAGAGGATTATTTATATGTATATATATGTAACTTGGGTTCAAATCCTACCTTTGACATTTACTCCCTCTGTGTGACCCTGTATAAGTCACTAAATACCTTTGAGCCTCAACTTCCTTATCTGTAAAAGAAGAATTGGATTAGTTAGCCTAGCAGGTCTCTTTCCAGCTCTAGAGCTATGATCCAATTAATGTTGTTAAGTTATAATGACTAAGTTCAGCCCCAAAGAAAAGATAGGAGAAAGTATCACCTTCCCTTCTTTGTAGACTTTGGACACTACAGATAAGGTCAGATATTTTTAATACAATGATTAGTTTTGCTGAACTGTTTTTTTACTCTTTTTTATTCTCTGTAATAAGGAATGGATTTCTGAGAGGGACTGAGAAAGAATACACTGGGAAATATAGGTGATGAAAAAACAAAATATAGCATAATGGTACCTTACAAAAAATAGCAATAAAGATTTATTTTAAAAAATAAATAAAATATGCTTTCCCAGAACTGAGTAGTCCAAATGTGACCTAATGAACCATGATGCAGCAGTACCATCACCTTATTATTCCTTGAAATTATGTCTTTCTTAATACAGTCCAAGATCACATTAATTTTTTTGTTTGGCCATCCTTTGCACTATCGGACACACCTTCTCTCAACAGCCCTGAAAACACGAGGCTAGGAGACATGAAGCATGCATACTTCTGGTTCCTCCCAACAATTTCCAAACCATCTTGCCATCACTCAGCAATTCAGTCTTGCAGAAGAAAAAGCAGTGGATTTGGAGTCAGAACCCGAGTTTAAATCCTGAGTCTTTCATCTACCACCTGTGTAACCTTGTCAGGAGAAGTCAGTTCTTGCCACCTCCCCAGCATCCTTCCCTACCCCATCTCCATTTCTTCATCTGTAAAACAGAGCAGTTGTACCAGATGATTTATAAGACTCTCTCCAGTTCTGAATCTATGGCCTTGTCAACCTTTTCTTCTTACAGAGTTGCTATATCCAGATATACTGAAATACACAGATTCTAACAGAAATTATCTCCACACATATCCCCTTCCCATTCTTTTCCATTCTCAAGGATTTTAATATCTTGGTTCACAGTTTATATTCCAATTCCCAAATTAGACTTAGAAACTTTTTTTTTTGGAGGGGGGAAGGCAGGGCAATTGGGGTTAAGTGACTTGCCCAAGGTCACACAGCAGGTGTTACATGTCTGAGGTTGGATTTGAACTCAGGTCCTCCTGACTCCAAGGCTGGTGCTCTATTCACTGCGCCACCTAGCTGCCCCAGGAAACTTCTTTATATATTCTGATGCCCCTTTAAATACCTTAGTCTTCCACTGCATCAAAAATGTCAACTTATATGACCTCCATCTTCACTCCAATTCAGTCAGATTCAAGCTAGGCCATACCACTGATATCTCCATCATCACAAAATGCTCTATTTCATTTAAATTATGTGCCAGGTACTGGGAATAAAAAACCAAGGAACCTGCCTTCCATAGGGGGAAACAAATTGCACATACAAAATTACATTAAAAAGGGGAGGAGTCAGGAATAGCTGCAGGCATGAGCTGACTTTTGAAGGAAAACAGAGATACCAAGGGGTAGAGATGGGGGTGGTGAAGTGTAGATTAGGTCTGAGGGGCAACCAGTCACATCTGAGAGAGCAAGGCCTGCTTGACTGGACCATGAAGTGCATGGAGGGCAGTAATGTATATAAATAAAGTTGGAAATGTTGTTTGGGGTCAAGTTGTAAAGAGCTCTAAATGTCACATAGAGGAGTGAGTTATATTTGATCCTGGGGTAAAAGAGCAACTGGAATTTATTAATTGGGGGTGGGGACTTGGTCACAGTGCTTCAGGAAAATCAGATTTGCCTGCTGACCTAGAAATCTCAAGTAATCAACACTATTTATTTCCTTTGCTTGGGATACTTAACTTTGTTCAGGGCTTATTTGATCTTATTTTCTGTTATATCTCACTCAGCCCATTTTTCCTTTTATTGAGGGTATCTGGATTTCCAGTAGGAGTACCTTTAAAGTGACAAAAATCTACTGGGGGAAATTTCAGATGCCCTTTGGAAAAGGGACCCAGAGGAAATCTGCCTGGATTTCAAGGGAGACTGCGTATGTATGTACAGGACTCTTTGGAGAAATTCTGGTGGGCCTGTCAACCTCAGGTTCTAAATGCTTTGGGAAGTGCTCTGTAAAATCTAGGAAGGTTTCACTGAGTTGGGAAACTGATTTTTCTTGGTTTTTTTTTTTTTTACTTTTTCTTTATTTCCTGTGCATTGGGGAAGGCCATCTTAAGCACCAAGACATGCCCTAATTGGAGTAAAAAGCATTATTAATTGTTCTTTGTTTATTGAATCAGCATTACTTTGTATTTGGAGGAAAGTGGGACTGTATTAGATCATGTCATATTGATTGTTTTGAGAGACTTTCCTGTGTGGAACTAGGGAAGCAAGTAAAAGGCCAGTGACCTAGTCAGATCTGCATCTTAAGAAGCCCAATTTGTCAGCCTAATAGAGGATGGACTGGAGTTTAGAAAGACTTGAGATAAAAACCAACAGGCTGTTGGAAAGGTCCAAGCAAAAGTGGTAAGTGGCCGCTGAACCTAGAGAGAACCACATTAAGAAACTCTATGGAGAAGAAAAGATCAAACAGAAAAGAATGATCAGTAGTATCAAAGGCTGAAGAGAGGCCAAGAGGACAAGGAATGAGGAAAAAGTTCATTAGTCCTGGTGATTAAGAGATCATCAGTAGTCACTTTGAAGAGAGCGGTTTCAACTGAAGAGGTTTGAAGCTAGATTGCAGAGAGTTTAGGAGAGAGAGGAAAGGAAGTGGAGGTGCCTAATGTAAAGAGTCTCCACTGGTCGCAGGCTGGGTTCCCTTCCCTTTTTAGAAAATTGGGACATTAGTCTTTCTCCTTTTGTATTATTTCTCCCATTTTCAACTGTCTTTCAATTATGAAATGCAGTATCTCAGCAATCACATCTGTCAGTTTTTACAACCAGGGAATACACTTCATTTGGACCAAGTGACTTGAATCCATCACATCCAAAAAGGCTACCTCTCTACTGTCATCAATAATTTACCCACTCTCTCATTATTTTATCAATTATCCATGTTTGTTCCAGTACAAAGGTCATTATGGCAAAGAAAAGAGAAGCCAAAAAAAAAAAAAGGGACCTGCTTTGTATCTTTTCTGTCATCTATAATTATTTTTCCATTCTTCCTGAGCAGCAGTCCTAGACCTTCAGGGATTCTCTACTTTTCCAATGATAACTTTAAAACCCTTTCTTTTGGTGCCCTTAGCTTTCCTGACCAACTTCCAATTATATTAGGCTTTTCATATAGTATGTGTGCTGGTGGTCCAGCCTCTTGGACTTGTCGGCTGCTCCATCTCAGAGACGTAGGCCACGTTAAGTCCTTCACAATCTGTTCAGACTGGCTTTAAATTCTCAACTCTGGAAAGAGGTTGAGTTCTTCACATTTTAGTCTCACCTGGCATTACCTATAGCAATCACTCTCTTTCTGAAAAACAGTAGTGAATAATACATATTGAGGACTGTCACCACCTCACTTTCATATTAAATTTTTAAATAAACCTAAAGTTGAACTGAGGAAGAGGTTATCTATGTTTTCACTAAAATCACTAATAAAAATGATAAAACCCACCTCAAGTGCTCTATCATAGCAATCCTTCTTCCAAGGCAATACTGAACCTTTAGACTACTCTTTCAATCTGGTCATCTAATCAGTTCCACTTAAATCCAACTCTATGCTTATTTAGCTCTTACTTTGACATCTGAGACAAATCATAGGAGGAAACAAGTATCATCTGCTCTTTCTATTCTGGCACTATGGGATCACAGATTTAAATCTGGAAATGTCTTAGAAATGCTGACTTCCCCAAGGTAACACAGGCAACATGAACACAAATAATCTGAATCCAAATCCAGTGTACCTTCTAAGATAGTCACTTAAAAGACTGAATACTTCATTTGAAAGTCTATATCACTTCTCAGAAGCAGCTTTAAGATTTGGAAAGCACTTTGCATACACTATTTTGTTTGATTCTTATAAGAGATAAGTGCTATTATTATCATCACAACTTTGCAGATGAGAAAACTGAGACTGTTAAGTAACTTACCCAGGGTCACCCAGTTACTAAATGTGTGAGGCAGGATGTGAACTCAGGTCTACTGACTCCTGGTCACTCTATTCACTGTACTACTTATTTGCTGCTAATAACCTCAAGAGGAATATTTGTTTGTTAAAATATATAATGGCACTGTCAGTAAGTCAGTAAACATTTATTAAGCACTCACTTTGTGCTTGGCATTGTGACAAGCACTGGGAATACAAAGAAAGGCAAAACATAGTATCTGTGCTCAGCGAACCCATGATCTAATGGGAGAAGGCAATAAAAAGAAGCTGAAGGGAGGATACCTGGCACGGGGGCATGATAAAGTCCTGACAACAATAATGATAACAGCAAACATTTACAGTGTGCTTATTATGTGCTGGGCATTTATTATTTATTCATGAGCTCATTGGATCGTCACAACCACCCTGGGAAGGACGTGTCATTTTATGGTAGAGTCAGGAAGCTGAGGCAAATAGAGACTGAGTGACTCGCCATGGGTCAACCTAGTAAGTGTCTCCGGATGTATCTGAATCAGGCCTTCCTCATTTCAGACTCTACACACTCTGCCACCTACCTACCCCAGGTGAGAAATGACAAAACAGCTCATACACAGACATAATATACAGACAGAAAAACAGATGGGTATACATTTTTACTGAGGTTGAGAGCTGTCCTTGTTTCCCCTCTCCCAGACCCTCCTCCTCCCATCCTTCCCCTCCATCTTGCCTCCATGAAGTTGTTCAGATTCATTCTGGCCCACTCGTCAATATAAACGTTATAAATGTTCAGATTCCTTAAGAGTCTACCCAATATGGCAGATCTTTAACAAATTTTTATTTTCTTTGCCTGAAAAAAGGCTTGGGTCAAGTGCATTCTGGCAGGACCCAGTGTGTCAGTATTTTGGGATCCCGAGCGCCTCTAAACCCCAACATTTTAAACTCCAACACAAGGATATGAACAGGCAGTTTTCAAAGAAAGAAATTCAAGTTATCAATAACTACATGAAAAAATGTTCCAAATCACTAATATTCAGAAAAATGCAAAATAAAACATCTCTGATTTTCTTCCTCATATCCATCAGATTGGCAAATATGACAAAAGAAGAAAATAACAAGTGTTGGAGAGACTATAGGAAAACAGGCACATTTTACATATATATATATTTATACATACATATATATACATATACATATATATATATTACACTATAGGAGGAGCTGTGAATTTGTATAGCAATTCTGGAAAGTGAGGTGGAACTACATATGTCTCCAAAACTGCCCCACTCTCAGGTCACTGCTTCTTATGTGGATAAGAGTACTATCTATGTACTCATAGATAAATACAACCAAATTGCAAGTTCCCAAAGCCCAAACCAATACTGTGTTTCATTTGGTTTGGGGATCAAAAGCCAGGCAATTACACCCCAAAAAGAACATCTTGCTTTTGTATTGCTATCTCCAGCACTGAGTACACTCTTTAGCATAGAGTAAGCACTTAATAACTGCCTTTTCACTTATTCAGTCTCTTATTCACATGATTTCCTACATTAAGCAGCAACTGCCTTCTAAGTGTGCAATTTTGTGATAAGCTAACTACCATACCCAAGGAAGAAAAAAAGAAATGGCTTTCAAGTATAGGTCTTACATAAGATAATAGAAAGGCTCCTAGATCTAGAACTGGAAAGGACTTCATTGGCCATCTAGTTCAGCAGTGATTGATTCAAAAGGTTGGTGGGGGTGGCAGAGAAGGCTCATCTTACTAATACCAGTTTAGAATGTTGAAAATTTATTTTCTATGGAAAGTGACCACTAATTTAAAAAGAAAACTATCTCACTTGTGCTAAAATAAACATTATCACAATGGTAGAAAGAATGAAAATTTCCCAGTATTTTATGAACATAATGCAAAATTGTTGAATTGCAAAAAGTTGTGTAATTGAGAAAACAAAGTATTCTAAGGAGATTTCTCTCCTTTCTAACTAGCTTTTCTACATAGGAGATAAATGGTATTGAGGCTTGCATCATAAAGAAAAACAAAAGAGCTTTTGCTCAGGAGAGTTTCTAACTTTCCATGTGAGTTTACATATTGCAATATGTAAACTGAAATTAAATTGCAGGTAAGTTTTTACAATTTCTCATTTCACACACACACACACACACACACACACACACACACACACACACACACAGTGCTTCTCTTAGAGCTGACATGCACTACATAAAGTCATTTTACACTTGCATTTTTCCCAAGGGGACCTAACAGAACAAATGAAGTAAAACAAAAAAAATGCAACTGATCACAAAACATGTTTTCTATGAAAGAATATTAAAAATATTAAATTAAGGCAACATTGTAATAAAAGGGCCTAACAGGATCCAGCAGATATCACCTCCAGCTTTTATTCATTAAGGAAGTTTCAACCTCTCTAAACCTTAATTTTTTTCTCTATAAGGTTTTATTAGTCAAGGGCTTTTAACGTGGAGTCTATGAACTTATTTTTTAAAATTTATTTTGATAATTGTATTTCAATATAATTGGTTTTCTCTGTAATCCTATGTATTTTATTTTATGCATTTAACCACATTATTCTGAGAAGGGGTCCATAGACTTTACCAGACTGTCCACGGGGTCCACTATGATATAAAGTGCTTTCTCACTTTAAGATTTCTGGGGGGCAGCTAGGTGGTGCAGTAAATAAAGAGCACCGATCCTGGAGACAGGAGGACCTGAGTTCAAATCCGACCTCAGACACTTTACACACACACACACACACACACACACACACACACACACACACACTCTCTCTCTCTCTCTCTCTCTCTCTCTCTCTCTCCCATGTGACCTTGGGCAAGTCACTTAACCCCAATTGCCCTACCTTCCCCCCTCCAAAAAGCAAAAAAATAAAATAAAATAATAAAATAAATTTTCGGATGTAATTTTTACTAACAGAATGCTAGGTGGTGCAGTGGATGCGCCTGGAGTCAGGAAGTTCAGTTGTTTCAGTCCAACTCTTCCTGACACCATTTGGGATTTTCTTGGCAAAGACACTGGAACAGCTTGCCATTTCCTTCTCCAGTTCACTATACAAAAGAGAAAACTTAAGACAAAAAAGGTTAAGTAAGTGACTTGCCCAGGGTCACATAGCTAGTAAGTGTGAGGCCAGATTTGAACTTAGATCTTCCTTCCTAGACAGTTAGGTGGCACAGTGGATGGAGCATGGAGTCAGAAGTCAAGAAGACTCATCTTCTTGAGTTAAAATCCAGTCTCTGACATTTTCTAGCTGTATGACTTCTGGGCAAGTCACTTAACCCTTTTTGCCTCAGTTTCTTCATCTGTAAAATGAGCTGAAGAAGAAAATAGCACACTCCAGTATCTTTGCCAAAAAAATTCCAAAAGGGGTCACCAAGAGTCAGATACAACTGCAAAATGACTGAACTATGAAAATAACACCTACTGACAGCATAGGAAGCAGCAAGGCAGCTCACTCTTCCTTGGGGAAGAGACAGAAGGCAATGCATGACAGGTCCAACCATCATTATCATCTTGGGACCATCTTCCTGAAACCCAGATGGAAACAGCTCAAGACCCTGAACCTAAGAAGCCTGGTGGTTGCAGTGCCCTTCAAACTACCCAACCAGCCTCCAACTAGTACCCAAAGCCATTAGTGAAGGGATAGATTACTGTGGAGATGGGGCTTATCTTCTTCAGCAGCAGCAGCCATAACTACTGAATAACTGCCACCATGAGGAGGTAGATAAACACGAGAACCCAGGAGTAGCAGCACCTCTCAGACACTCAATCTTGCTTCCAGCCCAACTCTCACAGCCATCATCTACGGAACCAGCTCTTGGGGAGAAGGGGTCTGCCATCCCCTCCAAATTCCAAACAACTACTAAGTGCAGTACTGGTCGGGAAAACCTGCTTGGCTAAAGATGCAAAGCACTTTGAAGGAGGAATAAGAGGCAGGCACCACTACTTAACAGCCTTGACTACCATCTCCCGTTAGACCCTGAAGGAGATAGCCCAGGGTCTTAAACCCAAAAGCCTTAAAAACAGCAACTCTTCCAATCGAGGGCCCATAATCATTAACCTAGGAAGAAGCAAGTCTGACAACTGCCTCTGTAGGTAGTAGCCATAGCTACTAATGACCCAGAAAAAAAAATGTTCTTGCCACCACAGTCCTTGGCACTGTCACATAGTTCCACATCAGAAACTGACAGGATTTTTAACAATGAAATGATATTAAAGAAAGATATTAGCATCCATTTTGCCACTGTATCCTATGGACCATGGGACCTTTCCATGTGTGTCCTGTCATACTGTCTCCTCCATTAGAATGCAAGCTCCTGAAGAGCAGGAACTGTCTGATTTTTCTATTTGCCTCCATAGTGTTTAGTCCAATGCTGTGAACATAATAAACACTTGGACCAATGCTTTTATCATTCATTTAGTCATACTATACAAATCTATATACAGAAGGCTCTGTTTTGCATTTAATGCTCTTTACAAGCTGGGTCCCTTCCTACCCTTCCAGCTTTCTCATACTTTACACCTTCCTTCTTTGTACTCTACAAATTAGCGATGCTGATCTTGATGTTCCTCCATCTCCTGACTTCATGCCTTTTCAATGGCCATCTCCCATGCTGGGATGTTTTCACTCCTTGCCTCTCTCTCCTGGATCAAATTCTATTTTCCATGTACAGTGCATATATCTTCTATGTACATAATTATCGGCAAGTTGCTTCCTCCATTAGAATGTGAGCTTCCTGAGCACAAGGACTGACTAATACACATACATATATATGTATATATGTATATGTACTAATCAGTCAAGTATATATGAAGTATATATTATAATATATATGTATGTACAAACATACATATATATGTATACACACATATGTATGTATTTAAAGTAGCCTCTCCTTGGAGGGACTCTGAGTAGTGAATTTCTTAAGAATACATAATCTATATATTAAATATGAAAGTAAATTTGCTATAAATTTTAATTAACATATTACCTTTTAAAACCTGAATTATTAGAATATCAAATTCATGTAGTATGCATTTAACAAATATTTCTTAAACTGAATTAAATCAATCTCCATGGATCAAGCAAACATGCATCAATCAAAGAAAAGCCTTATTCTTTGAGATTTAAACATTTCCTTACACTAGTTTTTAAAGCTGTTTTTAAAACCACTGACTCAAAGCAATTTTTTTTTTATTTTGTAAGATCACAGTCTTGTGTGACAATGAGGATGAGGATAATGAACAATAAGAATATTTTGCTTTCTGGAAAAATCACAGAGAATAAGTACTGACTGATTCAAAATTCCACAGTCAAAATTGTCCCAGCATGGTTAATTCCAAAATTTTAAATCTCCACAACATCCTGTTTTATTGTAAATATTGCTTTCTGCACAGTACAGTCTCAGAAAGCCAACAGAGATTTGCTCAGTATATTTAAACTAGCTCCTCTTTGAATGGAGTGTGGCTATGTGCAGTGAATCACTGCAGAAGCCGAGTTTGATGACAGGTACCTTTTTTCCTTTTTGCAGCACAAATACAATAGCAAGGCTGGATGGGAAAATGCCTGGCTGCTTTGTCTCTTGTCTGGACAGCATCTCACTTTCCCACAACAGGTAGGCACAAGCACAGAACGCTGCTGAATACTCAAGACTTTGCCAAGAGGCTGAAACCCACTGGTTTCTGCTGCTGTCTCAGGCAGCCCATTTTCTACTATCGTTGGCTTTTTGCCAAGGTCTAATTAAGCCACTGAGAATGTCAGATTGTTAACCCTCTCTTTACCTATAATCATTTATAAAACACTATGATGTTCTTTTCCTGATTAGAGATATGCATCAATCAGTACCAATATATAAAGGAACTTTGAATAGTTTGAGTGATGAGTGTGGGTGAGCACACACATTACGATATGTACTACAGAGAGAAAAGCTGAGTCATATCAAGAAATAACTCCCCAAACTGTATGTGTAGGTTGGGTTTATTAGTTAAACTAAGAAGGGCTATTTTTGGAGAGGAAGGACACAAATAACTCTACATTTTAATCAAGTTTAATCTTAGGGAAATAATTTTCCATTAATAAAAAGAGAAAAAGCCTTTTGGTCACAATGTGTGTTGTGAATCCTTTTTACCCCAGGAACAAAACATTAGTAGGCTTTTGAAATTCCCAGAGCCATTTCTGTTCATTAAAAAGAGAAAGCACCCTTTTAAGATTTGAATGCTTTATCTTTTACAAAATGAAAAGATCAAACATAAAACCTTATTTGTAGGCATAGCAATGGTGTCTCTGGGTCTCGTGCTATGATCAACAGCAATGAGGATGAATGAGGGGAAGCAGTGACAATAGTCAGAATGGGTGAAAGGAAGCTCTCTGTTGAGGCTAGCTTGTACTGATTGCAATCTTTAGACCCATGGCCCATAACTCTGTTTAACTACTACATCCTGAATAAAAAGTTAATTCTGCTCTAATGAGGTAAGCAACAGCAGTTGCACTAAAGGAGGAACACAGAGTACCTAATTGAGCCTATTCAACCTGGATATCAGAAAAGATCTCCATTTTAAGATGTTAAGAATATCTAACTTAGGCGCACGAAAAATGCAGGAAATCAATTACATTCATTATTTTCTCTTTACGACAAGAGACTCTCTCATTCACCCTCATATGCAATTATATAATAATTCTTATTTCACATTAATTGGCAGACACCTGACAGAAAGGTTCTGTTTTACTTCCACCCCTTGTTAATAGTGATACGATTTAAAATAGGTCAAAACAAGCCATCAGCAGAATGCTCAACTGTACCTCAACTATGACACAAGGCTTTTATAATCTCATTTCATTTTGATGTCCTACTATTCCATTCTCACTGAATTCCAATTATATGGCATTAAAAACGGATCCTATTTTATAGGCAGGCAACTTAATTTTTTAAATGCCTTCCCAAATAACTACTAGGGGTATAGAGAATGGAAGCATTTCTCTCTGATAGAGGTGGTACATTTCACACCTACATAACACCCTAACTATCCCAGAACAAAAGAGTGTCTTAATTAGTTGCTGGCAAAGAGCCCCATCCTTCCCAAATCGGGGTTCTTATAAGACAGCATATGGCCCATTATTTCCTACAAATCTAGAAAGTCTTTAGAAATTGTTAATAACTGTCCAAACAATTTAGCATAATAAAGAAACAATGAAAATTAAAATCATTTTTATTTGCAAAAACAAATAATTTTTAAAGCTTATACATTTAAGGGGTAAGAAGATAAATTTCATGCACTCTGCAATCCTTAACATTCTTCTTGCAGCAATTAAAATACTGTAAGAGAGTCTAAAAAAGTTAATGTAAACAATTTAATTCATAGAAATAGGGACTTAAAATATCTTTCATATTTGCTAAGTAATTGTGATATTATGTAATCAATGAGATGTATTAGAAGTCACAAGAATGATAGTTTTTAAGCAAGTCTCACTTCCCTTCTCCATACACTATTCCAATACAAAGCATCAACTCTAAATAAAGGGAGACTTAACAAGGATTTTAAAGTGGTTTTAAAAAGTTATTTTTTATTAGTTCATGCACATTTTCAAAGACTTGACATGTTATAGGTACATATTTTATATTTATTTTGAGTTGTATATGCATTTACTCATCTCAAATATTTGCTAGATTTGAGGGCACAGGATGAGGTATGCATGTTATAATTCTACAGAATAGCTTAGAATAACATTGCAAACTTCATTTTTTGATAATACTACTACAAATCATTAGCATCTACAAAAATCCCATAGAAGCTTATTCTTGTCATAGGCCATACTCAAGAGGCAAGCAGAATTAGGATCTAAGTTGAAAATATTAGAATGTTCTTTGGAAGAGGACATGTTGTAGATGGACACTTCAGACAGGGGTTGAACTAACTGACCTCTTAGGTATACTCCAATTCTAAAAGTGAAAGAGATGCTACTTTGGAAGCAGAAGTTACCTATGGGCCACTGTGCACGGTGATAGCCCCCTAGGAGTATGGGGTCTCTACTACCTCCTCACAACTTGTTAAAGTTAGTGACATCTAGTTTGAGATATGCCATTTTAAGAGATCATTTAAGAGGAAAAGAAATTTAACTGCAATATGAATAAGCACAGTGGAAAAGGTGCAAATTTGGAGTCAAGGAACCAGTGTTTGAACCCTGGCTCTGTTACTTACTACCTGTGGACAACGGTAAGAGCACTTTAGCTCTCTGGACCTGTTTCCTCATTTGAAAAAATGAAAGGGTTAGACTATATGGTCTTTAGGGTCCCAAATCTATGATTCTGATTATTTACTTCAGGAACCTCACTAACATTCTTAAATATATTATGTTGAAGAGGCCAAGAACTCCTAAAACTGTTTCTCCTTCTTGGTTTCCCATTTCTATCACTGACATAACATTTTATACTGCAAAAACAAAAAAACAACACCCCCCTCCCCCCAAAAAAAACAACAACTCTGGTGACTAACTTCTAAGTAGAGAAAAGGGGGCAGGTTAATATAGATTTCCATTCAAATAACTACTATGAAAAGAGACCAAAAGATTCTTTTTTCCAAAAGATTCTTAAGAAGTCAAAAAGTGCCATCAGTTGTGATGACTAGATTGTCACGGTATCTTTCAGGGGAAATTTTCTTCGAAATATTTTTTCCCTTAATAATTTATAAATGCATGCTAAACAGAGGCAAAAGAAGGAGGGACATGGAAAATATACTAAAAACCAGTTTACCAAAACTAATTCTTAGAATTCTACAGTAAACTAGAAAGGACCACCCTTGATAACATAATTTATAGACAGAAATATCTTTTTGTCCCAATATACTTTCCACTCGATCAGAAGAATATGTATTTCTTGCTAATAATGAATGTCTTATGCTTCATTAGAACGCTGCCAACAAAACATAACCAGTATAACCAGTAAGACCACAAGCAAGTAAAATTAAATTCTAAGATGAGACTTTGAAAATAATTTTATAATTTAGACACTTTAATGGAGAGGTGGAGAATGTAAAATGTTCTTATCTCCTACAATTAAATAAGTGACTATGAATAAATAATATTGAAACCAAGAAGCCCCAATGAGCTCTGCACTGTAAGAGGGAAGAACACAAACAGCTATGGCCAAAACTATTTTTTTACTCATACGGATAAAGTATCATCTTGTCTTCCTGTCAATCTTCCTAATTCATTTTCATTTGCAGTTAATAACCATTAAAGTCCAGCATACAAGAACCTAGACACAGAATGGAAAAACACATATTTTTTTTCCATGGGGCGGTAGCCAGATGTCAATAGGTGCAGCTGTGACTACATAATTACCTGTTTGCATTAACGTAGACCACAGTTTAGATTTAATAGGTCAAATGACAATACAGCAAAATGCATTTAGCCTATGATTACCCCTTTTCAAACATTCTCTCACTCGCAACTTCGACCCTGGGAACATTGCAGGCACAGACTTAGGTCAATAAGAAACATTGGCCAGCACAATAGGCCTTGCCTCAAACAGCGCTGTTGACAGACACCAGCACAAAGGAAGTGAATAGAGTCCCCCTCAGTTCTCACACAGAGCGAAGAATGACTCAGTGTACTGCTGCTTTGGGGCTCTGTTTGTACAGTGTATACAGCTTTTGTCCTCAGCCACTGTTCTCAGCTCAATGGGGCTAAAGAGCCTAGGAAGTGAAGGCGGAAGAATGGCTCCACACTCTCTCCTGCAGCCAGAAGCAAATCTATGTGCACAGGGCAGGTCAAATGAGAACTAAAAAGTCACTAGAAAAAAACTCTGTCTCATCTTCTAGCTTTAAAGTAGACACAGTATAGTTATTTCTTAGTTAAAATTCAAACAAGACAAAACTGAAAAAAGGTCATTCAGTACAGTGACAGCTTGATATTAAATGAGCAGGACCTCCCTCTGCTCAGGGTTTTAAGGCTAGCTCTTTTCCTCTGCTTCCACTGCCCCCATTTCCCTGCAGCCACCTTTATCACCCAATCATAGCTGACTGATGAAGGTGTCTGTCCATCTGTATCCAACATGCTGGAGCTATTGCTAACTTCCTAGGACGTGTCCCGAAGTGAGAGCTTATGGAGGCATGCATGAATAGAGCAGGCAGACAGCCCCTCACCTGAGAGCAGGGTTCAAGAACAGAAGAAGACAAAAAGAGGAGGGAAACATCAGGGACATCATCTAAGTTGAAAAGGTTGGAAGATTTTTTTTAGGGGGAAATAAGGAGGGGATAAGCATTTATATAGCACCTACTATGTGCCAGACACTGCATTAAGTGCTTTATCATTATGAACTCATTTGATCCTCATGACAATCCTGCAAGGTGGGTGTTGATATCATTCCCATTTTATATTTGAGGGAACTGGGCCAAACTGAGGTGAAGTAACTTGCCCCGGGTCACACAATAAGAAGATGCCTGAGGCTACATTTGAACTCAAGTCTTCCAGAGTCCAAGACTAGCACTTTATCCATTTAAGTCACTTAGCTGCCTCCAATTTCCTCACTTAAAAAAAACAAACTTCTTTTTCTTTGTTTATACCATGGTGGTTTCCATCTCCTAAGAACAGATAGATACCACTCTCTCTGCTAAGCAAACACTAGGACACTCTTCCCAAGGAGAAAGAGTGCTATAACGGTACTACGGGAACAGTCCTAAATTCAAATCCCTATCTTACACACTTACCATTTGTGTGGCCATGTGCAAACCACTTAACCTCTGAGTCTCGGTGATCTCATCTGTAAAATGGAGTCAATGGTATTATAGTATAAACTTTACTTAATTGTTGCAGGGCTCAAATGAGATAATGTGTTCAAAGTGCTTTCAAACTTTAAAGTGATATGTGTGTATATGTGTACACACACACACACACACACACACACACACATACACACATATATTGTTATTGTTATCATTATTCCTAAAGAGAGCATAACACAGTAAGCTTTTAAGATAGCATCTTGTCATTCAAACTTCCTTGTTTTCTGTAAGTCAAGTACTCACTGAAATGCTCCTCCCCTAACACCTACAGAAATGTTTTTGGCAATATTATCTCGATAATTCATGAGAGTTTACAATCCCCATTGTTAGCTAAGAGTCCAAAGAGGACAATGGCAAGAACTAAAGAGAATTTCAAGATGGCAGTTCTCCCTAATATCAAGAAAAAATACTATCCCTGACTCCTCTCCCCACGTCCCTGATTAAAAAAAAAAGCAACCCTGCTACATGAAGATGAAGCTCTTGGTCTAAAGAGCAGGCTTTGGAGTAAAGTTAGACCTAAGTCCAAATCCTGTCTCATATACTTGCCATATGACTACGGAGAAGTCATGTAACCTCTGCTTCCCATCCTTCCCACCTCCTCCAGCACCCCCAAGACACTCTTCGGTGTGTAAGTGCCAGATGGGACACTGATCTGATAGCATGAACAACGTCCACACAGCTTTCTACATTGATGAAATCACAGCTCTGGGTAACACCAACGAAATCAAGCCAAGAATCATCTCAGACTCGACTAGAATACTCTCTTTGCCCAGCGTTAGATTGTCTAACCTCTTCCTTTCGGGGGCAAGGAAATTGAAAACATGAAAGAGTAAGTGGTTTTCCCAATATAGCACAAGCACTAAGTAGCAAAGGTGGGATGAGAACTCAGGTTTCCAGGTTCCAAAATAGTTGGATATAATCACTGTGGGTCTGTTAAAGCTATACAGTGAATGAAACCCTTTCACAGCATTTTCATTTAAAAGGTTTGTATTATACAGATCTAACACAGAGGACATTTACCTCAAAACAGGGCAAAAAACATTACTTATAGACATTATACCTTGTGCTGTAAACACCTATTACAACAAAAAATAGTGTCATGCTTATATCTAGGAGAGGAAAAGTCACTTTATTAGTTCAAATTCTGTCAGAGAGAAAACTGTATTACCTGTAATATTCTCATAAATTAGTTTAGGATAAAATTAAAACTTGTATTACTCTTAAAAATATATGGCAATTACTAGCTATTCTGCTTAAACCTACCTTTAATCCTCATTTCTATATTAACTGTAGATTTACTTTATCCCATAGTGGTCTCTAGTTTTTAATGATACAAGGCTTTGGCATAAGTGAGTGGCCCCTATATACCATAAAATCATAATCTGAATGGAATCTGATAAGGAAAACAGGTAATAAATGGAAAAAGTCTATGTCTTCAAGGTGGGTTATTTAATCTATGAGTGCAAATAAAAAAATAAAAGAAAAAAATTATATTATTAATGTAATTATCATGATTCTTGCCCAATTTCATTATGCAATAGCACTGAACTGTGAACATCAATGCCTAAACTGAAATGAAATTAATAATTTTACTTGACCAGAAACTTTTTTCCTTTCAGGCCTGATTCAGTTTGTTTTTAGGGGTCTAAGCTTGTAGCCTGTGAAAATAGTCATAGGCAATCTTTACAATATCAGGCAGGAATTAAAAAAAAAAAAACCACAACAAAATTAAGGTTATCTAAGTTAACAAAGGCCCATGGACTAAAAAAATGCAAAAGCCCAAGAAAATGTAATAAATGTTGTATTTCACTTTTTTCCTAGAGTTTTTCATGGAAATGGCATTTTGTTATGAATTATGCATTTCTCAGGTTCTATTTGTGCTTCTAGAAACTATATCCCAACCCATGCTACAGAGGTGGGCTCAGATTTCTTAAGGTAGATGATAATCAAACTGGTTTAATAAGTCATAGCCTGTGATAGGAAGCCTCAGAGGAGGAGCTTAAGAAGAAAATTTATGAGAAACATGATTATATATAAAAATCTCAAAGGCAGTAATAGAAGAGAAAATATTTATGTTTTTCTGTATTTTCCTGGGGAAAGAACTAGGACAATTGGGAAGGTATAGGAAAGTTGGATTTCTGTTCAGAGAATGAAAAAAACTTCTAAGAACATGAGCTGTCCATTAACATAATGTGCTACTTCACAAAGTCATTAGCCTTTTATCCCTGGGATTCAATTCAGGAAAATTAATTAAGTATCTACTAGGTACAAAGACCTATGCTAAATGATGGGAATACAAAGTTAAGAACCTGACCTCAAGAAACTTACATTCTATTGGGGGAATCATAGAAGCCGCCAGATGGACTGTGAGATCACCGAGGGCAGAGACTGTCTTCCTTTCTTTGTATCCCTCAAAGCTTAATACTGTGTCTGGCATATAGTACATGCTTAATAAATGTTTAATGACTGTCTGACTATGTATGTGTAAAGTCCAAAGGTTCAATGATTATCTGTCAGGATATGAAATATATAAAAATACAAACTATTATAAAAATGTCACTGCATTTGAATTTGATGGGGGGGTTGGACTAAATGATTTTGAAAGCTCTTAAGAATATATGATTTTATGATGTGCCAGAAAAGTACAAGTCAATGGACTTGTGAATGAACAAATCAACAGTGATACTAGTAGCAAGTATGTATCAAGAGCTAGAGAAAATGTGACAGAAGTAAATAGATGTAAATATGTTTTTTGAAAATATATTTGTAAATAGGGTTTAAAATTTAGATTTTGTTAAGCTATGTAAAATTTTTAAGCTCAAAAAGTTAAACATGCACAGTACATGTTGAAAGAAAGCATGTAATTAACTACATTAATCAAAAAAAGGAGAAAAGAGCTCAACGGTTAAATGAAAAGAAAAAAATACTCAGATCACAAATTCTGACTTGGAAGGGACTTCAGAGGTCAGATGTCCAATATAAACCTAACCAAGCACCAATCCCCTTTGCAACATACTCAGAAAGAAGTCAGTTCCTCTCCCCCTAACCATGACTGAAGACTACTGAGGAATGATAATCTATACCATCCTAAGGCAGGCCAGTTAGCCTTAGGGTTGTTTTAAGAATAGGAAAGTTTTTCCTTATATCTAATAAGAGTTGCCTCTCTACAACTTCTATCCATTTCTGTCTTCTGAGGCCACGTAGAACAAGTATAATCCCTTTTCCACTATGACAGTCCTCCTAATACTTAAAGACAGCTTTCATGTGTCCCCAGTATTCTCTTCTCCAGACTAAGCTCCTTCAACCAATGTTCATATGGAAAGGTCACCAACACTCTCACCACCCCACAAGCATCTGTCTGAGTGTGTTCCAATTTGTCAATATCCTTCCTAAATGTGACACCCAGAATGGATCACAATATTTCAGATATGGTCTGACTAGGACAGGGCACAATGACACTATGACCTCCCTAGTCCTACATACTATTATGACTCTCAATGTAGAATAAGATCACATTAGCTTTTTTGGCTCCCTCCAAATTAACATCAACCTATACAGCTCTTTGGGTCTGGATATTCAACCCATCCTGAATCCACCTAATTATATAACCATTTGAGGCTCTCTCAAATGCTTTGCTAAAATCTAGTAAACCATGCTTTATAGGAAGAATTGAGGCCATTCACCATGAGCTCTCTCTTCTCCTGTCTTTCTCTTCTCAGATGCCTTCTGCTGCCTTCTTCTCCTTCACCTTTATCTGACATGAAGTGACCTTATTCTTTACCAAGGACACGCCCCTGTTCAAATGATCCCATCCTGTCTCCTGCCTCCTCGTCATCTCCACAGCATCACTTATTTTTAAACTTTCCATCTCTACTGGTTCATTCCCTGCAGCCTATAAACATGCCCACGTCTCTCTCATCCTGAAAAAACCCTCACTAGATCCTTCTATCCCCACTATTGTCCTAAGATTTCTTCTGCCCTTTGTAGCTAAGCTCCCTGAAAAGGCCATTCACAATAAGTGTCTCCACTTTCTTCTCCTCCTTTTCTCTTCTTAGCCCCTTATAATCTGGCTTCTGTGACTTTATCATTCCGCTGAAACCACTCTCTCCAAAGATACTAACGATTGCCAAATCCAATGGCCTTTTCTCTCTCCTCATTCACTTCAGTTTCTCTTCGACTTTTGATACCACTGATCACTCTTCTCCTGATACCTTCCCTCTAAGTTTTTGGGATGCCACTCCTCCTGTTCTTGTCCTGCCTCCATCTCCTTTGCTGCATCCTCTTCTAGATCATACTCTCTAACCTCAGCTATTTCTTAGGCTTCTATCCTGGGCCCCCTTCTCTTGTTCCCCTATGCAACTTCACTTTGGGATCTCATCAACTCCTATGGATTTAATTACCATCTCTATGCCAATGATTAGTCTACCTCTCCTAACCAGATCACTCAGCACTGCTGATCTCCAATCTCGCATCTCCAACTGCCTTTCAGACATCTTAAATTGGATGTCCAGGAGATATCTTAAACTCAGTATGTCCAAAATGGAACTCATTATCTCCCTCTCTAAATGCTCCCCCTATTGCAACCCTCCCTATTACTGTAGAGGTCATGCCATCTTCACAGTCCCTCAGGCTCACAATCCAGGAGTCACCCTGGATTCCTCACCATCTCTCACCATGTTCCCCCTTCCCCTCATATTTAAGTTGTTGCCAAGGCCTGCTGATTTTACCTTTGTAACAGCTCTAGAATAATCTCCTTCTCTTTTCTGACACTGTCACCATTCTAGTGCAGGCCCTCATCACTTCACTGCAATTTAAAAAAAATTTCTATTACTGCAATAGCCTGTTGATGGATCTGCCTGCTTCAAGTCTCTCCCCATTCTAATATATTCTCCATTCAACCACTAAAGTGATTTTTCTAAAATTTAGGTCTCGGTCTCTCTCTCTCACATACTCTCTCTCTCTCTTTCTCTCTCTCTCTCTCTCTCTCTCTCACACACACACACACACACACACACACACACACACACACACACACTCCAGCCTACTCAATAAATTCTAGTTGTTCCTATTGCATCTAGGATCAAATACAAAATACTCTGTTTGGAATTCGAAGCCCTTCATAACCCAGGCTTCTCCTACCGTTCTGGTCTTCTTACACCCTACGACACTGACCTCCTGGCTCTTCAACAAACAAGACACTCCATCTCTTGGTTTCAGGCATTGTCTCTGGCTGTCCCCCAAGTCTGGAATATTCTCCCTCCTCTACTCCAACTACTGACCTCCCTTGTTTCCTTTAAGTCCCAAATAAAATTCTATTTTCTATAGGAGACCTTCCCTAACACCTCTTAGTTCCAGTGCTTTCCCTTAATTCTTTCTATTTACCCTGTAGATAGCTTGCTTTAGATATTATTTGTTTACATGTCTCCCCTACTGGACTGCGAGTTCCTTGAGGCAGAGACTGTCTTTTGCCTCTTTTTGTGTCCCCAGTGCTCAACACAGTGCTTGGCACATAGCTTGGCAAATGTTTACTGGACTACTGCCTGGGCTATTCCTGGCCTGCTAGTTGGTCTCTTTGCCTCAAGTCCCTCCCCATTTCAGTCCATTCTCCATTCAGTTGCCAAAGAGATCTTCCTAAAGCCTAACCCTGACCATGTCATGCTCCTTACTTAATAAACTCCAGTGGTTCCCTATGACCTCCAGGATCAAATATAAAATCATTTGCTAGTCAAATGCTCTTCATAACTTACCCCCCCCCCCCCTTTCCTTGACAATCTTCTTATACCTTACACTCCTCCACCCCCACCCAAGGTATTCAGTGATCCAGTGACACTGGCTCCTGGCTCTTCTTTGAACAAGACTCTCCATCTTCCAACCCCAGGCATTTTCACTAGCTGCTCCTCATGCCTGAAATCATCTCTGTATTTTTTTTTTAGATGCTCGGAAACTTTTTATTAAAAAAAAAAGACAACAATAATTTATATCATTAAACAAACCAGAAAGCTGAAGACCTTCTTCCCAAACCCTAATGCTGAACGCAAGTACTGGCCAGAGAAGATGGCTGCAGACTGCTCCCTTTGCCTGGCTCTGTGGGATGCTACAGACCCTGAGACCCTGTCTTTGGTGAGGCTGCCCCCAAACCTCTGTCTGAGGAGTGAATTCCAGTCATCTTTTCGGAAAGATGATAAAAGGGGCCAGGGAGCTACCTCTTTTCCTCCATTTGCTCTTCTGGTCTAGTTTTCTTCTAAGCCTGGGACCAACTCTGCCTTTTCCACTATGTAAAGGTCCATCTGGGCCCTGGAACCTCTTAAACCCCAGCAGCATCACTGCTTGCATAAAGGGCTAGGAGTCTCTTTCTTTTATTAACAAAAGGTAAAGAGACACAACAAAAACCTTAAAATATAGAAATATTCTAACAAGTATGGCCAGCTCAAAATCACAAAAGCAGAAGTGGCTGAAATTCCTTCTCATCTCTGCTTTCCTGGCTTCCTTTAAATCTCAGCTCTCATCATCTACAGGAAGCTTGGTGATAGACTGGATAGAACACCAGGCTCTTGATAGAATTAGGAAAACCTGAGTTTAAATCCAACCTCAGATACTTACTAGCTGTGTGACCCTGGGCAAGTCACTTAACCTCTGTCTGCTTCAGTTTCCTCACCTGTAAAATGAGCACCTACCTCCCAATGTTATTATGATGATGAAATAAGATAATATTTGTAAAGTGCTTAGTACATAATAGACTCTTAACAAATGCTTGTTTGCTTCTTTCCTTCCTTCCTGTCCCCTTTAAATGTCATGTCTTCCTTCTGTTAATTATTCCCCATTTATCTCATAAATAACTTGTTTAAACATAATTATTTGTATGTTTTCAGAGTCCATTAGCCTGTGAACTCCTCAAGAGCAGGAATTATCTTTTGACTTTCTTTGTATCCCCAGGATTTAGCATCATACCTGTCACACAGCAGGCACTTAATAAATGTTTACTGACTGACCTGAGTATACTCATCAAGGCAGAGTAATGTACTCTGACTTAAAGTCAGGAATACTCAAGTACAGATTCTACCCAGACACTTACCAGCTGCGTGACCTTACCTTTCTAGTCCTCGATTTCCTCATTTGTAAAATAAGGGGACTGTACTCTAAGGTCGCTTCCAGCTCTAAATCTATGACCTTATGATCTCATGGGAACCTTGTAGACAGAATGCAATGAGGTGTTATTTAGTGAGAATAATGAATCCCATGAAGTAGTTGCATGTATTTGAATTCACACTATTTGAAACTGTAATTATGTAAAATAGGGTAAGTGGTTCCAGTTCAATGGAAATACACAGTACAAATCTGAATGATGAGACCTCTTTACGAGATTCATTATTCACACAAACCAGGACCTCGCTGTGTAGAAATATGTCCTGGATAACAGTAGTTGAATTCAGAACTTGTTAACTGACAAAACCCAAAGAGTAATTAATAGAGCAATGTCACCCTGAACTAGGAGGTTCCCCAGTGGACCACCTCCAGGGTTTTCCCTGTGCTTTCCTTGTGCTTTTCAATATTTTTGAAGGCGTAGATGACATGATTATCAAATAAACAGATGGAATGAAGTTGGGAGTTACAAGACAGAGTTGAAGTCTAAAAAAATACTTCAAAAGACTAAATCAATGGGCTAAAGCTAATAAGAGGAAATTTAATGAGATACATCTAAATGTAAGGTGGGCTACTTTGGGAAGCAGAAAGTTCCCAGGTCACTGAAGGTCTTTAAGAGGCATGGTGACCATTTCTTATGGGTATTTTAGACAGGATTCCCATTTGGTATGAGCTGCACAAGATTACCTCTATGATACCTTCCAAGTTTGAGATTCTATTATTTTAAGACTCAAGAGAGCAATTTCTATAACAAAATACATTGACTTAATGAATAAATGAAACTTTAAACATACTGTGAGTACTTTTAATATAGTTTAATTCTGGTAAGTATAAAATATGAAATAAATTATAAGCCTCAAAAATTATTTCAGGCTAATTTCTATTTTAGCTATGTTTTACTTCATTATAATTCAGGGATTTTTTCCTACTTAAATGAAAAGGGAATGTTAATATTAGCTAACAAAAACAATTTAACAAGGGAATGCCCCCTAATGAAATAGATGATGAAACAAAAGAGAAACAATGTTTGATATATTTAAGGCAGCCTAAAAGGAAAACAAGAATCTCTTTACCATGTCAGATTTTGGAAATTGTGTCTAACTTTGATTGAAATTTTGCCTCTGACTGGATGTATCATCACAGGCAGGGAAACTTCTAAAACTTATAGATGGATTATGAATTATAGGCTTTCTATATATTCAAGTATTCTGGTGTCGTCTATATCTCTGAAGGAACGACCAGAAAAAAAACCCAACAAAAGAAAACAAAACATTCTTTCCATTATTTGAGAAACTGCGAAATTATACATCATTAGGATGTATTTTAAATTTACTCGGTGAATCCTTTAATTATTTAGCTGTGAAAGAATTGCTATGTTCTTATGTCTCTTTATATTTTTTTACCATCTTTTCCTACAAAAGGCTCCTGAATTTCTACATAGTTAAAGCAACTGTCAGAGTATGAAGACATCAATCAATCAAT
>CM053587.1:136787912-136809007 GCA_028646515.1 Pseudochirops corinnae | reverse complement strand
GAAGGGCTGTAACCAATGAGTGATCACTGGGAAAAGAAAAAACAAAAAAACAAAAAAAACAAAACCAGACATGAAAGAGAATGATAGCTAGTTTTGCTTCAGTCTCCATTTAAACTATAGTCTTTCTATATCTTTCTCTGAGTTTAGGTAACTCTCAAGGAGCTCTATATT
Organism: Pseudochirops corinnae; assembly: GCA_028646515.1. Taxonomy (NCBI): domain Eukaryota; kingdom Metazoa; phylum Chordata; class Mammalia; order Diprotodontia; family Pseudocheiridae; genus Pseudochirops; species Pseudochirops corinnae. Next base: position 136,808,836 of record CM053587.1, on the reverse strand, counting down.
CTAATGAGGGAGACAACACAAACACCAACTGGCACATGTAAGATAATAGAGAATAGATCAAAATGAGCAGTAAATAGAGGGTCACCATGCAATGTTAAGCAATGCACTTAACCTGCAACATTTCTGCTTTTTCACTGGTAGAGTCTAACCCATGTCATTATAATTACCTGGTTTGTAAAGTATGGTGAGATGGTGAAGGAAAGGCATATGAATATAAATAAAGCTACTAATCTTGTCTATTATCCAGGAAAAAATAGATAAATCATGTAATCTCCCTATAGAAGCAATCAATACCTTATGACTCTTCTGTCACCCTTACAGGATGAAGAATGCTGCAAGCCTCACTTTCAAAGGACAATAAATAATATGCTGTCAAAAGAATTACCTTTTTTTTTTTTTACTTTAAAATTAATTCCCTGTTTCTCTTTCCCTAAGCATCTTCCTCATGTATTAAATGTACACAGATGAATAAAGTTGCAAAATTACTGTGGAATAAATGGCATGTTATATACCAACAAAGCATTTTAATGGGAACTCATCAATAATTATGTAACTAGTTCTCTGGTCATAGTACTCTCACACTGATAATTTTTTTTTAATTGTAAAAGACTACTAGTATTCATAGTAGTATCTAATAGCTATCAAGCATGTATTTTAAGTAACTGACATATCTCAACAACTAGATCAAGCCCAGGACTTATTTATTAGACTCCTGCAATGTGCTGATCATGACCAGGCTCTGAGAGAAATGCAAGCTCGAAATGGGATAAGATCCAATCTTTCATGAACTTACAGCTGAATGTGGGGAAACACAGACAAAAAACTAGGATACAAAATAATTTAGATTCAGCACAAAAGAAAGGTCTATTTAAAGTATTATGTGACTGAAAGGCCAGGAATAAAGGATATCTACAGAGAAGAGAAGGCATTTGAGACATACTTTAATTAAACTGCCCTCTATCTTACTCATATTTATTCCTCATCATCTTAAAATATGGCCCTTGTGAGAAGTTTTTCTGATCTCATTTTGTGATTTCATTACTACAGAATTTTTAGTGCAGAAATTCACTCAGACAGATCAGTTAACTGGATTGTAACTTCCAAGTTGCCGAAGAGCTGCCTAGGGACTGAGATGTCAAGTGACTTGTCCAATATAGCTAGCATGTGTCAGAGGCAGGGCTTTAATCAATCAGTCAGCAAGAATTCATTCATTGCTTACTATGTGCCAGGCTCACTGGCACTTGACCTTAATGACTATACAACTGGCTCTAATCAACAAACCATACTGTCTCTCTTGGCAGAGGTTAAAATGGAAAAACCTTAATAAAGCTGTAACTATTTTTTACAAGTTTTAGTTCATGTTCACTTATTCATTCACTGAGCAAGTATTATAAAGCACCAACTATATGGTAAGCACTATGTTTGGCACTGGTGATACAAGGCAAAAATGAAATACTTCCAGCTTCAAGAAGCTTACATTCTATTGAGAATAAACAACATTTACACAAACAAATCAATACAAAACATATACCAAGCAAGTTCAAAGTAATTTTAGGGGAAAAGGCAGCATGAGTAAAGAAATGACAGTAGAATCAGGACAGGTCTCACGGAGGAGTGGTACATGACAGCTGAACCTTAAAGGACAGTGAGGAGTCTTGGAGGTGCTGCTGAAGAGGGGACCACCCACACAAGCACTGGGAAAGAAAACAGAAATGTTATGTAGGGAACAGCAAGTGACCAGTTAGCAAGAGGGTAAAATGTGTGAAGGGGAGTAAAGTGCAACAAAGCCCTGAAAGTTAGGCTTCGGGCAGACTGTAAAAGGCTGTGAATGCCAAACAGCAGCTCGTCTCCTTTTTTGTGTCATTGCCCCCTTTGACAGGCTGGTGAAACCTATAGACCCCTTCTTAGACTCATGTTTTTAAATGCAGAAAATAAAATCCCAAGATTTAAAGGAAATCAACTACACTGATGCATCATTATGTGCTTATTAAGCCTTTTATGTGTAGTGTCCCCCCACTAGACTGGAGGACAGGAAATATCTTTTTGTTTGTATTTGTATTCCTAGCAGTTAGCATAGTGCTTGGCACACAGAGCCTAATAAATGGACTCGACTTGACTTGCAAAACAAAATAAAGCAAAAAACTATACATAAGGATTGTTTTAATTTCTATTTAAATTTTAATAAACCTTGTAGAACATAAACTCTATAATTTTACTTTAGGACAAGACAAGATATTCTTGGAACTATTTTAAAAAACAATTACAAAGAAATAACAATAGATTATATGCTATCTTCTTGCTCATTTAAAAAAAAATTCTCTCAAGGCATCACCAGTTGCCTCTTGGACATAACAATGCTCTGTAGGCATCTCAAACCCAACACATCCAAAAGACAACTCATTATCTTTCCCCACAAATTCCTACCCCTCTCTCCAAACTTTCCTTTTACTGACAAGCACACCACGATGCTCCAGTAATCTAGGCTCAAAAGCTTGGTGTGACTCTCAACTCCTCATATATACTCACTCCACACAGCCAAGCAAATGGCAAATCTTGCTGTTTCTACCTTCACAACATCTTTCAGACATGTCTCCTTTTCTCTAATCACATAGCCACAATCCTAGTACAGACTCTTTTATCAGCCTAGACTACTGCAAAAGTGTTCTAAATATTCTCCGTCTTCCTTCCTTTCTTCTTTCTTTCTTTTCTTTTCTTTTCTTCTCTTCTCCTTCCTTCCTTCCTTCCTTCCTTCCTTCCTTCCTTCTTGGCAATTGGTGTTAAGTGATTTGCCTATGGTCACACACCTAGTAAGTATCTAAGGCTGGATTTGAACTTAGTTCCTCCTGACTCCAGCAACAGTTCTCATTACTGTGCCATCTAGTTGCCCCTTATCTGCCTGTCTTAAGTCTTTCTCTACTCCAATCCATTCCACTTCCAAGGCAATTTTCCTGAAGTATTGGTTTGAAATATCATCTTGACCATTTCACTCAATAAACTCCAGTGGCTCCCTAGTACTCTCAGCATCAAATATTAAGTCCTTTGTTCAGCATTTAAAGTTCTTTACAATCCTTTTCTATAAGATCTTTCCTACCATTTCAGTCTTTTTGTAGGACATTAGGTGGTGCAGTGGATAGAACATCGGACCTGGAGTTCAAATCCAGCCTCAGACACTTACTAGCTGGGTGATGCTGGGCACCTCAACTTAATCTATGTTTGCCTCTATTTCCTCATCCATAAAATGGGGATAATAATGGTACCTACAGCTCAAAATTGTTGTGAAGATCAAATGAGACAATAATTGTAAATCTCTTGGCACAGTGCCTGGCACATAGTAAGCACTATATAAGTGCTAGCTATAATCATTGTGATCATCAGTATTACCATAATATCTTACTCTCCTTCTATAACTCTACAATTTAACTTTGGTGGCCTCTTTGCTTTACTTTTCACATGGCTGTCCCCCACGTCTGGAGTTTCCACTCCTCACTACCTTTTAGACTTCAACACTCAGCTCAAATGCCACTTTCAGCAGGGTTTTCCCTTCCCCAATCCCCACTTCTACCTCCTTTCCTGGGAGATTCCTTTGCTAGGTATCTAGTAAGTACACAGTCACTAACATATCACCTGCTCAGTAGAATGATAGCTCCTTGAGTCTAGGGACAGTGCTTGTCTCTATATTCCCAGTAAAAACCTAACCAATACTGAATGACTGACTGACAAGTCAAAATATTTAAGTCTTGAAGAACATTTTTTATGGAATATGCATCAACAAAACAACAAGAATAATAAATCAAACCATTCAGGAAAAAATGTATTACGTCAACAAGTTTTTAAAGAAAATCGTATCGCTGAACTGATGAAGGTCCCTTAAAACACCTATATTCAGACACTAACAATAAATGGAAATAACACTGGACTTGGGAATCAAAAAACCTGGGTTTTTCTTTCACTTCTAACAAATGACCTTGAGTAAGTGACTCTTCAGGTTCTCCTTTGTTGTATATAAAATCAAGGATTTGGGTCAAACAATATCTTATGTCTCTAATTTAACTTTCATATACACACACACATATATTACATATATATATATATATATATTAGGACAAAAGCTTTCTTCCTTTGAGCTACATTCCAAGGTGAGACAACATTAGGAAACTTAAAAGGAGAAACCTCATTTTCGTTTCCTAGTCTACAAATAAATAGTGGGAGGGAACAAAAGATGAAGACCAAATTAGATGAATAACTTAATACCTTACATTTTGGATTTTAAATTGCAAAACAATTCAACTTAACATTCACTGAGCAGCTGTTACAGAATCCAGTAAAACTGGATTTCTTTCCTTTCTCAACTAAACTATATACATTTATTTTAAAATAATTTGTAATCCAATAATAAATTTCATTTTCATTAGGCATAAACAATCTTTCTTTTTTTTTCTTTAATTGAGTTTTCTACTAAAAGGCAAGAACAGAAGGCTAAAAAATGTTGCTTCTTCATACAATGTCAAGTTCATTGCTATTATACTATTAAATGAGGCATAGGCCTGGTATAAGAATTCTGTTAAGCATATCTTCTATTAGAAATAAGTCTTTAACTACTATTTAGCAAAAACTATTATTTCTATGACATATCAAAATTTCTCCTTTAAAATTAAGAATTAGATGATGAACTTGAGTATTATATGAAATCAGATGTCTGTTATCGAGATATTGTGAACCAAAACTTACATTGAAAAATTTTTCATAAGGTATTAGAATGATTTTTCCAGAGATTCAGCAAAGAACATTTTTAGGAAAAAAAAATAACAAGTCTCCCTTAAGAGAAGGGAAAACTCCAGTACTATAAAATTTTGGTTTAACTGGGTTGTTTAAGCAAAATGATTTTCTGGTTAAGTAAAAGCATTTATGTCCCCAATTGTAATAGTGCAACATGGCAACAACTGTCTTTAGTGGCAATATTCCATAAGTCCACAAGATGGGGATGCTCCCCATAAAAGTAGACCTTTTAGGATATAAAGAGATTCTAACCCAGTGACCCTACTGTTGAAGAGGATTTTAGCTTTCCCCCCCAATTTGAAAATGAGAAAAATACAAATTTTTATGCCTGTACTTATAATCTCAAGGTTCAATTTTATCACTTTGTAAAGAAATTCTAGCAATGCTTACTCATTTTATTTTTCCTAGAGTTCTATTTTCAACAGTTTTAAGAATGTCAGTTAAATGTTTGCCTCATGAGGACTTGGTTGAAAATACAGGCAAATATATTTTTCTCACTTATGAGCACAAAACTGCATTAAGATTAATATCAGCATTTGCACTGTTTTTCTGAATTAACCTGAAATGAATGTTGGCAAGGGGTAACAAAGGTTCAAGAGGGAGGAAGGAAAATAGAATGGAAATTAGATATCTGAGTTTCCCTGAAAAGGAGTAAATTCATATTTTATGACATGCAATGGCTGCAATTAATATGTGCGAAGCGTCTTGGAATTATTTATTTGCCTTTCTGTTGAGGCACTTCAGTTCTGAGTATGTCAATTCAGGTCTCTTACTCTTCTCAGAGGCGTTAGCTAAAACTTACACTCTCTCAAACACTCTCTCAAAAAAAAAACAGAAGAGGGGCAGGAGGGTTTCAACAAAAGGGTTTTAGTTACTTAAGTCTGACCTTGTCACCTGCCCTATTCAATAAACTCCAGTCACTCCCTCTCCCCTGCAGGATCAAATATAAAGTCCTGTTTGGCATTCAATAACCTACCCACCTCCCACCTTTACAATTTTCTTATACTTTTCTTCCCACCATGTACTCTTTGATCCAGTGACACTAGTTTCCTTGCTATTCCATGAACAACACACACCATCTCTTGGCTCCGGGCATTTTATCTAGCAGTCCCTCATTGGCCAGAATGTTCTCCCCCTCATCTCCACCTACTGGCTTCCCTAGCTTCCTTTAAGTCCCAATTAAAATCCTATCTTTTACAGAAGTCTTTTCCAACACCTCTTAATTCTAATGCCTTCCCTCTTTTAATTTCCTATTTAAAATGTAAATAGCTTGTTTGTATGTATTTGCTTGTTTATCCCACTAGACCAGTGGTTCTCAACCTTCCCAATGCCCCAACCCTTTAATACAGTTCCTCATGTTGTGGTGACCCCCAACCATAAAATTATTTTCGTTGCTACTTCATAACTGTAATTTTGCTACTGTTATGAATCGTAATTTAAGTATCTGATATGCAGGATGTATTTTCATTGTTACAAATCGAACATAACCCACAGGTTGAGATCCGCTGCACTAGACTGTAAGCTCTTTAATGGCAAGAACTGTCTTTTTCTCTTTTGTATTCCCACTGCTTAGCACAGTACTTGGCACACAGTAGGCACTGAATAAATGTTTACTGAGCGACTCATTTAAGTGTCGGTTAAATGGAGTGTCTTACTGAGAGTACTGAACACACACACACACACACACACACACACACACACACACCCCCCCATCAAATTCCAAGTGTAGACTGACCACTTTGAGCTCAATTTGTCTTTTGATTCATTCCTCTACAGGCTCCATTCCTTACTTTCTAGACTTTTATGATGCCACAGAAGCCTCCTTGCCCCCAGAGTTCACTCTACTCCTGGACCTCTCACACTGGAAAACACACTCTATCCTTGAAGCCCCCTCCTAATGGGCTGGTTCCTTTCAGAACATCCATTTTTTAATTAAACTCTTCAGGCTAGTCATATGTTCATTCCTCTCTAGACTTCCTCTATTATACCATCACCTGGCTTCCTTCCCTCTACCCCTCTTTTCAGTGACCTTTATGTGTTGCTTTGCCAAACAGAATGTAAACTTCTTGAGGGCAAGAATTGTCTTTCCTTCTGCCTGTATTTATATCCCCAAGGCTTGGCACCATGCCTGGCACACAGTAAACACTTAATAAATGCTTGTTGACTTTACTTGACCTGGTCTTTCTATAAGTATGGTATCTAAGATTATATCTCACTGTAATGTATCCTAGTACTCTGGGGCAGAGGCATACAATAAAATGACTAAACTAGAATGTTAATGTCAAACGCTAATGTCTATAACAAAGTATCTTATCTGAATTCAGTTTCCCTTTCCGATAAAACTGAGATATTATTTATTTATATCACTTATACATTTGTTATGCTGAAATGGGAATGACAAAATTCCTTTACTGGGAAGTTTATAGGAAATCTGGAGCTTAGAATACATGATCCTCTTGGAAAAATTGTTAGAGATGGTTTCCCAGGCTACCCTGTAAGAAAAAAAAACTAACCAAAAATGTATCCAAAACATGGTTTTATCTGAAATAGGCACCTAACCACCATTTCTATTTAACAGTTTGTTTGATAAATTCAGTTCTCAGTTACTCAATATGCTAAGAAAATTCCTATATTGCCTTTAATTCAATTGAATTTAACAAGCATTATTAAGCATCTACTATGTGCCAGGCAGTGTGGAAGGAAGGAGGGAAGGAAGGAGGGAAAGAAAGAAGAAAGGAAAAAAGGAAGGAAGGAAGGGAGGGAGGGAGGGAGGAAGGAAGGAAGGAAGGAAGAAAGGAATGAAGGAAGGAAAGAAGGAAGGAGGGAAGGAAGGGTTCCTGACCTCAAGAGAACTACCATAACGTACAAAGATAAATAGAAAGAAAATGTAACATATAGCATGTACATAAAAACGTGCGTGTGTATTTGTGGGGTGGGGGGGAAGAGGGAGCATTAATAACTGAAGGACTCAGAAAAGGTCCCTTGATGCTACAAGTGATCAATAGGTAGTACTTGAGCTGAACCTTGAAGGAAGTTAGGGATTCCAAGAGGAAGAGCACTCTAGGAATGGAGGACAGCGTGTACACGGGTAAGAAGGTATAAGATGCAGTGCTGCATATAAAGAATGCCAAGTAGACTGGTCTGGGTGGGATGTGTGGGTGGGTGAGTAGGGTTAAAGGGAAATCTGATGCCAAAAATAGGTTGAAGCTTGACTGCAAAGAGTTTTCTATATTAAGAAAGGAATTTGTATTTTATTCTCAAGGCAATAAGAAGCCATTGAAGCATCTTGAGACATAGTGGGGCCTGTGGACATGTTGATATTAAGAATATTATTTTATAAGCCATTTGGAGGATGAAATGAAGAAGGGAGAGAAAAGAAAGCAATAAGATTATTATTAAAGTAGTCTAGGTGAGAGGTGAAGAAGGGCTTGACCTATGGTGGTGACCCTATAAATGGACAGACATGGATGGGTACAAGAAATGTTACAGATGTAAATAAAAATAAAAAAGACTTGGATATGGATGGTAAGAAATCTTTATGATTTGAGGATGGCTCCAAGATTCTGAACCAGGACTGTTGGAAGGAAAGTGGTACCACTTGTGAAGCTAGAAAGAAAAGGATGTTTCTCAAGTTAAGATCATGTGTTCTATTTGTACATAACACTTAAGAACAATCACATTCTCTCTCATTGATCCTGACCCCTCTGACTGGAGGCTTGGAGGGTGGAGCACTAAACTCCTCCAAAGCTTTCCTTTCTAAATGGTTAGGACTTGGAATTTCTAAGCCAACTCTCCATTTTCAATCTGGAGCTCTGCTTGGTTTCAACTCCATGGAACATGATGCCCCTCAATGGGCACTTCCTTACCCTGGCACACAGCAGGCACTTAATAAATGCTTATTGTACTGTATTGCATTGTATTGGCCCCCACCTTCCCTTCTTTCTAGCAACAAAGTTCTCCTAAGGTCAACCAGGGCTCTGTAAAAAGGGATAGTTACTCCTAGGCACTTGTTAATTTTGTAGGAGAAAACTAGGATAATCACAACCTAGTGATTTTTAAGTTGGAGAAGAAAGAGCGATAGACCCCATAAAGGCAGAGTGATTCAGAATTCCATGCCTCCATCATCTCTATGTTGTATGTATTTACAATCAGGAATTATTACCAGCCTGACTCCAAAACAGGAGACAAGTGTACGAATTCTTTTGTTTTCTTCACTCCAAGAAGCAATAACATTTAAGAGTTGAAATTTATTCAAGCCACATTTAAAAGTGAAAGAACCATGTGACTTCTGTATTTAAAGTTCAAGAAAAGTTTTATTATAAACTTATTATAATAATCTCAATAAATAATCAAACCAAATTTGTTCCACTACCTAGCTGCCCCTCAACGTGTTTTTTAATTCCATTGAACTAAAGTATTTCTAAAATGGAATGGGCTGCCTTGTAAAGTAATGAGTCATTAAAAATTTTGTTAGAAATTCTCAAGCAGGGGTGGCTAAGTGGCGCAGTGAATAGAACACTGGCCCTGGAGTCAGGAGGACCTGAATTCAAATCCAGCCTCAAACACTTAACACTTAATAGCCATGTGACCTTGGGGCAAGTCACTTAACCCCAATTGCCCTACCTTCCCCCCTCCAAAAAAAAAGAAAGAAAGAAATTCTCAAGCAGAAGTTGAATGACCACTTACTGTAGATGCTATGGACAGAAGTCATGATGGGAACTGGATTGATAGTCTCTTCCAACTTCTTCTGAGTAAAATAGGGCAAAAGAAAGAGGTGGAATGAAAAGCAAAGGAAAAAAAAATATGAGAAAGCAAAAGCAGAGAAGTAGAAAAAGAAAAAATTTTGTATAGCACTGAGCTATATGATGTGTTAACAGTCATTTTCTGATCTCCTGGAATGAATTTCTATAACTTTTCTGTTAATTTAAAGTACTTTACATTTTAATACTATTTCTAATGAATAAAGTTTCTGATGAAAAAATGTGCTGCTGGAAAACATTCACTTCCTTAATAATACATTACTGCACAGTAAGGTTATATAGGCTACCAGTGAGGCATAGAATTCTGTCAATATGACAGGAATAATTTATCTGAAAAAAGTGAAATAGTGACCTTATTCTGCTACTAACTCATGAAGATACCATGCAAGAGAAGAAATACAATTGAAGTTCTATTTTGAAATACTATTTTTTCCGTTTAGTCAATTATGAGAAAAATATTATTCTACCTTCCATGGAAACAAACAAGACTTTAAATATTCCTATCCCTAGATGTCCCCTACTGGATCACTGCCTTGCTGTTTGTGGTAGAGGGGCTTGGATAGCTCAGCTATGCTATGCAGGGTTACCCAAGCCAGACAGGTGATAGTGAAGAGTTCTGACAAAAGATGATCCACTGGAGAAGGAAATGACAAACCATTCCAGTATCTTTGCCAAGAAAACCCCATGGACAGTATTAAAATGCTAACAGATATGAAAGATGAGCCTCTCAGGTCAGAAGGTGTCCAACACATGAGATGGTAGAGGAAGGGCCTGGTATTCTATGGTCTGTGGGTTCATTTAGAGTCAGACATGACTGAACTGAATGACAACAACCCCAATTTGTGATACAAAGCTACGTTAACTTAATTTGATTGCCTTTTACCAGCTTATAAACTATATTAATTATGAAGTTAAGAAAAATTGCATGGAAAGACTATAGACGATCTTTTCAACCTGTTTGAAAAAGACAAGTCTGAGTATCTGTTAATTTCAAAAAAGAAGGCAAATATATGTATATAAAATTAAGTAATATTACATTTAGCCTCGGTTACCATCCTTCCATCAGCTCCTCCTCTTCACCCCTAAAAAATGAACTGAAATGTCAAGGAAAGAGGGATCAAAGAAAAAAAAATCTCATAAAGCATGAATTGAATGAGATACTACAAGACACATTATTTAATATTTATTAGAGAAGAGAGAAAAGTTTCTATGAATTTCTCCTTTTCTCTAAGACTACTGTTAAGGGTATTCTGTTCATTCTGCTTGAGATGTTCTTGTAGGTCACTGAATAGTTAACAAAATGTATTACTGTATCGTCATTGACTATTCTTTCTATGCTAAAGCACTTAGCCTTGCTATGGAAACACTGGCCAACAGAATGTGGTGACTCCCACAGTCTTGAGACATCAGATTCCCTATGGGTGAACCTAGGTGACCAGAAAGCCATGTCAATTCAGCCTGAGCCTTTGGGAAAACTAGTCTACCCCATGATAGGGAGGAGGATGTGAGATGGGGGGGGGGGAAGGGAGTCAGGGGCTGGGAGAGGTAGGGGGGTGTTCTAGTAGATATTGGTCCTATCACAAATACTACGAAAATAACTGAAATGGAAATATGGCAAAAGGCCTTTTACAAAGAAGTGTCCAATTTTACAATCAAAACAACCACAAGAAAAAAATAGTTATGCAAAGGCAAATAGCTGGTGTAGAAGATAGTATCAGACTTTTAACTCAAGAAGGCCTGAGTTCAAATCCTGACTCATACTTATTAGATGTGTTATCCTAGGTAATTTATGCTCCGTTGGACTCAGTTTCCTCATTTGTAAAATGGCAATAATAATAGTATCTACCTCATAGATGTTGTGAGGATCAAATGAGATAACTGATATAAATAATCTGAAAACCTCAAAGTAATATATAAATGCTAGTTATTATTTTATAGACTGGACAATCAAACAGTATGGTTCAAGCTATAAACCAATCACCTTCTCTAAGTCTCTGCCTTGCTGTGCAATGTTAGACAAGGTAGATTGGTATGCTTCTGAGTCAATTAAAAATGAATGAGAGAAGCAAAGTACAGCGAAGCCTGTTAAGACAGACACCACAGTTTTGATTAAAAAGACAGTCAAGTTAAGCCCATAATCAATTCATCTCAGAACAAAGGTTCTCATTCTTGCAAACAGTATCCCTATCTTCTGCAATGTCTCTGCCCAGTTACTGTGGGATTCTATTCCACAGAGGGCTCACAATTCCACCCAGTTAGATCTATAAAATATGGACAAGATCAGGAATAAAAATATGGATTTAGAAGTACAGGAGACTTTAGATCTAGTCCAATCCTCTTTCCCAATTTACAGATGAGGCAATTTAGTTCTGGAGAGGAGATAAAGTGCATTATAAAAAGACATAGCCAATAAGGGGAAAAGCAGCAATTCAAACCTATGTCCCTAACTTGTTAATTTAAGGGTTTTCCCCACTACACCAGGCCTCGCCACTGCCACCACCAAATAGGAACATTTGCCCATTCACTCGGACACCTCTAAAACAATAAGCGGAATATTCCGGTGCTTTCCATGTTGCCATAAAAATAAAACAGGTCAGTCAGTAAACACCCAAACCAAACCCAATAATGACTTACCTCAGTGGGCATAACCAGCCTTTACTCCAGGGCCTCAGAATCTCTAAGTTCAGGGACAAAAGTCATAGATTTACTCTACTGGCATGCATGTGCTGATATAACGACATAGATACTACTTGTCAGTAAGCCCTTCATTAGACATTTTGTACCACAATGGCCTGCATTCTTAGAACTGACAAGTGACGCTTTGACCACCTAAACTCTGCACGGTTATTACATGAATGCCCGTCCTCTAAAGATTTCCATACCAAATGTTTGTCTGTTAGACCAAAAATTCTTTTAAAAAACAAACATAAAACTGTCTAGAGAAACAGGGCTCCAGCAATGCTGGCAGCACAATTCTTGTGCATTACTGAAACCACAGAAAAATAACTCCTTAATTTGTGGTAAAAAACAACCACTGGAAAAAAGACCTTCACTGGGTGGCAAGAAACTGTTAGAATTACAAAGTAACTGTGCAAATAATACACTATGCCTATAGGAGATAAAACGTTATAATTTCCAAAATATAGAAATGTGATGATGGTCGTTTGCTGAAATGCACTGATTAACTCTGCATTAGCATGGCCACTACTATAGACTGTTTTTAAAAAGAAAAGCTACAGCTCTTTGACAGCAGACTTGGTGGCACCACATGTATTGTTTGAGCTAAGAAGTGAGAGTGAATTGCACTGTGTAATAGCTTTGTGAAAAAAGGGAATTCATGCCACTTCCCTGAATTTGGCCTCCTTTAATATAAACAATGAGTCTTCCTTTAAGAAGCTGGAACGATGATGTAGGAGGGGAGGGTAGCAAGAGCAATCCTACTAACCAAGCATGTCTGGGATTCAGGCAAAATGTTAACCTTGAGAGCGACTAGTAGGCCAGAAAGCAAATGTGGTCATTGTTACAGCCAGTTCAATTTCACTAGGAATTATAATAACTGAATCAAAAGAAAACTAAAGAGACCATCTAGCTCTAGTCTAATATTTTTTGCCTCTCCTCCCTCAAGTAACAGATGAAGAGGCAGCATGATAGAAGGAATTTTGAGTGAGACGACTTGCATTTGAACCCCAGCTCCAAAGCATGACCTTAGGCAAATCACCCAACCTCACCTTGACTGGAGTTCTTAACAACAACAACAAAACACCTTAAATATATCAAAAAATTTCAAGCCACTGAAGAAGATAAAAAATGTTTATCATATTGAATCATATTCAACTGCTTCTTCCTTTCCTTCATGCTCCTAAAATAAAACCTGCAAAAATGTGGTATTCAAGAATTGTGTCGGGGTGGCTAGGTGGCACGAGTAGAGTACTGGTCCCGGAGTCAGGAGGGCCTGAGTTCAAACCTGACATCAGACACTTAACACTCACTAGCTGTGTGACCTTGGGCAAGTCACTTAACCCCAATTGCCCTGCCCTCCCCCCTCCAAAAAAAAAAAGAATTGTGTCAATCTGCCCCCTCAGAAAATGAGAGCAATTGATAGCTATCCAATTAAGAAATGAGTTTCTAACAAAGCTCGTTTAGTATGAGTTAAATACAATAACTGGGACAGAAAGAGATGAAAGCTAGTTACTTTATGTATTATACTTTTACCCCTTAAAGAAAATTAGAAAATGTTATAAAAAATGGTGTGCAACCAACATATCTTAATAGTCATGATTAATACAAAAAAAGGGTATCATTACTGTCTTGTCGCTGTTGTTTTTTTATTCTGAAGATAAGGAAGGAAACAAGATCCATTCCTTCAAAACTAGGCCTGTAAAAGTGATGACACGATTCTGTGAACAATCTTACCATTAAAAATAAAACACTCTAGGGAGAAAACCACATTGAAAGAGATTTTCAAAGTGACTAAAACGTTTCAACCAAAATGTTGTCAACTTGAGATTGTAATTCCAGGATGACTGGAACTTTTTTTTGGTTTTATTTATTTTTATTTATTTACTTTTATTTTACAACATTCAGTTCCACGTTTCTGAGTTCCAAATTTTCTCCCCCTCCCTCTCCTTCCCCCTCAGTCCCCATGGCAGCATGCAATCTGATACAGGTTCTACAGAAACCTTCACATGAAACTTCAGTCAAGTTGTAAAGAATTATAACCAATGGAATGAACAATGAGGAAGAAATAACAAAACGAAACGAAACAAAATGAAAAAGAGAGACAGCAAGTAGTGTGCTTCAATCTGCATTTACACTCTGAAATTCTTTCTTTGGATGTGGAGAGCCCTTGCCATCATGAGTCCTCTGGAGTAGTCTTATATTGTTGAGTATTGTTCAGAAGAGGTTGGTGACTGGAACTCCTTAATCTTGGATTTTTAAAAAGATTTGGCCAATTCTTGGGTTTGGTTTAACTTTTTTCCCCCTTAAAGCTGAGTTGGCTGCTATTTTCCTCACTGAGTCCAATACAAATATCCTTCACATCTATCCAAGAGGCACTTTGTTCTTTTATAATACCCACCCAAAGAAGAGAGGCTGTGACACATACTAATGAAGTATAATGCAAGGTGGTGGAGGCACAGAAGAGATTCTGGCAAAGTGCTTCGAGAAATTTTGAGGAAAAAGAGAATTTTTTCTTCTAATCTTAAATTTCTATGCTTGTCATACATTACTCCCATTTGTGCATTCTTTGGTTTGGTCAAACTGCCCTTCTAGCTGTTTCTTGCGCTTGATGCTCCGTATCCTTTCTTCATGCCTTTGTATAAGCTTTCCCTCTATCCTCTCTTAACTTTTCTGGAATCCCTAGCTTCCTTCAAATCTTGGCACAAGATCTACTTTCATCATAAAGCCTCTCTGATCTCTCTCTCATCTAAACAGCTTATATTTAGTTTTGAATAGTTTGGATATACTTCTAAGTATACATATTATCTCCTTTGATAAAAAGTAAGCTTATTGAGGGCAGGATCAATTTCATTTTTTTTTTTTTTTGTATCTCCAGGCCTAGAATAATACCCTCAAGTGACAGAGCAGATACTTAATATATGCTTATTAAATGACGGAGCTGGAGGGTTCTGGAATCTCAAAGATTCAAATGGATATGTGATCTTGTTCATTTGGATACCTCTCTAAGTATATAAACTGAAAAATCATTCTTGCCTACACGCTCATACAGTGAGAATCTGATCCATGTCCTCCCATAAATTCACCACAGGGGTTTTAACTAACAAGCTGAAGAGCTTTTTCATTCTATCACATAAGTAATCTTAAATCCCAGTCATTCAACCCAGTCATTTATTAAGGAATTCATAGGTACAAACCATTGTGATAAGAATCTTTAAATAATCTTACCAAACATGTTTATATATCTGCATCATTACTGTTCCTAATTGTACTTATAATACAAGTAGTACTACTGCTGACTGAAAATGATGTCTGGAGAATTTCTTAATATCCCTGAGATATGTGAGGATTTATAAGATATGTGAGGTTAAATGAGTTGCTTATGGAGAAGCAAAAAGTAGAGTAAAAATAATTGCTTTAAATCAAGAAATAAGTTTCATGTCATCTATCAAACCTAAAATCTTTATTCTGCCTACTAAAAAACAGGTATTAATGTATTATGAGGGTACATAAGGTGCATCAAATCAGAGGGGCAGAAAATAGGGAGAACATTTTATTTTTTCTTTTAAATATTTCATATGGCAAAAGTGATGGATGAGAAAATTTTTTGATTCATATTGGGCAAAAAATTTGGAAACCACATTACAAAAATTACTGCTATTCTTAGAAAGTTTCTAGAGAGAGACTTCAAATCAAACTATGCACCTAAGGATTATTCCAGTTCCTTCCTAGCCCTCAAATCTAGCCATCTTGTAATAAAAACACAATTATGAATGGGATTGGAGGGAAAGATTTCTGTTTATGGACTATATTTAGAGATTTTTTAAAAAAAGATTTACCCTTTTGTCTTACTGGTAACTTACAAAACATTTTGATAGTTATCTTCTTAGCCCAAAATAGAATACAGAATATATAAATATGGGTGTTAAGGGAATTTAATTTAAAAGTGTTGAGTCTCGTACAGTACATAAATCTATAGCAATACATACTTAGGCCAAGTACTTTAAAATTACTCATTCCACCCTGAATCAAATGCATCTGTTTCCATCATATATGATTACAAACAGTTCATAACCCTCCTTTTAAAAAATATACTGCATAAGATGGAAAATGCTTTCAAGGAAAATTCATCAAGGAAAGATCCATTTGCTTAATAAATTCAAAAATGACACAGGCAACAGCACAAAACCCACCCCAACAGTATAATATGCTCAATCAGTTCTAATTAAGTATTTAATTATACTCATCTAATATCTAATTTGCATTTTAAAAAGAAACACAATGAAGTAGTCTATTTTAAGTCCAAAATTGGGGTTCTAAATTGAAACTTTTTAAAAATGAAATATAGTATAAATAGAAAAGCTTTCTTGATTTTGCAGTTGGCTGGGAACAAAGCAGTCTAGTTTCATTGTCTCAAGTAAGTTAAACCTCATGAAATACAATAGTATTCAAATTAGCAGGTTTTAGTTCTATAAACTAAGACAGCAGGCCACTTAGGAATCAGCACTTACCCAAAAAGAGAGCCAATAATTTTATATATATATATATATATATATATATATATATATATATATACATATATAATATAATCCCTGTACAACTCCACCCTGTAGCACCTGATAACAAAACACCTTAAGTTATGGGTTTTTTAAAGTGCAGGTCTATAGAAAGATTTTAAACTTGGATGGGAGAAAAAATTATTTTTTATTTTCACTAACCTATAATTGAAATTTCACAACTCCTTCAATTATTAAAAAAAATTATTCTGAGAAAGAGTTCACAGGCTTCACAAGGCTGCCAAAGGAGTCTATGACACACAAAAAATTAAGACCCCATACCCTACCAGTGGTTCTCAACCTGTGGGTTATGTTCAATTTGTAACAATGAAAATACATCCCGCATATCAGATAGATTCATAACAGTAGAAAAATTACAGTTATGAAGTAGCAACGAAAATAATTTTATGGTTGGGGGTCACCACAACATGAGGAACTGTATTAAAAGGTCACGGCATTAGGAAGGTTGAGAACCACTGCGCCTAAGCTAACAGTTTTCCTAGACGGTCAAACAAATGACAAGAAAGGACATACTAGATGGGTAACTTCAATACCTCTGCAATTTAAGGCCTTTCACAACCTGGCTCCTTCCTATCTTGCCCTTCTTAAAATTTTTTCCCCTCCTTGCCCTCTGCAATCAGGCTCCACTGGTTGATTTAACTGTTTCTCACAGGACATGTTTCTATCTTAAGTCTCAGTGGCTGCCACCCAGAATGCTGCCCCCTTCTTATTCTTCACTGTATTCTTCAAGACCCAGCTCAAATCCCACCTTCTGCAGGAGGCCTGTCCTAAGTATCCCACCTAATGGTGCCCTCCTTCTGAGCTTACCTCCCATCTACTCTGAATATATCTTGTAAAAGTCTATTATTTACAGGTTCTCTCTACTATTAGAAAGCAAGCTTCTTGAAGGCAGAGACCTCTCCCTTTATTTACATCCCCAGTACTTAGCCCAGTACCTCAGCAGAGGAAAACACTAATAAATACTACCCTGACTGACTGATTAGTTCTGCTTCCTGAGACGAAGAAAAACAAGTCTAATGGTTTTTCCACATGACAAGGTTTCAAGTACTTGACGACAACTACCATGTCTCTCTTAAGTTTTTTCTTTTAAGCTAAACATCCTCAATTCCTTCAACTGATCTAAATATAAAAATGATAAGTTTTATTATAGATAACACATATAATTACAAAGATAGATCTAAAAAGATCTCAAGAGACCAGATTCCTGTGGTGGGGGGGGAGGGGAATCTAATAAGAATAAATTAAATAGGGCTTAAACAGAGTCATGCTTGGGATAAAAAAAAGTCTATTTCACAAGTAAAAGATAGGAGACAAATATTTAAAGGGCTGTTCATGTGAAAAGATCTCAGAGTTTTAACAGACTGTAAGTTTAGTTTAAGTAAATAAAGTCAACGTAATATTCAGCTGCATTAAGAAAGACAAAGCTACTGGGAATAAGGATATGTGATCTGCTCAAGGGAAGCTGACAGTCTCACCGTGCTCTATTCTGGTCAGACTCCATCGGCAATGCTGTATTTAGTACTAGGTAACACATTTTAAGAACCAATCTGCAAACATTTATTAATCACCTGCTTGATACAGGCAATATGCTAGGTACAGAGGATATTAAAGGAAAAAATGAAACAGTTCCTGCCTCCAAGGAACATTCTATTTGGGGAAATAACACCAACATATGTAAGTAAATATAAAATGTTATCATTGTCTGAATCTTAGATTTCATTCACACAGGCAACTGCTTATGATGAAACCCTCTCTACCAATGTACACCTGCAGCATACAGGCTTAGAGAATTTACCAAAACATTAAGGGGTTAAATGATATGCTCACAGTCATAGAAAATGTATGTAAAAGACTGGACATGAATCCAGGTTTCCTAATTTGTTTTGGTTTTTTAGAGGGGGGAAGATAAGGCAACTGGGATTAAATGACTTGCCCAAAGTCATACAGTAAGTGTCTCTGAGGCTGCATTTGAACTCAGGTTCTCCTGACTCCAGTGCCGGTACTCTATTCACTGTGCCACCTAGTTGCCCCACAGGTATCCTAATTTCAAGGCAACTTTCTATCTTCTAAGCCGGTGTTGTAAAATTCATATGACTAAGAAAATCACAATTTAACATCATCTATACTGCATTTTATTTTTGTTAATTTTGTTAAATGTTTCCTAATTACATTTTAATTTGGCACTGCTGCTCTCAGGAATTTTGCAGACATGGAACTTAATATCTCTGAACTATACCATGAGCTTTTCATTGAAAACAAAAAATATATAAAGAAATTGGGGAAGAGAAAGTTAGGGAAATAGGAAAATAATCATTTAAGAAGTGACACTTGAGTTAAGCTTTAAAAACTGAGGGTTTTAAGAGGCAAGGGTAAGGAGGGGGCACACTGCAGCCAGGAGAATATCCCGTGCCAAGGCCCATAGGCAAAAAGAAGACGGGAAGTCATGTATAAGAAAAAGAACCCAGAGGAAGGCAAACAAGACGGGAAAAGGCTGCAAGGGGAAACGTACCACAAGAGGATTGGTTTGAATAACTAGGAACAGCTTAATTCTCAAGTATTTGAACTTTTTTTCCCCATGCAAAAGACAGACTGAACTTATTCTATTTGGCTCTGTGGGACAGAACTAGGAAGGAGCAAGTGGTAGAAGTTTGGGTAAGGCAGATTTCAGGGACAGTCAGAACTATCCAAAAGTAAAATGAATGTACTGCTCTTGAAGATAAAAGGTTCCCCTCTCCTGGGAAGTGTTCAAGTAAACTATGCTTGTTCAGATAGTAATCAAATTGAATAGCTGACCACCCCTTTCAACTCTGAGATGTTAACATTTATTGTTACTTAACAGTTTTATTTCTTGACACTTGTGCTTGTTTTATCTCCTTAACTAGGTTTTAACAATTAATCCACAAATATTTATTAAGTACCTACCATGGACATGGCACTGTACCAGGTGCTGGGGAATATAAGAAAAGATGGGGGGGGGAGTCAAGATGGCGGTATAAAAGTAGGAGAACTCCGTGGCTCCCCCCATAACCACCTCAAATACCTATAAAACATGACCCTAAACAAATTTTAGAACTCCAGAACCCACAAAATGTCAGAGTAACAAATTTCCCGCTAAAAGCAGCCCAGCAGGCAGACAGAAAGGGTTCATCGCAGCGCTGGGTACAGAGCCCAGCCCCATGTGGTTTTAGCCCCAGGCTGTCCAGGAGAAGCCACAGCTGAGCTTTCAGGAGAGCAGATCACCAGTAGCTGTGGCCGTTTCCAGAATTATCAACCCATTAGAGCAAAGGACAAAGGGAAAAGGTCAGTGGAACTCAGCTAAATTTGGGAGAGAGGGTCTGGCTGAATGCCTCCAGAGCTAAAAGCGATCTGAAGCGGCGGCCCTGCAGCCACCTCCACGTGGCTGCTTCAGAGCTTCCAGCCTGCAGATTGCAGGGGGGCCAAGAGATCACTGAGAGGCTAAGTGCTCTTGCCTTGACTTGCCTGCATCGGGATCGCAGTCTTGGGTGGTGGTCCTGAGGTGTGTGACCAGTTAGCCAAAGCTGGTGGGGGCTGCAGAGACGGCAGCCTCCTAATAGCTCTGGCAGCTGCAAAAAAACCCCAGCAATTTGGGACAGAGCTCTCCCCTCTGAAAGCAGAGTTCTACTGAGCCCAAAAGTCAAGTAACTGACTGGCAACATGAGCAGGCAAAGGAAGCAAAGTAAGAACAGCAATCAAACTTTAGATTACTTTTTTGGGAACAAAAAGGATCAAAGCATGGAACAGGAGGAAGACAACATAGTCAGAACTCCTGCACCAAAAGCTTCCAAGGAAAATGTAAACTGCTTACAGGCAATAGAGGAGCTTAAGAAAGATTTTGAAAACCAAATAAGAGAAGTAGAGGAAAAATTGGAGAGAAATGAGAATGATGCAAGAAAATCATGAAAAGAAAGTCAACAACCTGACTGAAGAAAATAACACCTTAAAAAATAGATGAACTCAAATGGCAAAAGAGGCCCAAAAAGCCAATGAGGAGAAGAATGCCTTAAAAAGTCGAATTTGCCAGGTGGAAAAATAATCTCAAAAGCTCACTGAAGAGAATAATTCCTTCAAAATTAGAGTGGAGCAAATAGAAGCAAATGACTTTATGAGAAATCAA
>CM053587.1:136722622-136787412 GCA_028646515.1 Pseudochirops corinnae | reverse complement strand
ATAGGAAGAAGGGACATGTAATCAGACTCTCACAGTGTGCTCACTATGGAGAGGGTCTGCGTAATTTTACATGTTCAGCCTGTATTTGATTGCTTGTCCTTCCAGTGGAGGTGGGTGACGAGGGAGGAAGAGAAAGAATCTGGAATCTAAAGTTCTATACTCAAATGTTAAAAAAAAAAAAAAAATATGTATATATATATATATATATATATACACACAATTATTATTATTGTTATTATTAACTACATCCAACTGGAACATGAGATACACAGGCACTCTGGTTGGGAGATCCATCCTGCCCTACCGAAAAGTTAGAGGGGTGAGGGGGGAAGACATAGGAGAGAATAGATTGGGGGAGGGGGGATACACTGGGATGACTGTTTTGGGGTGGTGGGTAGGGGAAAGATGGGGAGAACATTTGTAACTCAAAATTTCGTGGAAATGAATGATGTAAACTAAAATAAAAATAGAAAATTAAAAAAAATTAAATCATAACTTGTAAAGATAAATTAATATAAGCAAAATTATGGAAAGAGACTTCAAAATAGTGAACAACAAAGTTCACATAGTTATTAAATAGAACTATGAGTCTTATATTGAATTATGATATTGAAAAAGTATAAACAATTGTTTGTTCGTTTTCCCAAATGAGATATTTGTGAAGTGGGTAATGTAGAACCTGGCATAAAGGTAGAAGTTTTAAAAATGCTAATGGCTAGGAGACCAGGCAGATAAGAGTGCTACACCTAGAGTCAGGAAGACTTCCCTGAGTTCAAATCTGGCTTCAGACACTAGCTGTGTGACCCTGGGGTAAGTCACTTAACCCTGTTTACCTCATCTGTAAAATGAGTTGGGGAAGTAAAAGGCAAACCACTCCAGTATCTTTGCCAAGAAAACTCCAAATGGGGTTACTGAAAATCAGAATGAACTGAAACAACAAAAAAGCTAATATATTTATAAATGTTAATGTATCTTCCTGATAACAAGAGAGGAAAACCAAGAAAAGCTCCCAGATTGATGCATAGATGGCCCTATCCTGCCCCCCTTTGGCAAAGAACTCATAGAAGAACATGCATTAGAGTCAGACTAGATGGGTGGGGGATGAATGCCTTGAGATCTTTGTCACTAGAAGGAATGAATCAACTTCAGTGATATCAAAGAGCCATTGGAAATCTGAGTATCTGAGAGAGGTTTAAAGTATAGTTAAGTTCCACAAGATTTAAATTTATTAAAAATCAATCACAATAGAAGACCCTTCTAAATTTTTTAAAAGAGATACGGAAGGGGGATTGCAAAATCCATATTGAACCAAAAAGTTTTCATTTCATGATACATGACCTCAAAAAACAGGTTTTCAAATTTGATTAGTCTTTTCCCCCCATTATTCAATGCAAACAGATAAGACTACTGTATGTTTTGTGTACCTTAATAACAAAAATATGAATAAGGAAAATCTGATGCTCCTTTAAAAAGAACTAAAGTTATTACAAAGAGGGAGGAAGATGCCAATATAAAATTAAAAGACCTACCACTAATACTAGAAACTAAATGCTGATTTGGGAATTATGACAGTATATAAGGTCAGAATTTGTGACCACCCACAGAACAAAAATATTTTACAAAACACGACCTTTTTCTCCTATAATATGTTAAGATATTATTTCATAAGGATATTAGAGATGATAATAAATACCTACTTTTCTCTGAGAATTTTACCTACTGCAATCCACTCTATTATTCTGAAGTTAACTGGTTATTTCCTTTAGTCCTATACTAGGAATGTTACTATTTAGTGTGCAACTAATCCACATTATACCTCTATAGTTAATTCAAAAATTAATGTTGAACTCAATTAATTAGTACCATGGATTAAAAATGAATGTCCCATGACATTCATTTTTAATGTCACGTTAGGGGCAACATTCATTAATGTAACGTTTGAAAGTCGTATATGGAGACTGAAGAATATCATAGTAAACACTAAGGAAGGTTAACATTTCTGAGAAAAACAAAGTTTTACAAAATTGTGGTAAACTTTGTAGTTATATGAATTTAATTCACCTAAATGTAAAGGGTTTTCCCCCAATACTGAAACATCTGATTTAAAAGGGAAGGTGTAATGATTTATAATAAAAGTTCAATAAAAAGGCCAGTTTTAAAAATGTTAGCAAAAAATATTAATCTATATAAATAGCCATCTTAAAATTGTGGGTTTGAGAGACAGTGTAAGCATTCTAGATATAAACATGAACACATATAAAGGAAGATCAAAACAGTAAAATATTATTCTTGGTTTTACAATACTGAAATATTCTGTCATATAGCTCCATAATTACTCCCCAAATAATCCACTTTTAATACGCTAAAAAGAGACATGGCACCCTCTACTGGACGAAAAAGGAAATTGTTAAAGAATAGGTCTATTTAAATCTTTACTCAACTATCTCCACCTCCTGGTAATACGAAAATACTGGCCACAGCGATTTCATTCAACATTAGCCTTTTCTTTATATATCAACATAACACTGCCTATTTCTACTGCTTAAGATGAATGACCAACAAAGTTATGAGTATGGCAAAATATTTCACAGGGTCTGCTTTTTGAATCCCTACACTCCTTTCTATGAGGTAAAGATAAATTTGCTATTTAAGATTTCTGTAACTACGATGGCTAGCCTTCTTCCATCAATGTAAATGAACTGATAATCCTTGCTAGAGAAAACATACATAAATATGCACACCTACATTATCTGTACTTGTAAGAGTTGCCACATTTCTCCAACTGTTTGGATTCTTGTGAAGATCCCTTTTTTCCTGCCCCAATTAGGTCAGTGTTCATATTACAAGAGAAAGTTGCATAACTTCTAGAGTAAAGGTTCTTTTGTCCTTCAACAAGGAACCTGCCTCAAAATCACTTCCCTCACCAAAGGAAAAAAGAAAACAATGAAACCTCCTTAGGATATTTTGATTGTTCAATCCCCTCATCTTATGTATAAAATGGACTATAATTTCACCATTATGAAATAATATACACCCCTAAATACCCCTAAACTGCTGGGAAGAGCTCTCCACATTTCTGAAATGATGATAATGCCCATCCAAACCCAAAGGAAGTAGCTTTTTATGGCACTCTAGTTTCTGGGACTATGCAAATGAAAGGTTTCTGTACTTCACCAAGTCAGTCACTGCCCTGGAAGCCCTGGGAACTAGAACACAGAAAAGTTACTGAGAGAAAGGATATTTTCTTAACAAAAAGGGAAACTTGGTGTTTCCTCATTGCTTCTGTCATCCTACTTGTGGTGCTATGAGCCCCATCAGGCAGCTAAGCACTGCCATGTAGCATCAGCATATGATACTCACCTCATTTCTGCCCACTGATCTCCTTCAGGTCTCAGCTATGGTTCCATATTCTGCAAGAAGCCTTTCCCACTCCTCTTCAATCTTAATGCCTTTCCTTCAAGACTATCTCCAGATTATCCTGTATTAGATCTCATTTGCGTGTGACTGTTTGTGTTTTGTTTCCCCTGTGATGCTGTGAGTGTTTTTTGCCTTTCTTTGACTCCCCAGAACTTAGCACAATGCCTGGGTGCTTAATAAATGCTAAATGACCACTTGTGGAGAGCTACCTCTGGGGCTGCTGCCTGGTCTGTAATGATATAGCCCTCTACTAGCCATTTGAGAGCTCCTACAACCCTTCTTTCATTATCTGATCTGTGACCTAGGTCTCTGAAGTACCCAGTTATCTAGTGGAGACCCATCTCAAGACACAAACCTGAGGAATTTGCTTTCCAATCTCTACCCCTCCTGAAACTACTCCTGGTTGTTGAGTATACAAGTTCTACAGGTAGCCTTTTCTTCCCTAACTACTTATGGATGACAATTTATCACAAAATCATTTATTTAAGGGTAATTCCTACCAAGAGTAGGAAGTAATAAAGAAAATCTGATCAATCCTATTCCTTAATTATTTCTTACAGACCCCCCCCCCCATAACCCTAACTCATTTGGTAAAAGGTATAGGGTGCTCAAACTGCATTTGTTTCCTTTCAACATTCTTTGTCCTCATGAGAAAAGACAAAAATTGGTAGGAAGACATTTCATTTTCCAATTGAGATAATGTCTGAAAGTGGTCCATAAACTTCCAAGGACTTAAAAATAATAGGTAGTATTACTATTATAATTTTTACTTATTAAATTAAATTCAGCAAATGTTGATTAACTGCCTATTATACTCAATGCAATCAATCAATAAATTAAAGTGCATCCTATGTAAACAGGGATATAAAAAGGAAATATGTCAACCAGTGAACTAGAATTTATGAAGCATCTGCTACTATTAAGCTAAAGCAGTAAGGCTCCCTTGAGGGAGAGACAAGAGGCAGCAGATGATAGTCAAGTCAAACCACCACCACCACCCCCACCTTACCCACCACCTCCCTCTGACCCCCATGGCGATAGCTCCAGGAGTAGTACTGGCAACAGAGTAAGACTGCTTTCTGAGTGATGTACCTAAGAATGAAGAGGTTCATTACCAACAAGTTGGCCACCAGGCAATTAATCCTTTAATCACAGCAACTCATCAAACAAAAATACAAAATGGTCTCTGGTCCAGGTGAATATATGGCATAAATATAAAAGGTTATGCATGTCATTTTAAAATATGATTGGATAAGGGAAGAAAGGGAAGAGAACAAGAATTTATTAAGCACCTACTATGTACTAGGTACTAAGCTAAGTGTTTTATAGATACTGTCTCATCTGATCCTCACAACAACCCTGTGAAGTAGAAGCTCTTATTATCCCCACTTAACAGCTGAGATAACTGAGGCAGACAGGAGTCACACAACCAGGAAAAAAAGGAGGTGCTATTCATAATTGTGGTTAGGGAGAGATTTCATGACCAAACAAGGGATAGAGGTGATCACAAAGGACAAGATACAAAACTTAAAGTTCACAAAATTTGAAAGCTCTTGCACAAACAAAATCAATACAACTAGCCTAAAAAGAGAAACTTTAATGGGGAAAAAGCTTTGCATAAACTATTTCATGTAAAGCCTAATATCTCAGATATATAATGAAATGACAGAAATATATGACTAACACTCATTCCCTAGTAGATACGAAGTCAAAGATGAAAAAGCAGCTTTTAAAAGAAAAACTACAACCCAATCCAATAAGCATCTACTAAGCAAGCAATTAACAATCAATCCAAAGTTCTTCAGAGGGACCTTGAGAGTGTCCTTGTATCGCTTCTTCTGACGTCCATGTAAGTGTCTGCCTTATGTGAATACCCCATAAAAAGTCTATTAGGCAAACGTAAGTTTTAGCACCTGACCAGACCAACAAAGTTGCACTCTCTGCAGTAGACTCTGAATGCCTGCCAGTTCAGCTTGAGAAAGTTTTTCAAAGCCTATTACCTTATCCGCCAGGTGATCTTCAGAATCTTCCGAAGACAATTCAAATGGAAGCAATTCGGTTTCCTGGCATGGCACTGGTATGCTGTCCAGGTTTCACAGGCATACAACAATGAGGTCAGTACAATGGCTCTGTATACCTGCAGTATGGTGGGCAGTCTAATACCTCTTTTCTCCCACACTTTCCTTCAGAGTCTCCCAAACACTGAGCTAACTCTGGCAAGGAATGCAACAACTTCATCATCTATGTGTACATCCCAGGAAAGAATACTGCCAAGGTAAGTGAGCTTCTCCACAACATCAATATTGCTCCACTTATAAGTGATGGTTCCATGCATGGATGGTATGCTGCTGGCTGGTGGAGAATCTGTTTTCTTGGTGTTAACTGTCAGGCTAAAATTAGCACAAGCAGCAGAGAAGTGATCTCTACTTTGTTGCATTTCACAGCCTGCATTGAGTGCACAATCATCTGTGAAACAAAAATCATGCACCAACTTTTCCTCCACTTTAGTCTTGGCTTGTAGCCTTTCCAAATTAAATAATATACTATCAATGCAGCAGCTGACCTTGATGCTATTTTCATCCTTATTGAAAGTATCTGACAACAATGCAGAAAATATCATGCTAAAAAGCATGGGGGCAAGCACACAACTTTGTTTCACTCCATTGGTGACTAGGAAAAGAGGGAGAGAGCACTGTCCATTAGCTGGAACCAAAGCAAGCCATGAAACTGATGTACAATACTGATGACTTCCATGTAGGCAAATAAATTTTGCCTTAACTTCCCACAAGCCTTCATGACTGACAGTACCAAAGGCCTTTGTTAGACTGACAAACATTGTGTAGAGACCTCTGTTCTGCTCCTAGCATTTCTCCTGGAGACATACATACCTACATACATATGTGTAAATATGTATACAAACATATATGTGCATGCACAATTATACACACATATATGCATATGTTTGTATTTGTACATATAATAACTGGAAGAAGAGGTGAGAGATACCATTAACAACTAGGAGAATCAGGAAAGGTTTCCCATTAGCAACTATTTAGAAAAAAATGTTTCAAATCAACAAGATGAAAAATGCAAATTAAAACAATTCGGTAGTTCTGTCTCACACACAACAAAATGAAAAGATGATAAAAAATGGGAAAAGCCAGTGTTGGAAGGGCCATGGTACACAATAATATTCCACTGACTGCACTCTGAATTTATCCTAACATTCAAGAAAAGTTTTTTATTGCAAAGAAAAGAGCCACTAAACTATTCATACTGTCTGCCACAATATCCTACTACTCGACATGTCTACCAAGGAAGGTGCAGACATATACACATACACATACACATACATATACATACACATAATACATATATAGATGAAGCTCCTACATACACACACACATACACAGAAAATACAACAATGGAATAAAAGTAGGTGCCCATCAAATTGGGAATGAACTAACTGTAGTGGGTGTTGTGTCATAATAAATGAATGAATAAAACAGCACTTATTAAGTGCTTACTATGTATGAAAAATAAAGAATTTGTAAGTTTTATAAGAACAGATACAGAGTGAAAAAAGGAATGTAACACAAACCAACTATTAAAAACAACACTAAAAGGTAGCTGAACTTAGATTAAAGGTAATGATTAACACTGGTTACAAATGATGAAACACACTTTCCTTCTCTAAGGAGGGAAAGAGTTAGGATGCTAAATGCTTCATATACTGACAGGTATGGTCCTTCTGGTTTCCTGTTTTACTTAACCTTCTTTGAGGAAGGTGATAGCAGAGCTGTCATAAACTTAAGGTAGCAAGGATGGAAGCAAAAGAAAGATCCCCAGACTGAGAGGAGTAAGAACACTCCTCTTAACCCTTAACCCCACTGTATCCAACTAATAAGAATCCATAGCACAGTTAAGGGAAGTGCAAATCACTAAGAAGAAGCCACAGTAACCAGGACAGACTCCTGAGGCTGCCAAGAGTCATTCTGTGGAGAACCACTATGATTCAGTCATTTTCACCATCTGCCATTCACAAACCCAAGAACCTAGTGATCTTCACCAACCATAAGGTAAGACTCAATTAGATTCACTTTCAGTCACTTTTTCAGTTCAAAGACATATAGGAAATTATTAAGAACTTTGTTCGGGTTCATGTGGATGCCTTTGGCATGGAAGAAGAGGCACCTGTCTCTCTGGGGAATCAGCAACCATCCAGTTTGCAGATATGATCCTTTGTGTCCTGTAATATTTATACTTTTCTTTCTTTTTGTTTTTGTTTTTATAGTTTTTTAATTAATTTTTGTTTATTTTTAGTTTACATCATTCATTTCCACAAGATTTAGAGTTATAAATTTTCTCTCCATCTTTCCTCTACCCACCACCACAAAACAACGATCCCACCGTATACCCCCTCCCCCAATCTGCTCTCTCCTGTATCCTCCCCCATATCCCACTGACTTTCCAGTAGGGCGAGATGGATCTCCTTACCCCAGTGCCTGTATATCTTAATTCCCAGTTGCATGTAAATAATAATGATAATAATAATATATATATACATACATGTATATATAATTTTTTCTTTAACATTTGATTATAGAACTTTAAATTCTAGATTTTTTCCTTCCTCCCTCGTCACCCACCCCCACTGGAAAGACAAGCAATTCAATACAGGCTGTACATGTGTAGTTAAGCAGAACGTCTCCATAATGGACATTTTGTGAAAGATTGAGTATATTTCCCTCCTTCCTATCCCGCCCCCCCCCTCCTTGTTCTATTCTCTGCTTTGTCCCTGTCCCTTTACAGAAGTGTGTGCTTCTAACAACCCTGCCCCACACCCTCTCCTCCCCTCCATCATCCCCCCTGTCATCCCCATCCTCCCTACTCTCCTGTAGGGCAAGATACCCAATTTAGAGTAATACTTATACTTTTACACCATCACTGCAGCTGGGATGAGAGCCGTATCCTTTATCCTGTCTTGATATGTTTTCACACCCTGACAGAGTGGAAAGCTTTGTTTTCATCAACACTGAGCCTCATGCTAAGGGCTGGATGGACTGAGTTGCCCACAGGCTGACTGGTCTCAGTTCCTTTATCCCTGAGATGATCCATGAACACCTCTTTAGTCAGGAAGAGTTGCCTGGTCACTCAGAGCTGGTGCAACAGTATTGTAGCCCTAACTTGAGAACCTAGGGCCTGGTCCTCACCTCTCTCTACTCCCTAAAACCCTAGTTCTTCTCCAGGGGGTTATATTAGGGTGACAGGCTAGAGAGAGAACAAAAGAGAGAAGTAGGACAGATTCTGCAGGGAGATGACTTTGACCTAACCAAGGCCACCCTAACCTTGACCTCTAAACTATGACCTGTCCCCTCAGATCCTGGAAAAAAGATTTTAATGTCTCTTAGGGACCTAGACCTCTGACTTCTCATTTCTGGATTGCCTCTATTTTGGAGGAAGGCTTGGAGAATAAATGCTACTCCTTGATCAAGGAATGGGAAGAAGGGTTATTGTATCCCAGCTCTGATTCTTCTTTTTTATTGGAGGATTTACTATAATAAAGTATTTGGGGGACTCCCTGGATTTGAAGTTGCAAATGCTGATTCAATCCTTATACCCTGAATAGGAATGGGTATATGAATGACAGCTTTTTGGGTGTTTGGGATCAGCAAAGGCCCTAAGATTGCAACTGGGATGTCCAGAGGATAGAGAAGTGGGAGGTGATGAGTGTCAGTAAAATACAGGGAACAAAGCTGAAGCCACAAGCAGGAGGAGGAAGGGAGCTGGCGCCTCTTGGTTATACTAACTCTAATAGTCAACAGTTTTTATGGAACAGGGTTGGGACCAGATCAGAGTTGCTTAAGAGTTGGCATGAGGGATGGATAGGATTGCCCATTGAACAAGGTAAGTGTTTTGGGGGCTCTGACAACATTATAATGGTAATGGAATTTGAACCCCACAGTGGGATGTGGGTGTTGTAAATATTGCATTGTTGTTACAAGAAGTAACCTCCTTATGACTCCCTTGTCCCCTATAACTCCCCTTGTAACAATAAACTATGTAGACAAGAGAAAAATAGAAGAAAGAGTTCAATGGCTTTTTTGGGGAGGTAGGGGGAAAAAACGGAAATGATTATGGTATAAAAACAATATCCATGAGTCAGCCTGGAGAGCAAGGGTTACTGGACCTGTGACTTCAATGACTTAGGGCATTGCCTGGGGGAGGAACCAGTGCAAGTCAGTACCTGCTTTGCAATTTGTATTATAATCTTAGAGGGCTACCTAGAGCACAGATTAAGTGGCCAGCCCAGGGGCACTGAGCCAGTATGAGTCAGAGATAGGTCTTGAATGCAGGCCTGCAGGGTTCCAAGCTGGAGCTGTATTCACTATACCACACTGCCTCGTGTGCTGACCTAGGGAGTATGTTGCTTCTATGGGAAATGTTATTTGGAAATCAAGTTTTTTTTTCCAATACACAAGTGAAGAAGGCGACTATCTTTCTTAACTCTTACAGTCAACCAAGTAATAAACATTTATTAAGTGCCTACTATGTGCCAGACCCTCGGATAAGGGTTGGTTCTTGCAAAAGCAAAGCCAGGAATCTTTTTGCAAAGAATCCTGCCCCATTTTTATGCCTATCTGGCATTGATATGATTGTAGTCAAGACAGATTATGAATAAGTCAAGAAGCTGCTAAAATGAATGGAAAACTCAGAAAAATTGAAGCACATTTTAATGGAAGCTGGCTATATAACAGACGGTAAAGAGGACGTTCCAGGGCAGATCATAAATGGCAGAGGGAAGCCTGAACACTAAGATGCTTCCAAAATAATGAGGTAGTATACCCCACCAAAACTCATCACTGCTAACCAACCATTTTTGTCTCTGAGACTCTACTGGTTAAATTAGGTTAGTCTTCAGACAATGGGCCCTCACGGAGCTAGCCTACATTTATCAGTTTTCTAAAACAGAATAATGGCTATTGTGCTGGACTTAAGACTCAGAACACAAAGGTTCAAATGCTCCATCTTATACCTACTACTTGTGTGACCATGGACAAGCTGGATACTAAACCTAAGTCTCAGCTTCCTCCTCTGCAAAATGAGGGAGTTGCACCCTATAAACTCAGTGATCCTCTTTACCTCACAATCTGTGATCCTATGATATTCCAATGAAAACCTAGGGTCATAACTACTCCATAATGAGGCATATGAGAAGAGTTTTAGCAAAATATATTTCCAAAAGTCCATCAAGTATAAATTTTAATTATTTCATTTAAAAACAAAACTAATGAGTTACTTCTAAGGCAGCGGTTCTCAACCTGTGGGTTATGTTCAATTTGTAACAATGAAAATACATCCTGCATATCAGATATTTACATTATGATTCATAACAGTGGCAAAATTACAGTTATGAAGTAGCAACGAAAATAATTTTATGGCTGGGGGGTCACCATAACATGAGGAACTGTATTAAAGGGTCCCGGCATTAGGAAGGTTGAGAACCACTGTAAGGGATGCCAATTGTGATTTATGGTACTTCAGCTATTAATACCTAATTTCAAAAGAATGTCTTCATTCTTATCTGACATCTAATCAAACAAGAAGCAAGGCTTAAAGGAAGAAAAGCCATACACTGAACCCTTAGTCCACCTTTCCTCCACCTCAGATAGGAGGCCTGGAGTGCAAGAGCATGGCCATTTCTGAAACACAAATGTAAAGCTGGAAGGAAAATAGAGAATCATCTCCTCCAAATTCACACTTCACAGATAAGGAAATTAAGGTCCTGCAGAGGGAAAAATTATTTTCCTAGGTCCATAAAGTCAGTTAGGGATAAAGCCAGAAAAAAACTATGGTCACCAAAACTCCTGATTCAGTGTCCTCCCAATTAATCCAGGAACATAACTCTCTTCCCTCCCTGCCTTTCCCGGCCAAATGGTGTTATGGATAGCATATATAGTCACATTTGGCCTACTCTACATTTAACAAAACATAGTCTTCCAAAGTATTATACATGGAAAGCAGCTATGGACCTAGCAAATCCAAGGTGTATATTTAGTCTGCAAAGTCATCTAAAAACAATCACTCTCTCCCCTGTCAATCACAAAGTACCAGAAAAGTGAACAAGACATAAATTTAGAATTAGGAAAATCCTGGATCCTCAAAGATTAATCTCTCAAGGGCTAGGCTTCTCAACTTCTATAAAGATAAGTTAGTTTGCCAAGCACTTTACATATCTCATTTGAGCCTCAGAAGAACTCCTGGGATTATCAACATTTTACAGAGGAGGGAAACTGAGGCTAGAAATGATTAAATGATTTGCCCAAGAATCCTTCATCGAGCAGTATTATGCTCAGTTTTCTTGACTTCATGGACAGCATTCTAGGCACTACCTCTCACTGTGATTAAAACTGCAGGAATCCCTTTTTTCTTTCATTCTGTAGCAAGGCTCTGCATTTTAAAATCATTTCTGGACGCGAAGAGTAACCTTCCAGAAGCCTGAATGCGGATCGTATTGTATTTTAGCCTGGGATTTGTGAGGAAGGGAAAAGGACAATAATAAAGAGCCTGAAGTTATACAGCGCTTTAAGGTTTGCAAAGCACTCCACGTATTTTTGGTGCCCATGATAACCTCATTAAGGAAATGCTATTATTTTTCCCTTTAATAGTTGAGAAATCCGAGGCTAGGAGACAGGTTAAGTGACTTGCCACAGGTAAGAGGGCGGGCAAGCGTCTGAGGCAGGATTCTAACTCACGTCTTCCTGGCTAACTCCCAGTCCAGCACTCTAGTGATTGTGCTAACCCAGCTACCAAGAAAATAAGAACTGCTTTTGTACAGAAGTTGTCTGTTTGCTGGCATTGGAGCTCCCACTCCTTTCCGAAACGAAACACCAGCACGGACACAACCCACAAACAAAAGCACGTGGGATTCAGGAAACTTCAACTAGGCCTCGGGACCTCTCCGCTCCGCCCCCTCGCAAGGCTCCGCCCCGCGCACAACTCGCATGCGTCACTGAGGCCCCGCTCTAGCCGGACGGCTGAGGCTCACCTGCTGGGGCTCCGCCTCCTGCTGCAACTTCGAGTGGCGTTCCAAAGCGCTAGCGAAGCCGCCCAACCGTTTTCCGGGCTCCTTTGTGGAAGGATTCCCGCTCTCACTCTCCGTGCTGGCACTGACATTGGAACATCCACGGACTGAGAGATGAAGTCGCGAGAAACGGCCCTGCGCCGCCACCACACGGCTCCAGCACAGCGCTGCCATGACAGTTCCCAGTGACCTCTGAACTCTGACGTACTTCTGGGTTCTTAGTAAAGGTTTTTGGCAGAGGAGCCGCCCACCCCGCACCACCGAGCCGGGCTGGAGTACGAAAGCTAGAGAGGTCGCGGAAGTGGGAGAAGTGTAAACGTCACGTCCTGTCTCTTCACTCTCAGTGGCGCAAGATTTTATAGTGTGTGGTTCTGATGTCTGCGTGTGGGATGAAAGATTCTCTGGGAAACGGACAGCTCAGAGCCAGTAAGCGGGATTTGATGGAGACGACCTCCTTATGAATATCGTAGAATGTCCCAGCTGGAAGCGACTGAAAAGTGTCCAAGCCAACCGCCTCATTTTACAGACGAGGAAACTGAGGCACGGAGCGATGAAGTGACTTGTTCCCAGGCGCGCAGCGCAACCAGCGATTTTGCCACCACGGGATTATGCGAATTATGTTTCTGCACAGGCACCTTATCAGAACTTGCTGTCAGAACCCCATTGCCCCCAGGATAAATCTGTCCTCAGTTTACCCTACAGACACAAAGCCCTTTCACCCCAGGTGTTTCCTCCCCTAATTGAGTACCTTCTTGTCACTGATGGCCCAGAAGCAATTGTATAGCTGCTGTTGGAAAGCCTAGGGTATTCCTCTCCGTAGGTAACAGCTTAGGCTCCACTTCTCTAAGCTTACTCTTGGGCATCACTGCCACTGGAGATGAGAGGCCGGAAGTTTGGGGCCAGACACACATCAGCTCTGCGACCATGAGCACGTTAATTTCCTAGTAAGTTTCCTCATCTGTAAAATGGGGGCAATCATACTTGCACAGTCTACTTCACAGGATTTTTATGAGGAGAGGGCCTTACAAACTTTAAAAGGCTATCACATATATAAATATGTATGGTACGATCTGGAAGTGTCCAGGCCCACTCTAATGTGTCCGCAACTTTCAGGACTCGATCAGCTTTCTCAGTCTCTGGGGACCCTGTCTTTGTAGCATTTGCTACCAACGCTCTCCGTTTCCTTCTCTGCTACTTCTAGCAGGCTCTGGAGCTAAGAGGAAGAAGGAGTGTCTTCTGGTGACTGCTGATGTGGGTCTTTCAATGACACTACTCAGAATTGTCTATGAGGTGCTACCTCATTTGCTCCAGTGGTACTTCTGCATGGTGGAGCCCAGTTCATGACAATCTGCCCTCCTTCTTGCTTACAAACGGCTTCACAGACCAGGAAAAAACTAGGTATTTTTCCTCTTTGATTCCTCTGTCTGCTTTGGTCTCTTACCATCATTACCATCAACAATTCTTGCACAAAAAAAAAAAAAGCAAGACTGGGTTTCCCACTACTAAATTTTTTTTCTTGCTTTAGCTGCCCCCTATTTAGAAATCTACAACTCCATTCTGTTTGTTCCAATAAAGGCCTTTACCTCAACATAATACTTTACTTTTTCCCTGCTCCCCTTCTCCCCCCACCCCCCTCCAAATTTACTCCAGCCTGTCTTT
Source organism: Pseudochirops corinnae (assembly GCA_028646515.1). Lineage (NCBI taxonomy): Eukaryota > Metazoa > Chordata > Mammalia > Diprotodontia > Pseudocheiridae > Pseudochirops > Pseudochirops corinnae. Next base: position 136,773,251 of record CM053587.1, on the reverse strand, counting down.
TGTTATGACAAGCATGTGGCCCATTTTTTGAAAACATTTTTAAAACAGGCTTGACAAAATACACTCTTCTCTGTGTGTATATAGTTAATTCTCACAACTTTATGAGGTCAGCCAAAAAGTTTAATATGTACCAGCATTGTGCTAAACCCTAAGAAAACAAAGAAAGGCAAAAACCTAATATTCTAATGAGGGAGAAAACATGCAGGTAACTATATGTAAGGTTCCTGAGGGAAGGACAGGAGAGGAAATGAAAAGTCTACATAGTAGAGGGTAGTATTTGAGCTGAGTCTTGAAGGAAGCTGGGGGCCATCTCCAGTCATCCAGATCTATATCTTGCCAGATGGCTCTGGAGGAGAAAGTGAGGCTGATGACTTTGCACAGCCCTCCCTCATTTAAATCCAATTGCAAGTCATGGCATCATCTTCCTGGTGTCATGGTCCTCTTTGAGAAGGAAGGGCAAACAACAACCTGTGAGTAGTCTGAGCTGCCCCCTGGGGACCCAACTGACCAGTTCCAGTTGCCTCTCTCCCTCCCTTTCTCTCTCAAGAACAGAATTCCTTTTAAAACAATACGTCAAATGAAAAAGGAGGTACAAAAATTCATAGAAGAGAAGAACTCCTTAAAAAGCCAAATTGGCCAAATGAAAAAAGAGGTACAAAAGCTCACTGAAGAAAATAACTCCTTAAAAATTAGAATATGGCAAATAGAAGCTAATGACTTCATGAGACCTGAAGAAACAATAAAACAAAGTAAAAAGACTGGAAAAATAAATGAAAATGTGAACTATCTCATTGGAAAAACTGACCTGAAAAATAGTTCAAGGAGAGATAATATAAGAATTATTGGACTACCTGACAGCCAGAGCCTAGACATATTTCAAGATATTATAAAGGAAAACGGTCCCAACATCTTATTATGAGAGAATAGAGTAGAAATTGAAAGACTCCACTAATCACCTGAAAGAGATCCCTAAATGAATACAACTAGAAATATAACCAAATTCCAGAGGTCCCAGGTCAATGAGAAAATATTGCAAGCAGCCAGAAAGAAACAATGCAAATACCGTGGAGCCACAGTAAGGATCATACAAGATTTAGTGGATTCAGCATCAGAGGAAGAGAGAGCTTGGAACATGATATTCCAGAGGGCAAAGGAGCTAGGATTACAACCAAGAATAATCTACCTAGCAAAACTTGAGTACAATTGGAAAATGGGTATTTAATGAAAAAGAGGACTCCCAAGCCTTTATGATGGAAATATCAGAGCTGAAGAGAAAATCTGACTCAAGTAGAAGACTCAAGGGAAGCATAAAAAGGTAAATAAGAAAGTAAAATCATAAGGGACTCAATGCAGACTGTGCTTGCATTCCCATATGGAAAGATGATACGTGTAACTCCCAAGGACTTCATCATTATCAAGACAGTTAGAATCTGCACAGGCAGAGACAAGGGTGGGAGTTGATTATGTTGATGTGATGATGAGGTGATTGCGATGATCTAAAAAAATGAAGGGGTGAGAAAGACGAATGTACTGGGTGAAGAGAGGAAAGGTAGATGAGGGCAAACTTTTTCCAATAAAGGAGTCACACAAGGAAGAACTTTTATTGTGGAGAGGGAGATGAGGGAGGAGGTGGTAAGCTATATCTGAACTTTACTCTCATCAGATTTGGTTCAAACACAGACACATTCAGTTGATTATAGGAATCAAACTTACCCAACAGGAAAATTAAAAGAGGGTAAGAGAATAAGACTTATGGGAGGGAGGGAATAAAAAGGGAGGATGGATTGGGGGGGTGGCATTAGTCAGAAACAAAACAAACTTTTCAGGAGGGACAGGATAAAAAGAGAAAGAAGAATGGGAAAATGGGATGGAAGGACACGCATAGTTAGGGATCAACTGTGAATGTAAATGGAATGAGCTAGCCCATAGAATGAAAACAGAGGGCAGAATAGATTGGAAATCAGAATCCAACAATATGCTATGTACAAGAGACACACTTGGGACAGAAAGACACACACAGAGTTGAAATGAAGGGGTAGAGTCCATTATGCTTCAGCTGAAATGAAGAGGACAGGAATGGCAATCATGATCTCAGACAAAGCAAAAGCAAAAATAGACCTAATTGAAAAATAGTCAGGGAAACTACATTTTGCTAAAAGGCATCATAGACAATGAATGCAAAAAGAATTAATAGCAAGTTTCTCTGACAAAGGCCTCATTTCTAAAATATGTAGGGAATAGTAATGTATTGATTAGAGAAAGGCAAATTAATATAACTATTAGATACCACCTCACACCTATCAGATACGACAAATGCTGAAGGGGATGAGGGAAAATAGGTTAATGAACTGTTGCTGGAGTAGTGAACTGGTCTAACGATTCCAGAGGACAGTGTGGAACTGTGTCCAAAGGAATAAAATTGTGCATACCTTTTGATCCAGCAATTACTGCTATTAGATTTATATTCCAAAAAAAAAAAAAAAGGAAAAGGAAAAAGACCTATATTGTACAAAAATATTTACTCGTAGAACTCTTTTTTGTGGTGACAAAGAATTGGAATTTGAAGGGATGCTCAGTTTCAGAATGAACAAACAAGTTGTGGCATATGATTGTAATGATTATTATGCTATAAGAAATGAGGAGAGTGGTTTTAGGAAAAAAACACATGACCTATATGAACTGATGCAAAGTGACATGAGATGAACCAGGATTTCATTGTGCATAGTTATCAGTAATGACTTTACTACTCTAATCAATATAATGATCCAAGACAATTCCAAAGGACTCATGATGAAAAAAATGTTATCCACCTCCAGAGAAAGAGCCAATGAACTCTGACTGCAAATTGAAGTCGAATTTTCTCATTTCATTTTTTGCTTTTTTGCAATATAGCTAAAGTAGAAATATAGTTTCCATGATTTCACATGTATAATTGATAATCATATTGTTTCCCTTCTCAATGGGTTGGGGAGGAGTAGGAGAAAGGGAGGGAGGGAGAGAATCTGGACCTCAGAATTTAAGAAGAATGTTAAAAATAAATAATGAAATTTTAAAGAATCAGTAAAAGGACTACCTTATTACACCGACAGCCCAGTTGAGGATAGATAGCATAAATCTGTAGTATATTTAATCAGCTTTGTTATGTACCTTCTTCTAACACCAATCAGCAGTGTGTTAATAGGAATCAATCAGTGTGAGTGATCTAAGCTTAGTTAAGCAAAACAGTGAGCAACAATAGGACAAGGGGACAAATTCAAGAGTAGAGGACAGGACCACACCTAAGAAGGGACTTCAGAGGCTATCTTGTGTTAGCTTCTTATTTAATAGTTCTGTAACAGGTCCAAAGGTCTACTCCTGTCCAAAGATACACAGGTAGGAAGCATTTAAAGGAAGAATTTGAACCAGAATCCTCTGCCCTAGAGCCAAGGGTCTAATAGGTGAATATGGTCAGATAAAGGAATTTTGGAACTCTTGATTAAAGTGGAGCACTGGTTGGGTAGTAGACAGTGATATCAAGGATGTGACTGTTCTTGTGTTTGGCTGAAGAAGTGAAAATCATATAGAAGGTGAAGTTATTGATGAATTAAATCCCCAAGAGGTTTTCTAGAAAAAGCTGTTAAACCATATTGACCCTATCTTATACTTCTAAAGCTAATTTTTCTTTAACCCAAGTAGAAATCATTACATATACTCCTATTAAATTTCATCTTAATTTGGCCAAATCTTCTAACTTGCTGAGATCTGCCTGCATCACGCGAGGTGGCACAATAGATAAAGAACTGGGCCTGAAATCAGGAGGATTAATTTAATTAATTTTTCTGAGTTCAGATCTGATCTCAAACACTTACTAGCTGTGTCGAGCCTGGACAAGTCACTTAATCCTGTTTGCCTCAGTTTCCTCATCTGTAAAATGAGCTAGTAAAGGAAATGGCAAATTCGAAATGGGGTCATGAGGAATCTAACACAATTGAAACAACTGAAAACGATAAAGTAATCCCAAGCCATTTATGTCATCCAAAGATTTGATAGGAATATTTTTTATTCTTTTATGTAAGTCATCGATGAAAATGTTAAATAGCATGGATCCAAATACTACAGATTCTTGGAGCATTCCAATAGAGCCCCTTAAAAGCTTTAGTTCCTTATTTATACTGAAGAAACAGTAGATCTTTGTTCAGTCTTTTTGTATATTGGCTACTAATTACATTACTTTTAAATATTTTTTGATGTCATAATTTTTAAAGCATTGTCACTTTATATGCATTTGCAGATCTTTCTGTAGGATAATGCAGAGAATCTTGGACTTGGAGTCAGGAGAAACTTGTGTTAGAATTCCACCTCTGACACTATCTTTTCACTGGCTAGTCACTTAAACTCCATAAAGCCTAGTATCTTTTCTCTTTAACGTAAGGATAATAGAAGGGGCTCTATTGGAATGCTCCAAGAATCTGTAGTATTTGGATCTGTGCTATTTAACATTTTCATCGATGATTCTAAATCACTTTTGATTAGAGAAATGCAAATTAAAACAACTCTGAGGTATCACCTCACACTAATCAGATTAGCTAATATGACAAAAAAGGAAAATGACAAATATTGGAGAGGATGTGAGAAAATTGGTATATTGATGTACCAATATGTACCAATGATACATATGGTATATTGATGTACCAATGGAGTTGTAAACGGATCCAACTGTTTTGGAGAGTAATTTGGAACAGTGCATACTCTTTGATCCAACAATGCTACTACTGGGTCTGTATCCCAAAGAGATCACAAGAAAAGCAGGAAAGGACCTAAATGTGCAAAAATATTTATAGCTGCCCTATTCATTGTGGCAAAATATTGGAAATTGAGGGGATGCCCACCAATTGGGGAATGGCTGAACAAGCTGTGGTAGACAAATGTACTGAAATACTATTGTGTAATAAGAAAGGATGAACAGGCAGATTTCAGAAAAACCTGGAAAGACTTGTACGGATTCATGCAAAATGAAACAAGCAGAACCAGGAAAACATTACACTGATATACGGTATCAGTAACATTGTGGAATAATCAACTACGAAAGATTTGTGTTGAAAGCAACACAATGATCTAATACAAGTACAAAGGACTCACAAATGAAAATGCTTTCCATATCCAGATAAAGAACTGATGGACTCAATGCAGATTGAAGCATATCTTTTTTTTACTTTATTCTTTTTTTGTTTTTTTTCTTTTGATGTTTCTTCTTCCACAACTGTGACAAATATGGAAATATGTTTTTACATGATAGCACATGTATAACCTATATAAAATTGCCTACCATTTTCAGAAGAGGGGAGGGAAGGAGGGAGGAAAATTTGGAACTCAGTGCTAAAAATTTTCTTGATATATAATTGGGAAAAAAAAATACTATTTAAAGCAAAATGAAATCTCCCCATCCTTATGACACTTTTGAGGACTAGAGGGGTTTTGTTGGAATACTCTTTTAGAATAACAAATAGTGTATAGGAGAGAACTTTTTTTTTTTAATCCAAGCTGCCTTACCTCTACAATAGAGATTTCTATCTTGGGGAAGTAAAAAAATACTTCCCCCTCCCCCAGTTTGGAAAGGTTAGTGCAGGGCAGACCCTCTTGTCAAACTCAAGAATTTTAAAGATCCTTATGGGGAGGAATCTGCCTCTAAGTAGAAGACACTCCTGTCCAGAATGAGGGACAAAAAGACTTGGAGTGCCACTCTGGGACAGTAGCAAGAATATGAAACTTGACATTTGAAGATCCAGGTTTTATGTTATAATTCTACAACAAATTAGCAGTATATAATGTTGGGCAAGTCACTTCCCACTGGGTTTCTATTTTTTGACTTGTAAAATAAATATCAAATGGTCTTTGTGTTCCATCTCCAAGTTGCCTTCTACCTCCAAATTTGTATGGTCCTACCTATGAACTAGGGATCATTCTCGTCTAATGACACTGCACCCTTCCCCCAACTGTTACTGCTGTTGTATTCTGCTGTGCTTATTGTTGTTGTTAATAAGATAGATAGTTAAACCAGTTAGGAAAAAAAAAAAGGAATTCCTGCTTTGATGCCTTAGTGATTTGTAGGAATGATTCCATTACCTGATTCCATTTGTAGGAATGAGTCCATTACCTAGCTACATTTTGAGCATTTCATAACCACGTTTGCTACTGGGTGATTAATTTTTTTTCAATCATGATGAATTTTAAAGATCATTTGTAATGGTACAAAAGGATCAGTAGAATTTCAGATACCCCCAAAAGGCAAGCTCTTTTATTAGAGGGAGCTAGGTGGTACAATATATAGGGCTTGGAGTCAGGCAGACCCGAGTTCAAAACCAGTTTCTGATGCTTACCAACTATGTGACCCCGGACAAGTCACTTAACTGCTGAATGCCTTGGTTCCTTCATCTGCAAAATGAGGGAGGATAATAACAGTATTTATATCACAGGGTTGATGTGAGGATCAAAGGAGATAATGTTAGTAAATCACTTAGCCCAGTGCCTGAACCACAGTAGGTGCTGAGGCACTAATGACCAGAAAACAATGTGGCAAAAGGGAATAACGTGAAAAATAAGTTCAGAAAGACCAGATGATAGAAAGGAACGAGTGCTAAGGAATCACCATAGTTATGCAAGGAAGGTTCAAAACCTCCATAACACAAAAAAAGCTGGTTGAAGTTCCTCAGATCCAACCTCAGTGATATCAGCATTGATAACCTGCAACTAAAAAACAATGATCTAAGAAACCTAGAACACAGGTTCTTAAACCTGAGTTTGGGAATTTACATTTTAAAAAATATTTTGATAACCATTTGAATATGTTGGGTTTCTTCTACAGTCCTCTTTATTTTATGTATTTAAAAACATTCTGAGAAGGGGATTCATAGGCTTCACCAGACTGCCAAAGAAGTCCATGATACACATAAAAAATGTGAAAAACCCTTGCTCTAGAGAGGGTACTTTAAATCACCCAATGCTTTAAAGCACCAAAAAAGGTTCTTTAATAGAAATTCCTATTTAGAAAAGGCATCATATACATGACACAATCTAACAAGCTATAGCCAAACCAAAGGTGTCACAATAAACACTACAGCCTACACTGCTGAGATAGAGAATTTATTAAGCATTTCACATGTAATAGAGCATTTTATCAGTTATATCTAAAGTGCTAACAAAGTTCTAGCTATTAGGATGCAGCATATTATTTAAAACAACACTTGTGGAAGTTCTGAAATTTGGTTTCAATATGAGAATTTATCCTTTAATAAATGAAGTCATGCCACCAAATGAATATTTTGTATCAACAACAAAAACAATTACAAACTAGATAACAAATAATACCAACACTATATGCCATAAACAGAACACAAGAGACTGGAAATGATTAAGAAGTGGTTATCGGAATGAATATTATTAGCCTCTTTATAGATAATCTAGAGGTCTCAAGATATTCAATCCTAGTGCTCTGTTTTCAAAGTTAGAGGCAATAGTTATGAAAGCAATTGAAGACTCCAGCACTGAAAATCACTGAGGTGAGGTTGAGTTGTGTTAATCCATTACATCCTCAAAAAGACCATCACAAAGTAACAGATATAAAAAAAAATCCATGCTGCAATTGTTGTGCATCTCTGTGTGCTTTACATTTTATTTTAAATGGTGCTAAATGAAGGGGAAAAATGAAGTCAGTGAAATTTCTCTAACTCTAACATTTTGTAACCACCTACACCTAACAATCACAAATTTTTGAGTTTGACATTCAAATATACTTAGCGTTATGAATTCAAAAAGATGTTAAAACAACATTCTGGATCAAATGAACAGAAATATATACCAACTGCCATATGCCAATTACCCTCCAATTATTTTTTAATCTAGTGTGAAATACACATTTGGGAGAGTGGTATAATTACCATTACAAAAAATTACTACTCTTTCACTAAGGATAATAAATCTATAACAAAGGAAACCAAAAATGTGGATACTACACACGCTCAGGTCATCTAGGATTTTATAATCTTATTGTGTACAAATTACAAAATCAAGTATTACATGACCATATGACTGATTTATATAATTCAACATAATTGCATACAATCCCTAGGGAAATTCCATCACATACAGTAATTAAAGTAAGTTTATTTGTGGTTTTTTATAAATGATGGTCCTTACCAGAAAAGGAAAAAAAAAATAAGTACATCAAAGCATCAATAATCAGGAATTACTTGAAAGAGTGGAAGGGATAGCATTCAAGTTTGGCAACAAAATAAATACAAAGGAAAAATAAACCTCCCAGAAGTAAAATAAATCAATGTACCATAGGAATCATAAGCTTGGAAAGAGACTATACCATTATAGTTTCTCAGATCATTCAACTGAATTTTTCCAGAAAATACTCATTTTTTTTATAATGCTGATCTCAATTAAACATCCTAAAACGCAGTCTGTTTGATCTTTAAATAGTGCTTCACTGGAAAGGGAAGATTGGAGAGGGCGGGGAAAAAAACAACAGGTTAAATCCATTTACTACATTTTAATTTGAAAAAAAAGCTAACCCCACAAACTATTTTTTGAATGAGTACATAAAGCTAAATAAACACACATTTGGTGGAAACTCATAGCCAAGGCCATTCTATCAATGTGCTTAGGTCTTGCTTGCAGCATCTGGCAGTGGGTAGCAGAACCAAAGGCAACAATCTCACTGGGTCTCCTGTGTCTGTTCTGTCAGGGATTCTGTGGCACTGGCATTAGCAGTGGAATTCAAGACTTCTCCAAAGTCACCTCCAGCAGCCTTATTTCCCCCAACTTTAGACTTAAAAAAGAGGGGGGAAGAAAAGGAAAGAAAAAATTAAATACAAATATTCTCATATACTTTGTCCCCTCGTGACCAACATTTTAAAAATAGTGGTAAAGTTGGGGATGTGGTCTGTGAACATTAAAATACAAAGAAACTAGGAGTCCCAAAGACTTGGTCTTAATCCTTCCTGTTGCAACTAACCAAAACAGAGACATAATAGAATTATAACCGTAACAATAAACATTTTTTAATCTTCCATAAATGATATTATTTAAGTTGTTCTAAGACTATATGAAAATTGCAGAGAAGATTTCAATTTGCAAGGAATGTATTTCACTGAGAGTGCCCTATACTAATGAAACCACAGGTCTGGTTACAAATAAAAACAATAATTTTAAAAAAACAATTATAAGAAGACTGGCCAATAATCTAAAATAAATTTATGCAAGTAGAAAAATATTGCCTACTGATGGAGTTATTCGTTTAGGTAGCAATATTAATTGATTGGCAAACTAGGACTTAACTTCAATCCTAAGCATGCAGCTAAGTTTTAAAGATTCCTTTTTAGGCACCTCTTCACCAGAATTTGAAAAAATTACTTAACATAGTAGTTTGGTTGTTAATTAAGATAATGAAGAACTTTTTGAGAGCAAATTTTATAATATAGGAAGAATATATGGAAGTTATGAGTGCCTCCCCCAAAAGAAGGTGGTGGTGGTGGTGGTATAGAATAAGTGACCAGAAAGTTAATTCTAGGTCTTCACTGACAAAATCAAACTCTGCAAGGATTTTTCCAGAGGATCTGAAGAATAGCATTGAGAACAGGTTTTATGTTGAGACCTCTGGTTGTCCTAATAATCCTGAAAGTCTGAATCATAACCCTTGGCATCCCTTAATGTTTGGATGACTTAGTTCTGTCTTCTCAAATGAGACTTTTTATAGAAAGCTTTTTCAAATGTTAGGAGGCTATAACCTAAAAAAAAAAAAAATACTAGTGTGGGGCCTAGAAAGCAGATATTATAAACATGTACATCCCCAAATAGTCTTCCGTAGATCCCAAGTGGCATCAGAGAGAACACTGTGTTTCCACAGAAAACTTTAAAAAGCACTACCATATATGCCTAATGCTTCATATTATAAACATCACTTTGAACATAATCTTTAAGAGCAATAAATAAATAAGACCAATAAATAAATCAGTAAACATAAGACAAAGACCAACACATACTTTTAAAGCATTTTTCTTTGGAATAAAGTGCCATGCAACAGTGTATGCTCCAGAAACACTGAAGAGAATGATTTACTTACACAAGGGGGAAAAAAATCAAGGCACCCCAAAATACCTAAAGTTATAGACTATCATAATTTTTACCTTTAAGTTTTCAACTTTTTCTTCAAATGATTTGAAAGTAGGTGAGTTTCTAAGGGAAGGAAAGAAAAGTTCATATTAAATCTTTGACATGAAAAATAAATTTACATAAAATTTAAAAATAGCCATTTTTGAAACAGCATTCCTAACATGTAACCTTATTTCCCCTAGTCTTAACTAAGAATTAGAGTTTTAACTACATGACAAAATTTGATAGCTATTCCTGAGCAGCAGAATAACCAAATATATTTGGTATATCTAATTACACATATTGTAAGTAAGTTTGAAATCATTTCAAAGAAGTTCTACGTCATAAAGGAATTTACCTAACATGGAAGCAAAAAGTATACTGGCCCTTGTTTTTCCCATGCCCTCAAGTCCTCTCACTACACATTTTTGTGCACATATACACAACACATGTGTGTATCATTAAAATCAAGTCCCTTCCTTTGCAGTTTTACTTTCAGTATTGACTGAGAGCGGAGCCAACTATACATAATGGAAGCAAAGATAAACATTTATGTAGTGTGATTAGAAAGATACCTACCCTAAAATATCATTTCCTTAACCTCCTTCATCATTCAGTCCTGATAATTATTATAATCAACTCTCTGGGTTAAGTCATAATTTTTACTGAACTATAGAACCCATTAAAACCTAGGAGCATTATTAACACATGGTTCTGTGTCAGAATAGAAATGTCCTAGTGAGGTACCATAATGAGCAAGTCCTTAAGAGGCATGGGGCAGCCATAAAGTAGAGAAAAGACACCAAAAGGAGGGAGGAGAGGTTGATGACTAACTCTGGCTAGCCCTATCCCTAAGGAGATAACAGCTCATTTGTCTGTCCATCAGTTTGAATGCTCAGAGTGTGCTTAAAAAATCAGACATGTCTTTCGAGAGACCCTTCCATCTATCTGCATGAAACATCTACTGGCACATCAGGTGCTACTCACATTATTTCAGGACCATTTTCATGACTGAATTCAGTAATGTTTTTATATTATGCACATATGCCTCTGCATAGCCTGCCTGCTGCTTAGAGCTTAAAGAGAAGGAGAAAAAGAAAGTCTCCTCCCATTTTTCACTGTAGTAGGTGGAACACTAGGAGTGAATGCATTCATTTCCTCACTGCTAAAACCTTCTAGTTCTCTTGATATTACAAATAAGAGTAATTACACATGGAGTAACTGACCTGGTGCTGAGAGAAGGATTATGACATAGTATATGGCTCCAAGTGTCCTACTTAGTATTAGAGAAAAGTAAAACGGCAGGGTTCAGGTTGGCTTGTCGGCCAAAGCAAAGGGCGGGTAAAAGTGTGAAAGGTTAACAGGGTATTTGAGCAAGAGAAGGCCAAAGTGACTGGCAGAGCCTGCCTAGGAACTGAAGGGACAGAACATGCTTATTTTAGTTTCTTGAAAACACATTTGTATTTCTGAATAGGTTTTCCTCAGGGAGCTGAAAATTTGATAACACTTCTATTCTGCCCTCAGTTATAAGGGAATGTCAGAGGTTCAGATCAAAATAGGAGAATATAATTTGGCTTTCATATTCATGAAAATCAGGGCTTATCAGCTGGCTACAAACACTACTTTTGTAAACCTCAGCTTTACTTTGGAATGGTATTCACTGCATTTTTACATGACTCTTGGGTGTGAGAAACAACCATTTGGCACTCTTCACAGCTCCAGAGAGAGGAGTGGTTTTACCAAACAAAAGGCAACACACAGCTTCAGTCTACAAGGTAACTAACTAAAGGAAACAATGAAGAAGCCTCTCTTCAGATTTCAAAAAAGGTTGTGAAGAAACAAGTTCTAGGATATAATTGAAAAAGAAAAACTGTTAAGAGAAAAAATTTAGGAGGTGAAGCAAACTCCTTTCACACTTCCCAATCTCACGTGAATCAATAGCTAAGAATGTCAATATTTCCTTCTTTTGAAACCTTGTACTGGCCATTCAAGTTGCGCCAATTTCTTTGATTCTCAGTAGTACTAATCTCTTCTATCATCATCTACTTTTTAAAAGTAAGTCACTTCTACTCTGCTTCAAAAAGGACAAGTTCAAGAATCCTCTTCATTTAGGACCTACAGTGTATCCAAGAGTCATTTATTCATTGCAATCACTTGTTTTCACAATAATATACTTTACCTCATAGCAGGCATGCTAATTGAATGTTGAATGGAGCGAATACTAAGGGCCAGCATTAAAAAGAGATAGAAATTTAGTTAGTTACCAAACCATTAAACATTTCTAAAATCAAAAGAAACTTTGTTTACTAGAAGCCTTATAGCTTTAGTTCAATAAAGTTGAATGTAAGAAGTATTTACTTTTATTTCTTAAAGACAGATGAAAGAAAGCTTCCAATAGCATATTTTTCTTTCAATTACTGGTTTGAAGCAAATGTATTTTTACACCACTTTACAGTGTTCAAAGTACATTCACAAAGTCATACATCCTCTCATTTTGATCATCAAAACAATGCCACAAAGTAAATAAGGCAGATGCTGTTGTCCCCACTCTACAGAGGAGTAAACTGAGACTCTGAGAGTCTAAGAAATTTACACAACTCTTCCAACTTAAAAGTCCAGTGATCTGTGATATACAGAAAGTGAAAGACAAGTCCAAAAACTGAGGCAGCTGCAACCCCTGCACACAAGGTGGCAACAACCTACTCAATAGATGGAATATTTCACAATATCTGCTTACGTGACAACTTTGTTTAAAGTTTAAGCATCTTGTACCATAACAAGGGATGAAAAGGACAGTTTTCAGAGAAACCCAAGAAGATCTGGATGAAATGATACAGAGTAAAGTGAGTAGACAATTTATACTATAAGACCAACACTGCAAAAATGATCAATTTTGAAAGCCTTAAGGACTCTGATCAATTTATAGAAGACTTGTGATTAAGAATGAATTCCTACCTCCTAACAGAGAGGTGATGAACTAAATATTCAGAGTGAGACATATTTTTGGCCATTGCCAATATGGGACTTTGTTCTGCTTGACTATGTATATTTGGTTACACAGATTTTGATTTTCTTTTTTGGGGGGGGGTACTAGGAAGAAGTAGAAGAGAAAATAAATCCTTGTTAACTGGAAACATTTAATTTTTTAAAAAGTAAAAGCTTAACCATCATTCTTAATATAACTCCCATTTTGCTCTCAGTTACAAAAGAATTTAATAGTCTAAGACCAAAGAAAGCAAACAATTTAATTTTTATATTTTTTAAAAAAAAAATTAATTATTTGGCTATAAACACTACTTTTGTAATTTCATTGTATATATTTAAACTGCATCAGCCTTAGGGAGTTATGTCAGTTTTCTTGTAAGTGATCTTTCTATTCTGGCTTCAAGGCCATTCATTTCAAGCTCAACATCCTTTTTTATAATGGCCAACCTCTCATTAAAGGTAGATGGCATTCACAGATAAGAATAAATCCTGATCTCTCAAGTATGGTGATCACCTTTTTAAGATAGCCCAACCTCTAGGTTCATAAAATCCTTAAGTATGCTGATTTTGCAAACACTACTAATAGTATTTTGATCAATGATTGATCAAATTGATTAGGGCTAGTCAAAGTATGTCTGTTCTAAATTTTGTGGGTGTACATTTTCTTTTTTTTTAATTGATTTGTTTATTTACTTTTAGTTTACAAGATTCAGTTCTACAATCCCTTGAGTTTCAAATTTTCTCCCCTCCCTCTCCCCGCCCCCATGGCAGCATGCAATCAAGTATAGGATCTGCAAATATTTTCACACCAGACATGGGTGTACATTTTCTTTTAGATGTTAAATCATAAAACAGTCATTGATATTACTAATCACAATTTTAATAATAATTATTATTATATAGTACTTTAAGCTTTACAAATTGCTTTACATATACTATCTCATTTGATCCTTACCACCTTGGTGAGTAGGTGCTCTTCTGCCAGATTTCTAGATAAGTTAACTAAGACCGAGACAGGGAAGTGATTTTCCCTGTGTCATTCATTCAACAAGCATTTATTCAATGCTTACTATTTGTCTGTGTCAGGTAACATACGAAAAGTAGCACAAGAATCAAGTTGGCATTTTCACTCTAATCAAGGTAATACAAGAAATGAGGGACTAGGGACTAAATTTGAGATTTCACTAGTATAGGGAACTCCTGGTTCCTCTACCAATTTCCTCTACCAATTCAGGAAGGCATTCTTTACACAAGTGCTAAGTATCAGAGTGAGAAAATTGCAACTAAGTCTAGTGCAGTGAGATGTTAAGTGACTGGTCCAGGGTCACTACCAGAATATGTCTGAGGCAGGACTTGAACCCAGGTCTTGAACCCAGGTCTTGACTTTGAAAGAGATACTCTATGTAGCATACCACATTGCTTCACAATGAATGATATCATGTTTTCATTAATGGAATGCTAAGTTCAAGGAAACTACCATTTTAAAAAAGAGGCAATGTAGCATAAATTTGGAGTCCGGTGTGATTTGAGTATTTTTCACACTCTTGTGTGTGGTACCTCTTTTAAACTTCTCTATTCCCTATTACAAGGGTACCTCCAACCTTCTAGTTACCCAAGTTGATATAACCCTGCTATCATCTTTGATTCATCCCTTTCGCTCATATATTCAATTGCCAGATCTTGTCATTTATTTCTCTTTCCAAAATATTTCTCACATATATCTCCTTCACCCTAATCATGACTGCTAGGCATGTTCTGGCCCTCACTGCCTCCCCTGAACTACTGGCATAGCCTTCCACCTGGTCTCAGGGTTCTTCTCACTCCAATTCATTCTTTTCTCCACACAGCAGCTACTAAAGGGATCTCAAGTTTAATCCCTAGTCCCTCATTTATTGTATTGCCTTGATTAAAGTGAAAATGCCAAATTGATCCTTGTGCTACTTTTCATATGGTACCTTATACATATAGACAAATCTTTTACCTTTCCCATTCTCATGCCTAGAAGAAAAGGCTTTAGTCTCCTAGGAAGGAACTCGAGTAGGGAAAGAATATACAGGAATATGACCCTGGAGTCTCTGGTTGGGAGAGAGGGCAAGTTTCAGTAAGATAGCTTCTGTCCTGACACACATCTTGCCTGATCAGCCCAAGCAATATTTATTTTTCTCTAGTCTTATTCCTGTTCTCAGTGGCCATTTCCTCCCTCCCTCTCTCTCCCTCCCTCTCTCTCTCTTTCTCTCTCTCTCTCTCTCCATGCTTCTTCTGCTCACTAAGGGGAAAGGTAATTCTTCCAGTCTCTCATGGGCTCAGAAAACTGTTAAAGATCACCCTGAGACGTAGAAGAACTGATAAGCATCTCCAAAACGGATCACCATACATAAATGTACTTTGTTTACACTTCAAAACCACATCTCAAGTGACCACATTTGTGGGAGCAGGAGAATCTTTTACATTTAAATAAAATAGACTTGTATCAGAACCAGTTACATGGAGTCTTTGCAAATTTTAGAGCTTTCACAATATTTATGGAATAAGAGTAAGGGAGAGTACAATGCCTTAGGGAAGCTTTCTAACTAGAAAAATCCATCATTGATAGTTAAAGGTCAAAAATAAGAATAAAATAAGGTCCTATAGGCCACATTGGACTTCAAGTTCACTGATTAATCAATCAAATAAGCCTTTTTTTAGGTATCTATGTGCCAGGCTCTGTACTAAGCCCTGGTGATACATATACAAAGAATGAAACACTTCCTTTTCTCAAGGTACTTTCATTCACACTGGACTACTTCTAGGGCAGATGCCCTTTTATTTCTAAATTCCCTGAAACAGGCTGCATAAAACAGCAATAAATAAATATATAAATGAAAAATAAAAAATTTTTAAACCCAGTAGTAGTTCACTTTCCTAGACCTCCAAACCAATCAAAAATCTATCTATATTCAATTGTAAGACAGAGCATTTTAAAAGAAAATAAGAGTAAGTTTTTAAACCAGAACCATATTCCTCCACCCTCTCCCTCTAGACAAAGAATTAATGTGATTTCCATCATCATCTAAAAAAATATGAAATTCACTGTGACTAGGAATGAAGCAACCATGACTAGAACCAGACCCAAGAAGTGCTAGTTCAGTCACATGGACGAGACTGAAGGAGCAGTAGAGTCTGGTTGATTCCCAAGATTCCCACTTTTGGGTTGCTGGCAGGAACCTGAGTCTTATTGAGAAATTCACTGTAAGTCACTAGCACTTTAAAATCAGGGTTGGCAGACTGATCCCCACAGGGATTCTGAGTGTTAATATATACTCCCTGCTGACGATGCTTCTTAAAATGCCCACTTTTGATTGAGCAGTTTCCATGGATGTGACACCTTCCCCTCCCTGCTCCAGAATTAGCTTTTCTGTCCTTCAACCAATAGTCAAAGTGTTGGCCATACAAGGGATTCCTGGTGGGCTCAATATTGGTTTCAGGCTGCTCCATCTATGGCATTCAGTGGGCTAGTTAAACCTAACGGCATATATCCTATGCGTGCATTCTCAAATTATGACTGTCCAGACAATGAAAGGCAGCATGAAGACCCAGCTCTCCACTGCTATCAGTATCAACATATTAAGAGTATGGGGCAAGTTGGTGACCACCCATGGCAGGGAGGATAGAATTGCTGAGTGACAGCCTAATCACTTAGGGATACTATAACTATCATGTTCCTCAGCAAATACCCTCAAAGCTCCTGTCAGCCACATGGCCACTGTTCCTGGATTACTATGTTGTTAATAGCCACGTGCACACCTTTCAGGCAAAAAGCCTTAGCATACATTGTCAGATACGCCAATCATGGGACGAAAAGTGACAACTGAACTGCTGACATTAACAAAGACCAGGGGGTCTGGATTCTAGTCTACCTTTAGAGGATTTTCTGGTCCAGTCAAAATATACTCAAGGTCTTCTGCAGAGACGGCTCCAAGCAACACAACTTGGTAGTATTCACCCTAACAAATGAGTTACCCCAGTGGAGACTGAGCCTATAGTCACTCACCAGTGATATGTCCCACTGAGCCTCTCACTCTCCTGCTGAGGCTTTTTGGACCCCTGCTAACCTAAGAGTCCATAAAATGTCTGGCTCTGTTTCTTTGGATTTAGTGGATTCCTTCCTCAGAGAGTCCCAGACTTATTTAGCCTACTGCCCCCTTTAAAAAGAAAATTACTCAGCACCCCCCTGGAAATCTACTTTAACCCTTTAACTTTTTTTTTAATTGCGTCTTTTAAAAAAAAACCATAATCTTCTCTTCTTTCCTTATGTTTCCACGTCTTCCTTATTTTTATTCAGCACCCCCCAATTTCACCCAAAGGATACTACTGCCCCTTTGGATCATTACAGCACCCCCCAGGGGGAGGTATCACCCACTTGGGGAATCTATACTAGAAGAATCAGTGTGAGGTCTCTGAGTGGGATGGGAGTCAGAGGTAGTAGAGTCTGGCTCAGCATGGAACACCTGTTCTTTTGAGTCCTGAATGTCCTGATTAAATTGCTCTATGGTAGTATCTGTAAAGGATGCTGGCTCTGGGATAGGCTCAGGCAGGTCAACGTCCTGGTTTTCACAAGCATATTTTAGAGATCCAGAGTCAGTCCAGCTCCCACTGTGCCAGGCTGACTGGAAATCATGGATGCAGTCTCAGATGCATCCAAGAGCTGTGTTGTACAGTTTGGAGGTTCCTCTAACTCCATCAGCAGCATGAAGTCCAAACTGAGCAGTGGTGGCAGCCACAATGCTAGTGGCCACGGGAACACTCTTGGTGACAGTGGTTCAGGTTACATTTGAGTTCTTTTTTGAGGATGGCGCCTGTTCCCATTGGTCATTGGATAGAAATGCTAGTATTGCCTCATCCGTGAAGTCTGGTACTAGCAAAGCAGGCAGAAGACCAAGATGGTTGTACCCATCAGGATGGCTAGTTCAAGCATCAGCAGGATCCCCATTTGCTGAGCACACAGGAGATGCAGGCAGGGTGAAAAGCAAAGACATACTGAGAGACCATGTTCTCTTCCTTTGTAGCCTGAGCATCTAGATAAAAGTTAGAACCTCTCTTCTCTACATTAAAAGTGATGTCACCACATCACTCTTCTTCACACCTCTTTTGAAAGAGGGCAGTAACCTCTTCTGGTCTAATCTAACCCCAATCTGCAGGAAGTTGGGGATTCTAATTATAATGCTCACAAAGAACAGTCTGGTAGGCAGAGCTAGAAACACTGCCTTGGTGAAAACTATAATCATGTTATTATTGCTAGTAATTCATACTGCAGTAGAGATTTCCCTACTTTCTTCACCTCTCTTGTCCACATGGCATGGAACACAAAACAAGATAGCTTTAGAAAACTTCCACCATCTTCTCTCTGATAGTTTTCCTTTCTCCCACCATATTAACTTCTTATCTACACAATCATTAAATGGAAAGTTTTCCTTTGTCCAAATAATGTAGCCACAAAGCCCACACTTAAGTGATATTGCGGCTGCTAGATTACTCTTACCAGCTGTCAGAGGGAGTGGCCTTGAAATCACAAAGGCTTGCTCAGCCTACACATAAAAGAGAGTGAATGTACAGGTCTTCTGGGCAATAGCAATTTAAGAAGAATAATTCCATGACCTGATATACTGATCCTGCCTCCTATCAGCAGATCTTCTAGAGAATAAGTGTGATTCTTATATCCCTAGTATTTTGGAGAGCTAGCTTCACAGTGACCACTCCCTTTGAGTAGACATCAGAGCTAAATAGGCTGGCCTGGTTTGCTTTAGCCAATCCTGAGGAGTGGTCCAGCCTCTACTTAGAATCTGTTCAACAGATTCTTCAAAGGAAACCTGACATTTTCTTTCCTTTGGTTAGAGTTCCAATGGAACAGCATGACAAGTAGTCAGTAGTGCCTAAAAACAGGATTCCCAATGGTCTTATCATGACGTGCCTTGTTGAACCAGGGAGCTATGCAAGATACATCATGTTAATCCAAGTTACTCCAGCAACCCACTCTAACAACACGATGCCCAATGGGAATCTTACTGTATAGCTACCTTTTTAAAAACCCATGATGATTTACTGTTATTATCTTAGCAAAACCTCTGTCATTTGGTTTGGCAATGCTGATGTGTAGCAGGTTAGATAATTAAGTTTTCTGCCTTCTCAAGGTCGGTAATTCTATGGCTCTGTTTCTCAGGCAGCTTATATACTTAGGTAAAGTCTGAGGCATAATATTAGTATGTTCAACTACCTCATGTAAGTAGGTAGTTGCAAAAACCTTTTTCTTTTTCTTGCTGTATGCTACCTTCAGTTAATAATGGGAAAGTGGAACAAATTATATCTCAGAGGGCTTCACTAAAAACATTATTATGTTATATATTATATGACATTATAATAATAGGTCATTATTAACTGAATTTACAGGTCTTGAACCAGTCCATTTATTTTTTAATTCTGCTAAGCTTAATGCCTCTTTCCATTCCCTCCTCCCCCCAACTCCTGTTCTACCTAAGTACTCAGGTACCTTAATAGTAAACTGGAATGCATAGAAGCTGTCATTTTTTCTAGGGTAGAGGAGGTATCCACGGCAAGTGCATGTGCATGTAACAGTTTAGGTGGGAGTTTTTGATATGTATAGGGATAGCTTTCCAGACACCCACAGGCAAGGGTGAAGGGGAATGGGTGTTATTGATATAAGTATAGAATACATCAAGAACTATTTCATGGTTTTTTTGCTGCCTAAATCATACTAATCAAGAAACACAGTATAGACTATAGAAGTTCCATCCCTTAGCAAAACAATGACAGGAAGAAATTACTATCAAGAGCAGTCTAGTACCCTAAGCCTCACCAAATAGTTCTCATTTTCATATTTATATTTTATTCTTGCTTTACTCTTGATTTATTAATATAAACATTAATTTATTAATATAAACATTATCACTCAGTGTCTTGATCAATGTTCAATCCTGAAAGAATATTAGCATATTTCTAAAAATATAAATACGTATATGTTAAAGAATTAAAATATATCCCAACTCATTCTAAAACAAGACAGACTGGACAAAATTAACTTATTGCCCTTTAAGTTCTGACTTAGTAGAGTTATGCCCATGATAGCTATTTCGTAATGTATATGCTCTCTTGACACTTAGACATTTTGTCTTTAATTCCCAATTTAATATTTAAAATTAACATTAAGGTAAGATAGAAGAAAGATAAATGAAACTATTTTTCAAATTCCAGTCACAAAGGCAACTAATTTTGTACATAACTGATATTCATAAACCCACCTTCCAAAATTAAGTGCTGAAATTCTTGTTTTTACCAAAATAGGGCAAAATATCAAAGTAACATTTCTGCGATGGTGACAATGGAGTTAAACTGGCCAAAGGAGTTTGAGAGGTTATGGTATGGACAAGACAGACTCAGGTCTAAGAATGATTCTTGAGAGAAAACACAGGCCTTACTTTTCCCAAAGGGATTAGCTGAAGAGATTGCAACCTGGGCCATCAGCAAGGGCCATATCCCTTAAAGGAGAGAGTAACATCTTTGTTACTTCAGGCCTTAGAATTCTAGCCAGGTAAGGAAAGGTACCCTCCAAGCCTTCTCTATTGTGGTTGGGGTGTGCAGTCAGGGAGTTCTGTGGGATAGAATAAAATAACAGTATGGTATGGGGAAAAGATGGTCCAAAGCACGTGTACTTCCTAGAGAAGGAGGGATTAGAAAAGAATCATAAACTTTAGCTTTGCTTTCATATCTTGTATTTTGCATCTATATCAGTTTCTACTATTTCCTTATGCTAAAATATATAGTTAGATGCATCAGTTATGACTATGGACAGTACAGAAGTAGCTACGTCCTGAATTCATTATTCAATTGTGGTTATATGTGTCTGTGTCATTGGCTGCCATGGTCTTGACCAAAATGCTAATCAGTTAAGATTTGGAGCTATGTCAATCTAGAAATAAAAAGATCACATATCTAGAAATAAAAAGATCACAACCTAGAAATAAAAAAAATCACATAGATCACAAAGAGGTAAATTTGCAATTTACAAATAGGTTGCATTACAAAAGTTTATATGTATTAATTGTTTCAAACTTGTTTTTGGAACCCAGATTGACTCCTAGTCCAAGGCTCAATATGCTGTACCTCATTCGGAGTTCTAAACTAGGATATCAGTAAAGACTTTTCCCTATCCCTACAAGAGGAAGAAGGACTTCCCTTCCTATTTCCTCCCCCTTCCCTATACCTACCCCCACCCCCAACTCCAAACAACTAACTGGTAGGTTGGAAAAATAGATGCCTCTCAGAAGTAAAGAAATGGGTTGAAAGGAAAAGGAGTTAAGATAAAAGATAAAGACAGCTACTTCAAGGGTTAATAGTAAAGAGCTATAGAAGGATGCTCTTCCTCCAGTATAACCCCCTAGAGCAGGGGTAGAGAACCTGTGGTCTTAAGGTCACATGTGGCCCTCTAGGCCCTCAAGTGTAGCCCTTCATAAAAGGATTTGTTCTGTGAAGTTTGGGTTCAGTCAAAGGGCCACACTTGAGGATCTAGAGGGCCACATGTGGCCTCTAAACCACAGGTTCCCCACCCCTGCCCTAGAGTCATTTCTAGATCCCAGGTTGGTTCCTCAGTCATTCTCCGACCTTGTTTTCCTATAGCCAACCCAGTCCCCTTCCGCTGCCAAAGGTTCAGGCTCTTTCCTCAGTGCTGATGGTTTAGCCTTTGTACCACTCTCTTTTTCCAACTATAGTCTACAGGTAGAATTGCAAAGAGGTGCTAAAGGAGTTCAGGTATATAAAAGGACCAAAACAGATTTCAGGGAGACAAAATACCCTTAGGCATGTAGCACAGCAGCAGCATTACAACTGAGCTGCATAGCCAAGATGTGACTTCATGGAGGATCAGGCAGCAGAGTTCAAGGAGGCCTTCCAGCTGTTTGACCCAAAAGGGAATATAAAGATCTTACAGAGCCAGTGTGGGGACATGATGGACCAGAACCCTACCAATGCAGAGGTACTCAAGGTCTTAGGGAAACCCAAGAGTGAAGAGATCAACATAAAGGTGCTAGACTCTGAATACTTTCTACCAACACTGCAGAATAATAGCAAAGAATAAGGCCCAGGGCACACATGAAGACTATGTTGATAAGGAAGGGAACAGCACCATCATGGGGGCTGAAATATGACAGACACATCCTTATCACCCTGGGGGACAAGATGACAGAGGAAGAAGTGGAAGTGTTGGTGGCAGGGCATGAGGACAGCAATGGCTGTATCAACTATGAAGAGCTAGTTCAGAAGGCACTGAATGGCTTTGAACAACTCTCCTTCCTACAAAGAACCCCTTAACTTTCTCTGTGTGAAAATCATCCTCTTGCTCCTGAAGCAACTAACTATATCAAGGTTGTCAACATCCTTACTTCTGACCCCTACCATATATCCTCTTTGGCCTATTTGCTTTCTGCTTTCACTAAATAAATTTGCTATTTGCTCCTAAAAAAAATATGCCCTTAGGTTATTCTAGACATTTCATTACAGAAGCAAGTTCAGGGATGAAAGCCGAAGTTTGAGTGAATAGATAGGTCAGGTATTGGTGACAGCCAAAATCAGAACCAAACTAGAAGGAAGGAGGAGACAATGGGGCTGGAAAGTCAGTGGGGGAGAAACAGCCTCTGGGACTTATCTTTTCTTTCACCAGATCTGCCACCTGTACCAGGCTGAGGAAGGTGAACAGTGAAGCAAAGTTGCACAAAATCATCAGCCTCACTCTCACTCTCAGAGTCATTAAAGTCCAGTGGCAAGACAAAAGTCAAAATGCCTGGTGATAGCCCCGGATGCAGTGAATGACCTTGGCATCTTTGATTTCTGACTAAGCCCTCAGTGCTCCACAGCACCTGCTTCAGCCACCTTCATAGCCACTGGAACAAATTATTTTTATCCATCCATTCTACCAGGTGAAGTCTTCACAGGCTTCATGTACTTGGAGTATGACTCTAAAACAGAATGAATTATCTGTCCTACTTCCTCAAACTCACCTTACGTTCCCTATTTCTGACTAGAGTATCACTGTCTTCAGTAAAGGAGGATAGAGAAATCCCAAGCAAAGGCAAGAAAAGAAGAATGCTCAAGGCTGTTAAGCTATGGAGTTATCAAGTATGTCCAGTCCCATGTAACAGTAGCCCTAAGCTAGATAAAAACAACAAAAAATTTATAAGGAACAAGTTTTCCTTTGAGTAAAAAAAAAAAAAAACACACAGGAAATTAAAAGTATTTACTTTAAGTAGTATAAAGCCATAATGAATTCATAAAATATTTTGGCATAAAAATTAGAATAACAGAACATTGATGGTTTATTTTTTAAAAGTATCTGTCAAGAGTTATTTGTTTCTTTATATGATAAAGGTCAGAAAGTTCAATTTGTAGTATAATTAATACAATGACTTTTTTAATGAGAGAAATAAGTTTTTCTTCTTTAATATCAATGTT
This sequence comes from Pseudochirops corinnae, assembly GCA_028646515.1. NCBI lineage: Eukaryota > Metazoa > Chordata > Mammalia > Diprotodontia > Pseudocheiridae > Pseudochirops > Pseudochirops corinnae. Next base: position 136,749,638 of record CM053587.1, on the reverse strand, counting down.
AATGAATAAGTAAGATTCTAGATTCACTGCCATCTTCTTAGAAAAAAAATACCAACATAAATGTTGGTAAGATTGGAACAATGGTGTATATTAATTTTTAAAAAGCATTGTTTCCTAATAACTCTTAAAGCAGAAAACAGCATATGAGTACTGAGTTTCTAATTAGTCATTTCCATAGTTATGCAGCTCACTTCAATTAAGACTGTCTTAATTGTGAATCAGGGTGAATATCACTGAGCATGATATTCAAAACTGGTACCCCAGAGATATAATACTTTTAATGAAAGAACTGTTTTACTTATATTTAGAGACTTTTCCTTTAAAAAAAAAAAACAAACTAGTTTGCTATCTAATTTAAACAGTTCAATATATAGCATCTGTACATTATTATAATTAGGTTAGTTTGTTTTGCTAAATGTTCACTGGGTCCTTATATATGAACACTACTTCTGGAGTCTCACTAACTCCACTGCAGCTAGAAAATAAGACTTACTTTTCCTCTCCTTTCACAGTTAACTAATTGAAAGATTGTTCTGCATTAGGAGAAAAAAGAAAAGGGCAAATGGGGTTAAGTGACTTGCCTGAGGTCACACAGCTAGTGAGTGTTAAGTCTCTGAGGCTTGATCTGAACTCAGGTCCTCCTGACTCCAGGGCTGATGCCCTATTCACTGTGCCACCTAGCTGCCCCTATTTACTACCTTTAACAAGATGTTTAGCATGGTTTTTCCCCCTGATTATTCTCATTTGATACAATTAGTTACTGAATTCATTTTAATCTTTCTGGCTTATTTTTTTCATTACACAAAACACACTTGTACTTTAACTAAGAAAGGTATAATTATTTGCTGATATCCTTTAAATATGGTTAGTTTACACTTCTTCAAACTAAAAGAAAATTTTACATCCAGACTTTTAGTAGGTAACTATTCAACAAAAGATATAAAATTATTTTAGACATTTTAGACAATACAAAATAACCAATTTAAGATGAGAGTATATTGAGAGGCAGTGCTGAAACCTACTACAACTAACTATAACAATGGGAGGCCCATTCAAAGAAAATCCCAATATTTTTCCAAAAATGCCAAAGGAAAACATTGAACATAACAGAAGTGAAAGATATCAGAGGGGAAGAGTTCTACATGTCAGGAAAATCATTCTTCTTTTTTATGGAGAGAAAAGGGAATTCTTTGCCAAATCATTTCCCTTTTTTAAGGAACCAATGTACCATCGCACAGTATTGAATCCATTTCAGTATCACTGCTCAATATCACTTCTACCCAGGTTTTACCAAGAAACCCTCCCCTAAAATTAGCAATACACTACAGAAAAAGAATTTCACAACTCAAGTAAATGATAAAGACAGCAAAATAAGATGTTGCATTTCCTACACATTAGGATAATCTAAATTTATCACATTTCTCTTATGCAGCTGCTAAACCTCAGATTTTTCAAGCTCTCCTTACCTAAAGGAATGTGAAAAGGCCTGCAATCTGCAGGAAGCCAGAGTAAGCATTAAAAAAGAAAGGAAGTTCTGATAAATCTAAAAGGGTTAAATGACCTACAGTAAAAAAAAGAGTCATATGGTCTTAACTGGGGAAGACAGAGACAGAGATAAATGGGGGAAAGGGAGAGGAAAATGGAGAGGAGAGGGAAGAAGGCTTAAAAAAGTATATAGCTGACTACTATAAAGCTATGTTTAATTTTGGTTATATCTGAATTTATCAAAATCAATTAATTTTAATCTTTTCAGAGTAAAACAAAAGTACAATACAGATACACATCCACCCAAAACTATTCAGCCAAGACAATTCTAATTACAAAACTACTTCTCCTGCACATGGAAAACATGGAGATTCATGCACTCTGAAGACACTAAAATCTTGCATGCGGACAGAAACATAATAGACTAACACCAAGCTATCCGCCATTTTCAGCACTCTTCTAATCTACATGAGAAAAAATGCAACCAAAAAAGAAAAAGCTATGACACAACTTCATCAAAGTAGCAAGGCGAAGTCCATGGATTTATCTAAAATACAAGAGCAAATTAAATGACAACGGCTCAAAGTTAGCAAGATTAGAGTCTAGGCATGTAGGCAAGTTACAGTTCATAAGTTAGTACAGACAAACGACTCAAGACAAGCTAAAAATATGCCATGGTATGAACAGGGACGTACTGAAGTCAAGCCACCTACTAAACGTGAGCTTCAGTATAGTCTTGCACATCCATTCCATGTTGACATTTCCTCATGATCACAAAAATGTTACTCTGAATAAAATACTTACTCTGTATTTAACCTACTTACAAGTGAAACATGAAATTCACAACTATAATTTGATAGACTGTGAAAATGAGATTACGATTAAAAGGTTAAGAATATTATGCCTCAAAATATTTTGGTCGTCCACTTAGGTTCAGGTTTCAAAGTTGCTGCTCCTTCATACCAGCAAGATTTAAAAAGTAGGATACTGCCATCATCACCCAGAATTTTCAGGTTCTACCTAAAAGTCTTAGGGAATGTTTGCAATCGCAAGAGTAAAGCCTTAAGATAACACTAGAAGGGAGTATGATCAACTATGGAACGTGGGGACATACTTTACATCTTCAAGCTTTTTGGTGATGACAGACCCAACAGAAGAAAAAGCAGCTGAGGCCTTCTGTCCAGCCTGAGACAAAGTTTCTGAAGTCTTCTTGTATCTAAATTCAATTATAAAAACAGTGCAAAACAAAGTTAAGTTAAACAAGACAAAGAGAAGGAAATTAATCTTTTCAAATAACTCATTTCAAGTGTGGGGATATTTCAAGTTTAAGAGCATCAATAAACAACTTTTGAAGACACACACACACACACACACACACACACACACACACACACACCTTTCCTAACAACCTTCCCCTTACCACATCTTGAGTCAAGGGGAAAACAAAGTTCAGTTCATTGATTTTTTTAGACCCAGACCTTCTAAGATACCCTAGAATAGCCATGCCCAAGGTCACAATCTAAAGAAACCAAGGCAATTCTAAAGAAATATCCAACCTAGTTTTAACCTTAGGCAAAAAGTCAAAACAAAAATGTAATATATATTTTCTTTCCCCACATAAACCATACTGAAAAGAGAATCCAGTCAAATACCTCAGTGTTTGCCATAGGCAAATACTTATTTTCTCTTCACCTAATAAGATAGGAACCAATAGAAAAGAACTGGGAATGAGGTAGGTGAGACCAAGTGTTGAAATCTAAATGAAATCTGAGGGTCTGAAGATCTCTGCAAACGATTTATAAGGCTACTACAGAATTCATTTTATGTCTTGTAAGCTAACAAATGCTTGTTAGACACATGGCTCTCAGGAGAGAACGTTGGTGTTGGTGTGTCTCTACGTGACTGAAAATGTGAAACTATGCCAAAGATGGCGTGGTTTCCAACTCTTTACAAATGGCGTTCTCTACTATTTTTACTTACTCCATCATAATCAAAAGGGTTATAGTGTTAAGGTAAACAAATTGAATCACTTATAGTTAGCAATTTAGAAGGAAGAGTAAAAGTTAAGATGCAGGAATTATAGCAAGGCAGTTTCAGAAAAAAATCTATTTTTGCCATACTAGTGATTAGATGATACATAAAAACTACTGTTCATTTCATCAGAAAGGACAGGATTTATTGTGCATATATACATGCATATGCATATCTGCATAAATACTCATTTGTCTCTGCACTAGGCACAATCTATATGCATCTGGGACTGTTTTTCTTTCTGTTACCTAAGGCTAATGAGCAAGAGGAGCAGATTTGGGAAACTGAATCTGTGGCTACACACAGGAATAAATAGGCAGAGCTGAAAATGTAGTGGGGGAGTGGATCATTGTTTGTATCCTTCTTATCTCAAAAACTGAATCAGAATGAAGAAAATGTACTCCCAAGGAGTGAAGAGTGTTAGGAACCTACGCAGATGTGGCTGTCACATCTTGCCAGCCTCTGGCAATGTTCTGCCTTAGTTCCTGTAGTGAATTGATTCCAAGTTTCCTCTTGATCTCAGCTAGATGCTTCTCCTTGGCTGCTAACACTTGAGATAGGGTCTGTATTTCCTCTTCTACCTATAAGAAAAAGGAGGAAATATATAACGAAAATTAAACACAAGTTAGGAACAGAATACATGCAAAATCTTCTAGATTTTCATTTGATTTTTTTTTTTCCATCTAAAGGGAGAAGGCCTAGACCTATGATTTCAATGGTATATAGGAAACTCCCTCTATATCAAAGCAATTCAGGAGCTCCTCTGCAAATTAAGAGTTTTAAAGAGTTGCCCAGAATATTGAAAGTTTAAGCAACCTGCCCAGGGGTCACAGTCAATATGTGTCAAAGGTATGGACGTAAACCCAGGTGTTCCTAGTTCCAAGGCCAGCTCTCCATACATTATGTTAGGCTGCCTTTTCAGCTATTTTTTCTTTTTGACATTAAAAATACTGATACTTCCTTATATTACCTAAGTAAGGCTACTATTAACAGTTATGAAAAATACATGCAACCTATTAGTCTGGAGAAATGACTGCTCTCTCCCCAAATAGCTATTTTAATATCAAAGGGAAACCAGACATTTTACCCTAAGATGAAACATCCCAGTCCCACTACTTTGCGAAGTTTGTATGATTAAGAGATTGGTGACAGAGCAAAACCTTGAACTCTACTAGGATTCATTATAAACCTGTATTATCCTACTGTGTCAAACATGATACAAACATAGTACTAGGCTATGATTATAACTTCCATGTTCATCCACAAGTGGAAAGCCATGTTCTTCGGTGAAGGCTAGATACATGGAAAAATGAAGGAGAACTTTCAAAAGCATTTCTTACTTTTTCCCTATCTTTTCCCATAGCAATAGGGTCTCATGTCATCCATATTTCCAAAAGACAAGAATAATTTCCAGCTAATTTCTGAAAGTGATATTTAATTCAACCTTTTGATTATTTTTAATTACTCATATTGCTCATGAAAAAATGAGTTATAACCTGCCCTCTTTCTTTCCTGCTAACTCCTTATCACCTTATTTCCATTAAATAGAAAAAGAAAGAAGTAGATTATATGAGGTTGGTACATAGTGTTAAGAGAAAGCTATTTTTTTGGAGACCGAGAATTCCTTAGATGGTATTAGTCAAGCACCTGTCTTTTACCTGGTCCAAACCTCTTTTACTCTTTTCTTACTCTGCACACAATCCAGTGGTTTTGGTTTTCCCAAAGTGTTCTTACTTGGTTTAGAGATTCAGAAACCAGACTCATGGTTAGATTTTTGGTTTCTGGTGTGTCACATGGCTTAATTCTTATGGTTCTAGATTTCTCCAACTATAAAAATACCAGATGACTACATGAAACTTTATGAAATACTTGCCTGCTTTATATTATATGCTACCAGGATTAGATGTAAGGTTAATAAATTTGCTCTTACAAGAAGGCCAGGCAGAATGCCATGATGCTAGAGTAGTAGGCAGAGACCAAGGGGTCACACACCATCAATGCTTTTTTTTTTTTTGCTTTTTTGGAGGAGGGAAGGGAGGGCAATTGGTGTTAAGTGACTTGCCCAAGGTCACACTGCTAGTTTTGGAATAAGTGTCTGAGGCCGAATTTGAACTCAGGTCCGCCTGACTCCATGGCCGGTGCTCTATTCACTGAGCCACTTAGCTGCCCCCATCAATGCTTTTTTAACCTTTATCTCCACAGTTGGAGAAAAGAAGATTGCCCCATAAACCCTCAGGAAAACCTGTAGTTGCCCTCTGGGTAATCCAACACTATATCTGAATTTCAGTATAAAAATTCATCATAGCTTAAAAAGTAGAACATGATTTAAAAAAATTAAAACTGCCTCCCTATCTTGACTAGGCTGGAAGTATATGGGCTACTCACAGTCCCTACCAAACTAGTGATCAGTCAAGCAACTTTGATTTGCTCCCTGACCTGAACCAGTTAGTCCCTTGTGGGCACTCTGAATACCCCAAGAGATCTAAAATAGAAAGAAGGGTTCAATATACACCAAAATATTTATAATGGCACTTTTATAGTAATAAAAGAACTGGGTAGAAATGGAGTATTGATTGAGGAATGGCTAAAAATATTATGACAGATGAATTTAATGGAATATTATCATGGTATAAGAAATGATACACATACAGATATGAAAAAACATATAAACTAATACAAAATGAAGTAGCAGAAGCAGGAAAATAATATTCATAAAGCAAATAGAAAAGTAGGTGGAGAACCAAAAGAGCATTCTTTCTCTGAAGTCAAAGAGAGACAATATCTAGTAGAAGCTACAGAGATGTTGGAGGATTGCAAAAGGGATAAAACAATCAAAACTAAATGCTGCAAAATTATCATGACAAGGTTGGCCCTAAAGAAGAAAAATCAAATGGCTCCTTCCCCTACTTTTTTGCAAAGGTGGGGGACTATAAGTGCTGAACGTAGCATATGAGGCCAGACTTTTTTTTTTTTAACTTTTTGTTAAACTGACTTTTTGCTCTTTCTTTTTAGCTTTGTTTTAAGTGGGAAGACAAATGGAAGAGTATACACTGGGAAATGTAGGTGATGCAAAAACAAAAGATATCCAACAAATTTTTATTTTAAAAATTGTTAGGCAATAAGGAGTTCTTTGAGATTTTTGAGTTAAGGTGGTGGCAGAGGGAAGCGAGAGGAGATGACTAGACATGAGATGTGGTGGAGGCAGAACAGACTAGGCGTGGTAAATGATAAGACATTCCATCTCCTAATTCCATCTCTGGCTGTCCCCACGCCTAGAATTTTCTCCCTCCTCATCTCCACCACCTGCCTTCTCTAACATCTTTCAAGATTTAACAAAAATCCTATTTTCTGCAAGAAGCCTTTCTCAATCCCCTCTAATGAATGCTAGTGTCTTCCCTGCTAACATTCTCTCCAACTCATCCTGTATATAACTGTTGTACACCTTGTCCTTTAGACTGTGAGCTCCTGGAGAAGAGAGACTGTTTTTTGCCTTTCTTTGTGTCTACAGTACTTAGAACAATGCTTGGCCCATAGTAGGCACTGAATAAAAATGTGCCGACTGACTGACTACAGGGAACTGAGGAAGATAATAAGACAAGTCAAAGAGAAGTTCTCAGCACGATGCCTGACGTATTGTTGCCTGACTGACTACATAAAACTGAGGAAGATAAGAAGGTGGAAGATAATTTTAATGTTATGCATCAAGAGACTAAGCAAGTAATACTGCCACAGATAAAAATAATGAACAAGTTTAGAAAGAAAGATGACAAGCTTAGTTTTGGACAGAAGAGCACAAATCTGGAGCTGGAAGAAATCTCAGGCCTTCTAGTCTAACTATATCTTACAGACTGAAGCCCATATAGGTTGATTTTCTCAAGGTCACACAATTAAGCTGCAGAAACATTATTTGAACCCAAGTCCTCTGATTCCCCAAATCAACATTCTCTCCACTGCACCACGCCACCTATCCTATGTTAAGCTTAAAGTGCCAGTGGGACATCCAGATGATAATGTCCTACAGACAGCTAGTGAACCGTGTCTAGAATTCAGAAAACAGCTATATATAGATGCAAATGTAGATTACCAACCTCAAAGAGGTGGTTAGTTAACACCATGGATGTAAATGAGACTGCTAAAGTTAAGGATATGAAAGAGAAAAGATGACCAAGAACAGACTTCTGAGGAATCCTGACTTTAAGACGCAAGGCAGCACCAAAAAAAACAAAAAAATTTGGGGCAGCTAGGTGGCGCTATTTGGGGTAGCTAGGCAGCTACTGGCCTTGGAGTCAGGAGGACCTGAATTCAAGTTCTGCCTCAGACACTTAACACTTACTAGCCGTGGACCTTGGGCAAGTCACTTAACCTCAACTGCCCTGCCTTCCCCCTCCAAAAAGCAAAACATAAACAAAAAAAACCAAAAAGGCAAGACAGAAGAGAAACCAGAAAAAGGGGAGATAGGAAAAGTTACTGGAAAAGCAGGTGGAGGACCAAAAGAGCTTCTGTCTTTGAAGCCAGAGAGAAACAGAATATCTAGCAGAAGTGACAGAGACCCTGGAGGGTAAGTATTGATAAAGGTTGTTGCAGACATTTGAGAGGGCTTCATGAAATAGAAAGGCTGAAAGGAAAGTGGGGAATTAAGAAAGAAGAAGCAGTGGGTGTAAAAAAAATTTAAAAAGTTCAGCAACAAAGGGTAAAAAAACCTGGAACATTTGCCAGATTGAGTAGGAAAGTCAAGAGACAGCTTTTTGTTTTATCCTTTGGAGACCAGGGAGAACTGAGAATGATAGTAGGTGGGTTTTCCATTAATTGATTCTTAGCAGTTTCTTAGCTTGTTCTTCATAATCTTGACAACAGCCACATTTATGCCATTTAAGTATAAAACTGGGCATCCTTTAAAAAAAATTATTGGCTTTGCCTCTATAAGCTGCAGGGCTGAGGAAGTTAGTTACCTTCTTCACATGTACATGAGGAGGAATCCAATGATTTCCAAATAACTGGGTTTCTTGACAGGCTGCTCTCCAATGCAATTTATCACAACAGGAAATTCTTCCTGTTAGCTAGTTTAAACTCCTGTCTTTTATATGCCTTTGACGCACCTACCACCATGTCCAATGGGCAGGTACAACAGCGCATACTAGAGAATGGTCCTTCCCCTTCTGAAAGAATAGGTGAATGTGAAAGCTGCCCTAGGGTATGCCCACATACCTACCAACACTCTATGTATGTCTTTGGAGGGGTAAGAGAGGCAGTGAAGTGAGACTGAAGATACATGAAAACAGGGATGACAGGTGGAAAGTCAAGAAAGTCAAGAAGAAATGGGATCAAGGACAGATAGAAAGAATTAATTTTAGTAAAGAAAAATGATGGGGGAAAAGGTTAAAAGTTAGTGTTGTTGATGAAGGAAGGAAGGGAGCTCATACGAAACAGTCTCAATCTTTTCAGGGAATTAGGCAGCTAGGTCATCTGTTGAAATGGGAGGATCACGGTACTGCTGCAGGCAAAAAATAAGAGAGGAAAAGATTTGGAACAGTTGCTATGAATGCCAAGGTAGAGAGCCAAGAAAGTGAAGAGGAAAATTTTTGTGTAGCCACCAAAATCTACACAAGTTTATGTACCATAAATCTGAAGTTGGTGAAAATATTCCATTTCCATTGTGGTGGTGCTGGACAAGACTTCTGAGAGTCTTTTGGGCAGTAAGGAGGCTACGTCAGTTAAATTTTAAAGAAATTAAGTCAGACTATACACTGGAAAATCAAAATACTAAAGTTGACACTTAAATAATTTGACCACATAATGAGAAGACAAGTCTCATTAGAAAAGACAGATTTCAGGAGACAGTGGAGGATAGAAGGCCCTGGCATGCTATGGTCCATGGGGTCACAAAGAGTCAGACAGACTGAACAACTGAACAACAACAATAACAACACACACAAAGACACTTTGAAAAGCTAAAAATACTAAATGAGACATCAGAGGCTTTAAAATATTCAGTAAAAGGATAATAACACATTATCTATATTAAATTCTCTTTTTCTTTTTTTGGGGAGAAGGTGAGGCAGTTGAGGTTAAGTGACTTGCCCAAGGTGGCACAGCTAGTCTGGTGTCTGCATCCAAATTTGAACTCAGGTCCTCCTGACTCCAGGGTAGGCGCTCTATTCACTCTATCCACCTAGCTGCCCCTATTAAATTCTTAATATTTTAAAACTCTGATTCTCCTGGTAGGCCTTAAAGTTAAACTGAAGAGAACAGTCGGTGACCCACATATATCAGTTTGTTCTCTGGTTTGTCCTGCTTCTGATCTCTCTTCTCTTACTGACCTCCCACAGGTTTCACACACTTTATCTTATCTACTGTGAGTTTTTAAACAGGAAAATTAACTAACCTCCTTTGTCAGATTCAAATGATATGACAGTACCTCCAAAGGACAGACAATAGCACATGCCTCATGAAAACATCTACTAAAAGGTATATAAAATTACAAGGTGGTAGTCCAAAGAAACAATGGCAATGTTTCTAAAGCATTACATTTCAGCAGTTATATAAGTGGGCATGAAAGAATTTTCTCACCACCGTGCATTTGCTAACCCTATTCCCTCTGCCCAGAATGTCCTAGTTCCCATCCTCTCTAAATTTCTCTCAAATTGCCACCTCAACTGCAACCCATCCTCCAAAGTCTGTTTAAGTGTTTTCTCTCCTCCATTAAATCTTCCCTGATTATGCCCAGCAGAAACTGATCTATATGTATTCACACGCACACATATATCTCTCTGCATATGAGTGCACGTGCCCTTGTGTGTGCATAAGTCTCTGTGTGCACATGTGTCTATTTCTATTCATGTCTGTCTCTCAGTCTCTATGTAGGTCTGACCTATGTGTGCATCTCTTTCTTCTATGTGTGTATGCCTTTGTCTCTCTGACAATTTTTTTCCTCTCTCTCTCCCTCCCCCCTAAGATATTATAATACTGTTTGTGTTTCTTGTGTGACACTGTCAGGTTCTTTTGTATGGTGGTGTTTATAACAAGCTTATGCATTATCTCACCCAGACTGTAAAGTCTGAGGGTTAGTAAACCCAACACCATGTTGTATGCTTCTCTATCCTTCAGGGTATACCTTGAATGTAATAGATGCTCAATAAACATTTGATGAGTAAATTAGTAGGTAGATAAATCACTAGCATGTGCAGGAACGTTTTTGTTTTTTGTTTTTTTGTGCTAAACTCTTAAAATATTTTCCCTCATGTTTGCTTGACAATGATGGTCTGGCAAGGACAGACCTTGTTCTACTTTATCCCTGGAGTTTGGTCTTCTCTCTTCAGGTTACAGTTCAACTCTTCTAGTTGGGTCAACTTTTAGTTCATAAGAGAAACTATTCCTTTACTTTAGGTTTTACAGCTTCTTTTGCAACACAAAAGGTAGCCCTATTCCTGGTGGCAGTCGGGCAAACAAGAGCATGGTCAAAATAATGGTTCTTTACCTTGGCAAGTTCCTTTCTTAATTCTTCCTGCTCTTCCTCTGACAGGGTCTCTGTAGTATTGATTGTAGCGGCAGCATCTACCCCTTCTTCGGGTATTTGATCCGTTTTCAATAGACCTTAATAAGGTTTAAAAAAAAATGCAAAAAGCAGAACTGTAAAACTGAGTTATTTAGACGTAAAAATTGTGCTACTGGAATCCTGTATTCCAAGCAAAAGGACTAGAATAAAGATAGCTGGATTAGGAAGGTGCCCTCTCCCCATTTAACACCAGAAAACTGACCAAAAAAAGCCCCTGTTTCCACAATAAATTTTTCCTGAAGCTCAACAGATCTGCTTTCTGTTAGGAAAAGGTGGACATGGCATTCTGACAAGATGGCCTCCCCTCTGAAAACTTTCAGTTGACTTAGATGACTACCCAAATCAAACGGCATGTGATAATAACAATACTGACAACCCTCCTATAACAAAATGTACATATTTGCATTGCCAAAATGTAGGACCCGGATGATAAATGTTATGGCAAAATATGGGAGGCAAAACATTTTATTTTAGCTAAGAAATATCAGGAAAGGCTTTCTTGAACAGATGATAAGGAGCAAGACCTTGAGGACTGGGTAGGATTTGAGAGGAAGAGAGGACCCATGGATGTGGAGACAGAGATGGGTTCAGATTTCAACTTGGAGCAAGTCATCTGACTCCCACGGGCCTCACAATCTCATCATTTGAAGGGGTTGGAATAGATAATATTTAAAGTCTGTTACCACTCTACAAATACGATTAAGTTCTTCTTTTGAGCACTTGAATTCCTTTATATGTTTCTTCATTGGTCCTTATTTTACATCGACCTCTTTTCTGTGTTTTCCAAGTGTGCTGTCCAGAAAGCCACTCCAGAAAGCAGATGAATACTGCTGAGGATTACTGGAGTTTTACATTAATAGAGGTTCTGATTTTTGTTTTTGTTTTTTTGCTGAAGGAAAAAGTGTTATATTACTGATTATATGAATTCCCTTTAGCTCTCAATGTAAATAAAGGACTTAAAGATGCTATAAAGAGCACAAAGGCAGAACTGTCCTCAGTTTGATCACACCAAGAAGAAGCCCAAGATTGTATCCTCCAGGTCTTCTAGGAGATGAAACTTAGTAATGATAGGCTCTGTCTTTTCCATGTTAACCATAAGGTGGCAGCAAATCACCAAAAATACAGCTATTTAAAGGGGAGGCAGAAGTGAGAAAATAGATCAAACATCCAAGTAAAATCTGAAAGACCACCTAGGCTAAAAGAATAGTCACACATGAATGTCATCAGGTAGTGAACAGAGGCTAAAGGAGCTGACAGAAGCTGAATGTGTGTGGGATACCTAGAGACAAAAAGGTATTTCTGCACCTGAGGCAGCACCACAAACCATAAGTAGCATGAAATGTGCCCTTGGAGCTAAGAGGAGACTGAGACCCCAGGCTATCAGATCTAATGGGTAAAGATGTCAGGATACTATCTGAACACTCACTGCAGGGGAGGCTGCTCATCCCCAAAGCAAGCAAGTGATCAATGTAGCTTGGCCCCAACCTATTTTTCCAGTCTCCTTATACATTATTCTCTTTCCCACACTCTGCAATCCAGCCAAACTGGCCTTCTCCTTGTTCCTTACACACAAGGTTCCACCTCCCATCTCTGTGCCTTGTCACCAGCTGTCCCTCATGCCTGTGGAATGCCCTCCCTCCTCACCTTTCACTCATGGAATCACTTCTTCCAAGTCATTTCTCAAGCTTTTCCTGATTTCCCATAACCGCTAGTATCCTTCCTCCCAAAACTTCTTTGTGTTTATTATTTATTCTGTATACACATATGGGTCATCCCCCAGCAGAATATAAGCTCCCTGACAGCAAAAACTGTTTAATCTTTTCTCTTTGCATCTCTAGCACCGGACACAACGCCTGACACATAATAGCAGCTTTAAAATGCTTACCGATTCCCATGTTTACTAATTACTCTTAATAACCTGGACCCAAGGTCATTTGTTTCTACAAAAAGATGTCCAAAGTAAGATGAAAGTCAGCGTAAGGCAGTATATAAAGTTTTAGGCTTGGAGCCAGGAAGACCTAAGATCAAATCCCACCTCTGACACTGATACAGAACCAACCAAGGACGAGTTAGTTAGCTGCTAAGTCTCAGTTTCCTCATTTGTCAAATGGGGCCACCGGAGCTCCGATAATCTGTTTAAAGCACCTTACAAACGTTAATAGAGTTGTCATTTTTATTATTATTTTCATCTAAGAACCCTGATTACTGGGGGTTAAGGTAAAGTAGTAACACAAAATAAACAGATGCTTTGGGGATTAAGGCACAGAAGGGAGGAGAGAAACCCAAAGGGGGCCTTCAGGCCAACATCATACCAACCAAGAGAAAAATAAAACCATTGAAGTATCACCACAGGGCAAGAAGAGCTTTACTGAGAATCTAATCCAACTCTCTCCATTAATAGGAGGGAAATGAGGTACCAGAGCCGGGAAGCAATTTGCTCAGGGTTACTGAAGACGGTTAGCTTAATTCTCAGTGAAACTGAGGCTGAGCTATGACAGGACAGATCTCGGACATCCTTGGAGACCATTCCCATCCAATGCTCTCATCCTACAGAGAAGACAAAGTTAGTGACCCAGACCTCCTGACTCTTGGTATTTTTTAGCAATGTTTAGCATTTCTCATGGGTACTGACCTTTCCAAAGCACCAGCAACCGTGGGTGAATAATTGGGCAGGTGAGTAGGCCCTCACATCTTTTCAGTTACACTGTGGACTCAATCTCCCCTGACTCCCTCCCACCAGGCTCCTGTGGTCAGAAAAGTTTGAGAATAACAAGCCTTCACATAACACTTTAAAGTCTGCAAAGCACATTTAAGTGATTAACTCATTTGACAAAAGCAAAGGAGAAAAGATAAAGAAAAGGTCACTGGAATGGTGAATGCGAAGGTATCCTCCAAAAGGCATGTCTTCCAGTAGAACCTGAGGCTGTCTCCCTTCCCTTGTTTTGTTGGAAGGGCTCCCTCTTAAGGGAGGAAATCCACTTTCCAGACTTCTACTAGTCCTCTAACCACAGGGGGAAAAAAACAAACATGCTGTGAAATGATTCCTAAAGAGTCATTGCTGCTCTTGATACTGAAGGAGTGGCCTCCCTGGACCAGAGTTACTCTTGCCTTCCTCGTCCTAGGCTGAGCCAGAGCCTTAGTCCTACTAGCCAAAGCCTCTCTGCCTTCTGCCCCACCTTCTCCAGCCTCTTTGACCAGAGGAACTCTAAAGCCAGAAGCTGCAAAGCTAGAGATAAAGAGCTCTCCTAAAGGGACCTACTCCTAACTCATTCTCATCTTTGAGACTGGTTCTCCTCCACTCCCCAGAAGGAAGATAAGAGCTTTAAGGGACCTTTTAATAGTCCATCCTGGGACAAAGGTTTAACTGCTCCACCCTAGCTCATATTCTAGGAATGCCCATCAACCAGTGAAAATGAGGGTTCTCCCTTATTTGCTTGCCAAAAAACTATTTTATAGAGAACTCACACAGGGCAAGTGCTCACATGGTGGTCAGAAGAAGCAATACAAGGACACTCTCAAGGTCTCTCTTAAGAATTCTGGAATTGATTGTGTGACATGGGAGACACTGGCACAGGACTGCTCAGCAGGGCATACCCTCATCAGAGTAGGTGCTGTGCTTGTGCGCAAAGCAGAAGTGAAACAGCTCAAAGGAAATACAGGATGTGCAAATTTAGCATACCCACCCAAATGATCACATAAACCATTCATGCCTAACTCGTAGCAGAGCATTCCAAGCTTGTATCGGTTGGATCAGCCACAGTTGGACACACTGAAACTTGATTCTAGAATAGTGATGTCATTTTAGTCTGCTTGGAGAATGAAGGACAACAACCACCAACCAACCAACCAACCAACCAAAACAAAAGGAAGACATCAGAAAGTTAACTAGTTTAGCTGAAATTTCCTAGACACAGCGTTCTGAACTTTTCTTTTTCTCTTTTTCCCTACCTTTTACATCCCCTCCCCAAAAAGTAGTCCTTGTTGGGTTGAACAATCCTGGATCAAAGTTAGTTAATATTAGGGGCAGCCAGGATGCCCAGTGGCTGCAGCACTGGACCTGTGCATTGTACATTGCACAGTTACACTGTGGACTCAATCTCCCTGTTTCAAATGAGAGAGAGTATTGGATGGGAATGGTCTCCAAGGATGTCCTAGATCTGTCCTGTCATAGCTCAGCCTCAGTTTCACTGAGAATTAAGCTAACCTTCTTCAGTAACCCTGAGCAAATTGCTTCCCGACTCTGGTACCTCCTTGCTGTCAGGGAGCTTATATTCTGCTGGGGGATGACCCATATGTGTATACAGAATAAATAATAAACACAAAGAAGTTTTGGGAGGAAGGATACTAGCGGTTATGGGAAATCAGGAAAAGCTTGAGAAATGACTTGGAAGAAGTGATTCCATGAGTGGAAGGTGAGGAGGGAGGTCATTTTAGTCTGCTTGGAGAATGAAGGACAACAACCACCAACCAACCAACCAACCAACCAAAACAAAAGGAAGACATCAGAAAGTTAACTAGTTTAGCTGAAATTTCCTAGACCTGTTTCAAATGAGGCCTTAGATACTTAGTGCCTCTGTAACTCTGGGAAAGTCACTTAACTTCTGTTTGCTTCAGTTTCCCTCATCTATAAAGTGGGGATGATAACAGTACCTACCTCCCAGGGTTGTTGTGAGGATCAAATAAGGTAATATTAGCAGCCAGTGCCTGTCACATAGTAGGTTCCATATAAATGTTATATTAGCTATTATTATTATTGCTCAACCCAGTATGGTAGCTACATAATGTGTTCCTACCAGGAAGACAGACAGCTTGCCTTCTGGAGCCAATGAAACAACATTCCCCTCCCTTAGGGTGTAAAGTCAGAGGAAAAGGAACAAAGAGAAAGATTCATGAGCAATATGGGCAAATTATAAATATAAGGGGGTGTTGGTCCAATCTTTGTTCTCTTTGGAAATTGTATTTCCTGGAAGCCAATGCAGATCTCAGCAGCAGAAATTAAGAACAGCTAGTTCAAAGGAAAAACAATCACAAAATGGGTAGAGATAAGGACTGAAAAGGAAAAGAGAAATATGCAGAAACCCTAACTGGGCCCTACCTGCAAGTCCCATTTGTCTGGTTGTTGTTCTGGGAAACAAGTTTTCTCTACCACCCTTCCATTCTCTGACAGACTCCTTTCCATGAATGCTCTGGCCCTCAGGCCCAAGCCAAGAAAAAAACCAAACTCAGAACATCCAATAATGCTGCTGGGAATGCTGACATAACGCCCTGTCACGTGTGATTTGGGGTATTTTCCTTCCCCTTTATTGTACAGAATAAACTAAGCCTTCAGTGGTTAGTAAGGAGCCAAGGCCAACACTCCCCCAACAGGGTAAATGCAGCTTTGGAAAATCGGTGGGGCGAGTGTGTTGGATTGATTTAACTCTTAGTTACAAGCACTGTATTCTGTTCTAAGCAAAGATACTCTGTTTCCCTAGTACACAAGGTAATTTATTCCTTTAGGGGAGAACAGACGCAAGGGAATGGAGATAGACTGAGCATATCATGGGCCTGTTTTCATCTTTCACAGTAGCGGAGACAGGCAAGGAGCAGGGGCAAGAACACTGGACTTGGAGCCAGGAAACCCCATTGACTGTTTATTGTCTGTGTTGAAATCCCTTCACTTCACAGCTCTCCAGCTTCCTCGTTCCTAAAGAAACTTCACTCCCCTTCTCAGAGAAGCTTCTGTTGTTCTCTGCTTACGCTGGGATCCATTACAAACTCTCCTTTTTGGCATTTAAAGTCCAGCAATCTGGCTTCAGATTATTCTTCTAAGCTTTTTTCACTTTACACCCACTTCACACTCCAGTTGAACTGGCTGTCTCTTGTCTGTGGCCTCCATCTTCTATGTCTATCTCCGAGCAAGCCTGTCTCCCAAACCCAGAACACCACCCCTCCTCACCTCTGCCTGTTGAAATCTTGAGTTCCCTTCAAGGCCCAGTTTCACCTCCTCCTATAAGAGACCTTTCCTGATTCTCCCAGACATTAGTGCTTGTTGTGCCTCCTTTCAAAACTACTTTGTATTATGTTTTATGTTGACCTATTTGTATACATGCTGTTTTCCTCTTTCTTCTTGTGTCTTTAGGACAGAGACATATTTGTCATTGTATGCCCAGTACTATTTTCCTCCCTGAGTGAACTCCTCTGAACTTCCCCATCATGCCCCAGGCATCTCTTCATCCTGGAAGATTATTTCAGCCTTGGAATTCATAACTCATCAATACTTTCCTGTCCCTGGGACCCCTCCCTTTGACTGGAAGATAACTTCCAGTTAAGGTGGGGGCTCAGGTCAGTCATTTCCCACCTAGTAGCACTCTTGTGGATGTCTCCATAACACCTCTGCCCAGGGTAACTTTTGCTCCTCCCCCCAACTTTTCAGCTTCCTTTTGTCTGTAATCTTCTCTCTTTAGAAAGTAAGCTCTTTGAGGACAAGGACTGTCTTCTTTTTTGTGTTTGTATTCCCAAGACTTAGCACAGTGCTTTGGCACAGAGTGGTGCTTAAAAAATGTTTACTGATTGTCTATGACAGTGTCTGGTGCAAAATAGACACATAATGAAGGGTATTTGAATTGAGCCCTCATGTATAAAATGAGAATAATGATAGTGGCACTACTTACTTCATGGGTCTGACGAGGTTCTTGAGAAAGCAATTTGTAAACCTTAAAGTTTCATGTAAATATGAGTTATTTTTATTAAGGTAGCATTTAGCTGAGTGCTTCTAGCAAGTAAGGCTTTGTGAGAAAGGGGGCAGATTACAGAGCATAAAACAAATCTGTAATAATGCAGACAAGATATTGTTAGAAAGGAGGATCAGGTGTTGGGGTGTTATTTGGGGAAAGCTCCCAAGGAGAAGAGTTTAGACCTGAGAAGATAATGTATTCAAGGGGAGTTTAGGAGAGAAGGAAAGGCTGCAGTTAGAGATGTGTCAGGCCTCCAACACTGACATCCCACAAATAGGTAAGTTCACCAAGGAACAAAGTGTGGAGAGGGCAGAACCTTGGGAAACATTCAAGAGGTGAAAGAAGATCAGCCAAAAGGAGAAGTCCTTGAGGTAGGAGTAGAACAAGAATAACAACATGTCACAGAACACTGAAAAGAGGTCTGCAAAAAGGAAAAGAAAATAAGGTGGTCAACACTAAAAAGAGGTTTTTTAAAATTGACAATTAGGTCACTCAAGAGAAAGCAATTTCAGCAGAGTGATGAGGGGCAAAAGTCGACATAGAAGGGCTCAAGGACTGAAAGTGCATGATAAGGAAGAAGAGAGGGCAGTTAGCTGTCAATAATTTGTCAGAAAGTTTAGTGCTAAAGGAAGGAGAGGAGACTAGCTAGAGAGTGTGAAAACGTTGAAGGTGGGGTGTTGTGGGTTTTTTTGGGGGGAGGCATATTTAGAAAAGAGACTCAAGCAGGTTTATAGACTGAGGCAAAATTGTAAGTAGAAAAGGAAAGACTGAAGATGCAAGAAAGACAACTGAGAACCAGCGATGGTGCTGGACTATGGACAAGGCAAAAGAAAGGAAAGGAGCCGTGTTAAGGTAGATGACTTCAAGAGTAAGAACCTGGCACCAGTTTCGCTGTAAAGATGGCAGTACAGAAATCGGGAAGAGCAATATCAGGACATTCAGTCAGAAATATCCTCGAGACAGCTAAGACAGGATACTAAAGAAAGGGATCCCAGGACCACAAATTTGGAGTTGTAGGTGGCCTTGGAGCTTACACAATCCTAGACCGAGCTCTGGAAAAGGCCTCAAGGTCATCTTTAGCCAAACCCCTTCATTTCAGAGCTAGTCCCAAGGCCACACCAATAACAACGAGCAGGGTTAGAGTTTTTAACTCAGGTCTTTTGATGTCAAGGGCTATTTCAAAGGCACCACACTGCTTTGAAAGGTCAAGGCCAGAGTTCTAGATTTGTATGTCATTTGTAACAAGAAAGACTAGGGGAGGAGGAAACTCAGGGGATCAAAAGCAAGGTACAAAAAACTTACTTAAGAAATAGGGAGTAATTAAGAGTATAAAATGCAGCAAAGAAATTTGAAGAGGGTGAAAACTAAAAAGGCCACTTTCATTTGGCCAAAAGAAAGGTCACCAAGAAACTGCAAGGAAAAAATTAAAACGTCAGATGGTTAAAAGCCAACGATGGTCACCCACTTAAGTTTAACCATTAAATGTACAAAGGAAATAGAGTGGTCCGCCAAGTCAACAAGCAGCAATTAAGCTCTTACCATGCATCAGGAACAGTGCTGAGCAAAGTGGGAGGAAAAAGAAAAGCAACTGAATTCACATTTAGATTACTTCAATTTTCCTCACATAAAAGTCATCTGAAACATGTTTTTTTTTAAAAAATGGAAGGGAAAGTGGCCAATGAAAAACAAGAAGTTAACAATGCTGGAGTGGGAGGAAGAGTTGGAACAAGGGCCAGGATGAGTCAGAAGGAAATCAGGAACAGGACGCACAGGTACAGAGTTTGACTTCTAAAAGCCTAGTTTCCTCTTAAACCACAACAGGAAAAGACAGAGTAAGTAAGTTAAGGAACCTGAAATTTCTGCATAATCTCCCTAAAGATTTTTGGCCATTAGGAGTATTTAATTTGTTTATATATTGTATTATCTTTCCATGTTAAATATTATGTTTGTTATTACAAATCTATAAATATTTGATTGCATCATTAATTGCCTCCCCCCAAAAAAAGTTTTTGTAGTAAGATGTGTGTGATGTTATACCCTATACATGTTTTCAGATTTTTTTCTATGTATTGATCAGTTATGTGCTAATTTTTTTTTTTAACCTATCTTAAAAAATACTACTTGTTCCATGGGATGACTGTCTGGGAGGGAGAAAGGGAGGGATACTTGGGAGACTATGAAGATGCAAGAAACAGAAGATATCAATAAAAACTTGTTTGTTTTTTAAAAGAAAGTTGTGTTTGAAACTCACAATTGGGGTAGCCATTTAATAATCTGCTCTCTGTCAACATCCTTTCTCTAAGGTTGATGCTTAAAGGCAATGCGGAGGAAGAGGAGGAAGAGGAGGAGGAAAGCCTCCATCAGGGTGTCCCATCCTATTCCAAGAGATACCTACTTTTCCACTCTGCCTCAGTTTCTTCAACTGTTAAATGTGGACAATAACAGCCCCAATAAAGTAGGGTTATTGAGAGAATAAAATAAGATAGGATTTGTAAAGCACAGTGCCTGGCACATAGTAGGCACTATACTATATAAATGTTTATTTCCTCCATTTCCCCTAACTTCCCTTCCTCTACAGCACAGAAGATCCCTGAGGGTCAGAGGGGTGCAGTTCAGGAAGGTAACTGACTGACTCCCAGCCTATATAATAAGCATCCTAATAATCTTTTTGCTATATTTACAACAATCTCATGGGGTTGGTGCTATTATTATCCCCATTTTACAGATGATCAAATTGAGGCTGAAATTTTCATCATCTCTAAACCTGACAGGGTTGTTGTAAACAGCAAACGGTAAACTGGTAAAGTGACTTCCAATGGTCACACAATGCTAGAGAAGTGTTGTAGCTTTCAGATATATGGGAACAGATCATGACCAAACAAGAGACTGAGAAGATCACAGAAGAGAAAAATGGACAGTTTTAATTACATAAAATTTAAATGTTTTTCCACAAACAAAACTAATGCAGTCAATATTAGTAGTTAGCTTCTATGTAAGGTTTTCATTTTCAAGAAACATAAAAAAACAGATTCAAATTTGCGAGAATAAGAATCATTCTCCAATTGATAAAAGCTCAAAGGATATAAATATCTTATTTTCTAAGGGAAAAATCCAAGTCATCA
Organism: Pseudochirops corinnae; assembly: GCA_028646515.1. NCBI lineage: Eukaryota > Metazoa > Chordata > Mammalia > Diprotodontia > Pseudocheiridae > Pseudochirops > Pseudochirops corinnae. The sequence continues at coordinate 136,728,732 of CM053587.1, read as the reverse complement.
ATAACCACTTTAAAAAGTGCTATAAATCACTAGTAATTGGATGAATTGAGTCAACACTGAGGTTCCACCTCATTCCCATCAATCTGACAAACTTGATAAAAAGGGAAAATGAAAAATGTTGTGGCGACTGCAGGCAAACAGGTACATTAAAGCACTTCCAGTTGAGCAATGAAAGGATACAAAACAACCATTATGGAAAGCAATTTGGAACTACAGTCCTAAAGTTACTAAACTGTGCCATTCCATGACTAGGCCTCTACCAAATGTACAAAAGTATTTATAGCAGCTCATTTTGTGGTGGCGAAGAACTGAAAACAAGGTTAGTCATCAACTGAAGAATGGCTTAACAAATTATTATATGTGAATTAAAGAATACTATTGTGCTCTAAGAAATGATGAAAGGGACAATTTCAGAGAAACCTGAAAAGACCTGTATGAGCTTTTAGAGACTGAAGTGAGAACCAGGAAAACAATATATAAAATAACAATGAGGCTAAAGATGAGCAACCTTGAAAACAATTATAACTCTAATTGATACAATGCCTAACCACAATTCCAGAGGACCAATGAGGAGGCATGCTACCCATCTCTTGACAGAGAGGTGATGGACTCAGGGTGCAGACTGAAATACACATCTTTGAACATGGCCAAAATTTGGAAATTCGTTTTCTTTGATTATGAATATTTGTTACGAGGGTCTTTGTCTTTCTTTTTGCAATGGAAATAAGGTAAGAGAAAGACAAAGCAGATTTTTGCAAATTGAAAAAAAATTAATTTACAACAGTGTCAGACTCACATAGAGGTAGCTAGGCGGCATAGTGGATAGAACATCAGGCCTGGGGTCAGAAAGGCTCATCTTCCTGAGTTCAAATCTGGCCTCAGACATTTACTAGCCTTATGACCCTGGGCAAGTTACCTAACCCCGTTTGCCTCAGTTCCTCATCTGTAAAATGATCTGGAGAAGGAAATGGCAAACCACTCCAGTGTCTCTGCCAAGAAAATCCCAAATGGGGTCACAGAGAGTTGGCACAACTGAAAGATGATTGAATGATTCAAATAGAAACAGATCCTTCCAACTGATGCATATGGATTCAGAAAACCACAAGATAACAATAGTTATGTTGTATTTTATTTTTATTTTGTTAAACATTTCTCAACTACACTTTAATTGGTTCAGGACAACTCTGGAGTTCTGCAGGCTGCTTTCTCATCAGGCTGTGGGTTTGACTTCTCTGCTCTCGATGATCATCTAATGGGACAAACAAGCCCTAAGAAATTAAGAACTTATACAAATTTACAATCTCAGTCAAGTCCTTTTTTCTCCTTTCACTCAGGCCATGAGTCATCCTTCCACATTTTTTTTATCCTTCCACATTTTAATTCAATTTGTTGCTCCAGAATTTTGTCCTCCTTTTCCACCAATACAGAGACACTGGTCCTCTCCATCCCTACCCTAAAATCTCCATTCAGAATTTTTGTGACAGAAGAGAGGCATCCTCCTCCCTCTGGTATAATAAATCTATTCCACAACAAAGTTTGAAGTGCTACTCAAATGCTTGGTTCCAATAAGGTAGTATTTAGGAGCACCAAATTAGACATTTCTCTTTTTTTTTCCTTCATTTCTCCTCCTTCAGGGAAGGACCTTCATAACCTATTCCTGATCCTACTAGCTCTGGCTGAAATGCTCTACCTTCTCATTTCCTCCTCTTATCTTCCTTCCCAGGCTTCCTTTAAGTCCCAACTAAAATCCCACCTTCCACAGGAAGCCTTTTCCAATGCCTCTTAATTCCAGTACTTCATAAGCTAGCTTCATTTTACCTACCCAGTCTTCTTACACCTTATTCCACAACCAGTCCTCTTCGCCCTCATCACGCTGACCTCCTGGCTATTCCACAACTAGACACTCCAGCTCTGGGCATTTTCTCAGCTTGTCTCCCATGCCTGGAATGCTCTTCCTCCTCAACTCAGACTAATGACCTCCCTGGTTTTCTTTGAGTCCCAACTAAAATCAAGCCTTCTACTGGAAGCCTTTCCAACTCCTAATTCTTGTGCCTTCCCTCCATAATTAATAATTATTTTATCTGTTTCTCATAGAGAGCTTGTTTTGTATATATTTATTTGCATGTTGTCTCCCCCATAGACTCTAAGCTCCCTGAGGGCAGGTACTGTCCCTTGCCTCTTTTTCTATCTCCAACACTCAGTACAATGCCTAGCACACAGTAGGTGCTTAGTGAATGTTTACTGACGATTGATAATTTAGTAATTATTTCCTATTTAGCCTGCATATAGTTTATACATGTTTTTCTCTCTCTCATTAGATTATGAGCCCCTTGAAGGCAAGAATTGTCTGTGGTCTTTTCTTTGGGGGGGAGGGGGTATCCTAAGCATGGTGCCTAAGAACATAGAAGGCACTTAATAAATACTTGTACTGACTGACCAGCTGCTATACCTTCAAGATGTCCCAAGACTGCCAACTACAAGATTTGTCTTCTCCCCTCCTACAACCTTTTTTGTCCTCCACATTCTGCCTTGAGATTTAACTTTTGGTTTTTTGCATTTTTTAAAATTACATATTACACAATAACTGCTTTCTTTCACTCTGGTACTTCTATTTTAAGGCTTTTCCATTCATCACCTCAAACAATAATTAAAAACAAACCTTCCCAGAGAAACAGAACTGCCAATTAGATTTTGCCCAGCCTTGCTTTTGTCCTATACACAATCTGTTGAGAGATTGTTAGCTTTCTAGGGTAGGCTACTCTTATCTAAAATACACAAATAGCATATGACACACGAGCCACTAAAGCATGAGAATGACACAAAAGGAAACTACCCCCGGTAAGAGCATAATGACAACTCCTACCAAGAAAGCCATTTTTTTTTTTTACTACTGATTCTCTGTTTCACGTAAGTTAAATATTTTCCCCATTTAAATTATAAACACCAAGAAAAGTGTTGTTGTAAAAGCCTCATTTTATATCTTGGACTTAATGTGTAAGTAAACATGTTGCTAAATTCAAATGCTTTTTTTTTTTAAATTTAAACAATACTTGATTAAATGCAGCATGGTACAGTGAAAAGAACACTAGATTTAAAGACAGAGGATGAAGGTTCAAATCCCAACTCTGCTACTTTCTACTGGTAGGTCTTTGTCACTTAGCCTTTCTGAGCCTTACCTCCCCACCCATAAAATCAGGTGGCTGGACAGGGTGGCCTCTTATTCCTAAGATCCAAAATGGTCACTATTTCAATGAAGGAGGCCAGAAAAGGAGACAACCAATGACAGAGTTGGGCTGTCTCCCCTAGGAAATCCGGCAGTCATTTAGTCAAATCTCCATCAGTTTCATAATCCCCTCTGGTATCCACACACATACAGTCTTCAGTCAGACACAATATGTACCACTGTCAGGACTCCAACTATAACCCAGACGATGCCGTCATTTTTAGTAAAAACGCTAAAGCAGAAGTGCCAAGTGATCAGCAAACACGAAAATCAAATATTTGCAACTCGAGATCTTTTACTTCATCCTTTAGCATCTCTCTCTAGATTTATACTTATTGTCACACTTATATAAATACATCGTATGACCTATACATTCCTATATTAATAAGAATACTCATTCAAACTCATATTTTGCTCTTTGTAAGATTGAAAAATAACTTGGTACATACTTAAGTTTACCTAGTCAGACATCGGTGCTGCTAGTATGAATCTCAGAGTTTTCATGGATTTACATGGATTCTGTATAGACTGGGCACATACAGAGTGACTGGTATCAAAAGCCAAGTATCATCACGTTTTTGTTATTGCTTGCTTTGAGATTTATCTGCGCCACTTTTGGTTCTCTGTCCTCAAATCTAAATACAGCCATCATTTGAACTTCAGTTCTGACAAGAACCCAGACGCTGGGACTTTATATTGGAACAAGACAACAGACAGTTCTAAGACAAAGGCTTGTAGGCTTGTAGGACTTTCTCTTCAACTTTTTAATTATCGACTCCATGAATTCATTATAATCCAGTGAAGAAGCCCTAGGCTAAAAAAGCCAACTACAAAACCCACACTATCATAATGAAGCATACTGCTTCTAGAAATCCAGAGACGGATCACTTACATATCTTGACTCATGGCAACGTCATTTTCCTACCACCAAAGCATGCATGTCCCTTCATGAGACCCCACCATAATCTCATTCAAGATACAAATTTTATTAATAAACCTAATTTTGTACAGAAAGAGGTAAGATAGTTACCGAGTCTCTGTAGTGTAGGTGATCCCGGAGGAGATGTATTTACACTAGGAGACAAGTAGAGATAGTTTTTGTTCACTCCTGAATCGAAATCAAAGGGTGATTTATAGTCCTCATATAAGTCCATCTCTCCGTGATCCATTCCAGGAAAATGGACAGCACATGGTCTCATGATAGCATGCTTCTTCTTCCATTTAGCCTGAGGCACATTAGTTTCTGCTGTCTAGGTTGAACAACCCTCATGAATAAAAGCGACCAGTGTTTCAATATCCTGCTTTCCCCCACAAAGTATTCTATTTCCTTTTCAAACCCTTGAGATCCACATGACTAGCAAATACAACACCTGTTTAATAAGTGACTGGTCCAGAGCAATCGCAGGAGTGACAGTTAATTTCTGTCAACAATGAATAACCTGGGCAGGGTTAAAATGAATAGTCTTCAGTAAACAAAGAAAAGGAAACTCCAACCTAAGGTATAGGAACACATTTCTAAAAAATCTCATTGTAGTTTTGCTAGGCATTTCCATTTATTTAAACAAACATATCAGCTGACCTCAACTCCACTAGAATAGCCTTAATCTTCTAGGACAGAAAAGGATTACTAGTCAGTAATCTACTCTAAATACCATCTGGGTAGTGCCACCCCCTCCCCCATTATGCCTAAAAATCCCAAGTAGACTGCAGCTTCTTGGCTCTTCAAAAACCTTTCTATAAAATCTTAACTGCATGGAGCTGAAAGATAGGTATTTCTACAACTGACTTTTTCTAAGAAATAAAGAGTTTTAATTCTATTTGTCAGGGAGGGTTGCTATGTTTTTAGTCCTGTGTCCCAAAACACTGTGGGTTAACTTCTTAAATAAAACTATCTGTTGCTACAAAGCTACCAGTATTATGACCCTTCTTTGTTTAGCTGAATTTTGGCTCTGCAGGTGCCAAAGTTAACCTACCAAATTATACAAACTTGTGAAACCACACAGGAAAAACAAATTTCTCCTTGCACAGCAGTCCTTCGACCACCATCTACAGTTAGCCAACATGAATCTAAGCTGGTAACTCATCACCTTTGATGGGAATCTTTTAACAGAGCACTTCTCAGCTAAAAATGAGCACTGAAATTAGCTCTAGGTTCTTAAATGGGCCTTTGTTTAGGCGATGGCCTGCAGTGTTTGTGGTGGTTTTTCACAAAACAATTCATCTAATATTATTTGTCTAGGGAAAGACACTATAAATAAAGCAGCCATGGCTATCCATAAATAGGCACAGGCCAAATACAAAATGAATAAAGTAAACATTCAATTTTTTTCATACCTACATAGCAAAAAAAAAAAATACTCTATGTACTGATCTGTTGGATTGGAAGCAAAAAGAGATCTAATTTACTTCAACCATTTAAAAATGTCTATCATCTTCCTAGGGCAGCAAGTTGGTACAGTGGCTAGAGTGCCTGGAATCAGACAGACTCATCTCCCTAAATTCAAATCTGTCCTGAGGCACTTACTAGTTGTGGGACCCTGGGCAAGTCACTTAAACCTATTTGCCTCAATTTCTTCATATGCAAAATGTGCTGGAGAAGAAAATGGCAAAGCACTCCAGTACCTTTGCCAAGAAAACTCCGAATGGGGACACAAAGAGTTGGACATAATTGAAATGATTGAACAACATCACCATCACCACCACCACCACCACCACCATCATCGTCACCTTGTATTTCTTTTTTAAAAAATATTTTATTTTATTTATTTTAGTTTACATCATTCATTTCCATGAGATTTTGAGTTACAAATTTTCTCCCCATCTTTCCGCTACCCCCCCCTCAAAACAGCCATCCCCTTGTATGATCCCTCCCCCAATCTAATCTCTC
>CM053587.1:136705252-136722122 GCA_028646515.1 Pseudochirops corinnae | reverse complement strand
TTCTTGTATCTTTGGCTCTGTATGAAATGGTTCTGTAATAAACAGACTATCGAATACATCCCCGTCTCTCCCTCTCCCTTTCTCTCTCTCTCTCTCTTTTCATTCAGCTGGTTGCTGAGCCACAAACTGTGCTGGTTGCAGCAATTTAGAACTTAAAGAAAGAGGAACGGAGACAGATAGGATCTTGCCATAACAAAACAATGCAGATGCAGAGATCAGGTGTTCCTGGGCATCTTTCCCTTGGTAGTTCCCTGGACCTATAAGTATTTCCCTGGTTGTGGTGCTGAGTCACTCATATTATAGCCATATATTGTGCCAAAGTGGAACTATCCATGATGAATTTGTTATGTAAATTCAGCAAAGGTTATTCCCTTGATTGATACTTCCTGTGATCTCTATCATCACTCCACTGTCCTTCAACAAATAGGGCATACTTTAAAAGGTGGCAAAGTTAATGGCCTCAAACATATACTCCTTTTGATTAACTATCAATAATGAGGATGTTTAATTAAAAATAGAAGATCTATTTTAGATATGTGCTTTCTCCAACCCAAAATTGGAAAAGCAAATGCTCTTGATGCCTTGTAACTATCATCCACGCTATCATGACCTTGGTTTCAGGAGAAAACCTTAAAAAATATATTTAAAAAATTTTTAATTAACAAAATTTTCTTTCTCACTTTCAGAAAAAGAAAAAATAAAATCTCTCTAATTCTTTCTAATATCTATGTGTGTGCATACATATCACAAAGATTACATACATATTACAATGATTTTATTTTCCTTTCCTTTACATATATGCATATATATGTATACACACAAATAATCAAGCAAAAAAAATTTCTACATTGATCATAATAAAAAAAAAAAGTGTCTCAATCTACACATTGAGGCCACCTCTCTGTCAGGATGTGAGTAGCATATTTCATCATGAGTCCTCTGGAATCATGATTGGTTATTGTGTTGATCAGATTTTTTAAAGTCTTTCAGTTGTTTTTCTTTGCAATGTTATTATTATATAAATTATTCTCCTGGTTCTGCTCACTTCACTCTGTATCAGTTTATATAGGTCTATTAAATAAACCAGATTAACAAAATTAGAATAATATCCTGAAAAATAATACCATCAACCTGTATGTACAATAATCAACATTCACAAAACCTAAATGGATTCAGGATCTCAACATCAATTCTGAGATAAAAGGAGCTATAAAAATACGAAAATAACAACTTTGTGCCAGGCGTTCAAGGGTGATAAATTTATGCAATTTTACTTTGAACAAGAAATGGATGGAGATAATGCCAATTCATTAGAATATGCAAAACTAAAATGTCCTGCCAAGTGGAAAATCATGATGCCCAAATTAAATGTCAAATATCGTTTTTAAAACCCAGGAAATCAGACAAAATTAAAAATAATATGAGAATTAATCACAAATATAAAGACAGATTATGTTCAGATTAAAAATATCGGGAAAGAAATGGGTATTATTTTTATAATGAAATAAACTAAGATAATTCATAAAGCAAAGTGACTAGATTCATGAGTTCATATTATAAGAAACTTCTTGGTAAAGAATCATCTTCTACTAGAATAGGTCAGCATAGTTGCTACAATTTATAGCATCAGCGAATCATCTCTATCCCTGAGACAGCTGTGACTTGTCCAGGGACACATAGGCAGTATGTATTAGAAACAAAACTTGATTGTGTCTTCACCACTCTGAGGTCAGTTCCATATCTATTCTGTATTGCTGTCTCTCTAAAGATAGTTATAAGTGCAGCTAAGAGGTGTGGCGAATAGAGCACTGGCCATAGAGTCAGGAGGACCTGAGTTGAAATCCGATCTGAACACTTAACATACTAGCTGTGTGAGCAAGTCACTTAATCCCAATTGCCTTGCCTCCCCCCCTCCAAAAGTAAAAAAGAAAAAATAAAGATAGTTATAATGATCCAAAATCTCTATGCTGTCAGGAGATCTGGATAAAATTACCAAAGAAATTACTATATACCAATTTTACCAGGTAGCAAGGAGGGGTTTTTTTTAAATGCTGAAAACTTTAACCAAACTATAATTTTATTTCACTTTGGATCAAATGGTAAAAAGTACAAAATGTGAGGGGAAAGAATACAGACATACAAAATTTAAGTGTTAAAGACGTATAAAATTAAAGTGATGAAACATTTATCCTCTTTTCTCTATATTTGGCTTTATGGGGATGATCCTCAATTAAAACAATTCAACAGGTATCAAGTACCTACTATATACTAAATATTGTGTAGAAAAAGACTAAAGCAAAAAAAAAAAAGAAAGAAAGAACAAGAAAAAAAACTACCTTGTAGTGAATTCTTTGTACATATTTGAATTTCTTCATGTTATAGCTACATGATATCTGTGTTTATATGCACTTGTCTCCCCAATTAGAATATAAGTTAATGTGAGTAGGGATCATTTCATTCTTTGTACTTATATCTTCAGCATCTAACACAATGCCTGGCATATAGTAATTGCTAAATATACTTCTTGACTGATTGATAAAAAAAAGAAAAAAGAAAAAGACTAAAGTGAAATATTTCCTGTCCTTAGGGATCTTACTTTCTACAACTTGCATGTAACATGTTAAATTCACTTAATTTAGGATATAACATAGACTTGGTTCAGGAATTAAGTGGTAAGGAGAAAGCTTTGACAATTATGGGGATCAGGGAAAGCAGCCCAGGGGTGAGCTGAGGCTGGGAGGATGATAATTGTGTAAAAAAAATAATGTTGATTTACACACATACACACATATTTGATCTGGACCTGTGATTTTTTAAATTGAATTTTCTTTTCAATTAACAAACACTTATTTTCTCTCTCCCTCTCTTTCTAATGAAGAAAATGAAAAAGAACACTTCTCTAACAAATACAGTCAAGCAAAACACTATCTCATTTTGTCCATATCCAGAAATGTTTGTCTCGTTCTACATATTTATTCTATCACCTCTCTGTCAGGGGTGGGTGTGTAGTGTACATTGTCTTTTGGACACGTGATTTCAATGGTATAAGAAACTTCCAATGAGAAATGTCTCTATCAATCCAGATCAACAACTTTACTGCTACTGATAGTGCTAGAAATCTGCTTATATCTTGGTGTTGTTCAATCTTTTTCAGTTGTGCTGGACTGTTCATGACCCCATTTGGGGTTTTCTAGGCAGAGATACGGGAGTAGTTTGCTTTTTCCTTCTTCCAGCTCATTTTACAGATGAGAAAACTGAGGCAAACAGAGTTAAATGACTTGCTCAGGGTCACATAGCCAGTAAGTGTCTGAGGCTGGATTTGAACTCAGGAAGATGCTTTATCTTCCAGCGCTTCCCAAGCCCAGCACTCTATACAATGCACCACCTGGCTGCCCCCTGCTTGGGTCACTGAGCAGATAAGTAAGTACCTTGCCCAGCGTCAGTGTCACTCAACCAGTACATGTTAGACATGGGATTTGAGGCCATTTTCTGACCCTACAGACAAATCTCTGTCCACTAAACCACTCAATTTATTCTAAAACTTAAAAAAAAATAACGTATCATGAACTTTACAAACAACTAACACAAATATTTCTATATGTGTAAAATAGACAAAGGAGTTCATATAGGAAACCTTGAGACATGATTACATTATTATAGTTTTAAATTCATCATCTCTTCTCATTTCTCCTCCCCTCTCCCCTTCACCCTCCTTTCCTTTTCCTCTCCTTTTCTTTCTCTTCTCTTACTCCTCAGATTCCTTTTGCTCCTGCTCATCATCTAATGATGAACTAGTTCCCTTCCTATTGGCTGAGAGCATAAGCTGTGACAGCCATGAGGGCACCCTCTTTCATCTTTCATAGTATAAGACTAGTGCCCCCCCATGCTAGCTAAGTGTTGTGCATCATTGCATAGTGATTACAGCAAGACTGGTTCTAGGTAAAATAAATAAGGAAAGTTGTCTGGAGAGCTCCCTCACCTCTTTCATCACCCACATTCCCCCACCTGGTACTACATATCAATTATTATCTCTAAACTACTTATCCTTTTTCTATTCTGTGTCCTATTTCCAAAGAGTCTTGCTCTCAGATATTTAACATTCTATAAAATTTTCAGTATTACCTTAAGATGTTATTCCTATCTATAGTTTAACAGGAGACCCTGGAAGACCCCCACACTTTTAAGAACCAAAGTAATGAATTGTTAATAAAATTCAATGAACTATAGAGAGTGGAGGAAATCTTTCAAAGTGAGGCAGTGATCTCAGTGCTTATGAAATCATGCTACATGTGCCTTGGGAATCAAAAATTTTGATACATCTTGAACCCCAGGCAACATGGGAAAGTGTTTAGTTATCTTATGTTCTCGTCATTTTGACTTTAAATAGCAAGGAAACAGTCCTCAGTAATTTAAATAAATCTACCCACTTGCCCCCCAAGAGTTTCTTTGAAGTAAAGTGACATGTGTGTATGTTACTAGAGACTTTACTAAGCCTCTGGACCCATGGGAGATGTGGATACAGGAAGAAGGAACACTGAGGGGAGAAAAGCAAATATTATGGAGTCACCATGACTCAAACCACCACTGAGGATGGAGACATTTTTGGAAGTTGTAAAGAATGATATATTCCTGATTTACAGGAAAGCTTTTCTGTGAGGCTGTAGGTCATGGGAACCACAATAAGAATCTTTCTGAAAGGAAGTACCCTGATTTAGAGCTGTATTTTGAATTCGAATGCAATCTGCCACAATAGGAATTCTAAAGAACTCTTCTATGGATCCATACAAGCTGACTCCTTGGAAATAAATTAATGCAATCTGCTGAGGGGCTGCAGAGAATTATAGGCAAAATGATGTGAAGAAAATGCTGCTACACAGTATGCCATTCTGTTGCAGTTGACTAAAGAGGAATGGGCAGAGCGAGCTTGCACAAGATAGGAAAAAGCAGCAAGAGTAAGCAATAACACCTTTCCCCTCTCCCCTCCATCTACTGAGAGCTGTGGAGGATTATAGCAAGATCCCCAAGCAATACGTGGCCAGAGGGACTGGGTAGTAAAATGCCAGTGAAGATTAACCACAAAGACCTTAGAAGTAGCCACATGTAAAGGGAGCCTATCCAGGACACGAATGTAAGTGATTCCAGTCAGGGGTTATATCTAAGTGGATGTCTCTATTTCCTACTAGCTTTCATTTCTTTCACTTGTGGATAAATATATTCATTTTTTTTTGAGCATTGTAAAGAAATGTACTTTAAGGGGGAATTAATTAGAAATTAGTAGTTTCATATAGTAAAGTTCCAAGATTATTTGGATGAGGACAATGAGCCAGAGAAGTAAGAAATCCCTAAAGTGTACATAGACTACAGCCATATAAAAAGTTTCAAGTCTATGAACTTTGTAAGTACACAAACATATTCATCCTGTATCATTTCACACAAGTTCAATGTTTGCCTGAATTCTTCTATGTTTTCCTGAATTGTTCACACTGGGTATAGCAGGAAAGAGAGCAACGGGCTCAGTCTGGCTACTTTAAAAGACACAGGCTGCCAGTCAAAGGAGGTTACCCCCATCTGTGTGAGAGGAGAAGCAGAGAGCTCCACATTAGACAAACTGGGCAGGGGTCAATGGGGAACTCAGGGAGGACTAGCACCTCTGGTATGAGGGCTTGCTGAGCCCTTTTCAGGGCTGTCCACCTTTCATCCAACTCTTACCTGTGGCTCTAAGAAGCTGTAGCAGGCACAGCAACTACACCCCTAAAACAAGCTCATCAAGGCTAAACCAGGTTGAGGGTAACTGACAGGTCTCAAACCCATTGGCGAGTTAGGGAGTTGTCTACCCCAAGCATGTAAAGACTTTCCCTGGTAGAATGGGTGGATGAGAACAACTTATTCCTGTAGCCTTGAAGGCAGCTGAAGCAAGTAATATGGAGCGCTTAGAACTTGGTCATCCATTGCTTCCTGGGTCATGGCCAGTGGTTCTGACTTTTGTCTTGCCACTGGACTTTGATGACTTTGGAATACAGTGAGGCTTATGACTTTGTGCACCTCTGCCTCACTTAAATCCAGTTCACTGGCAAGTCAAAACATTACCTCATGATGTCATTGGTCCTCTTCAAAAATGAAGTATAAACAGCAAGACAAAACGGGGCATGCTCAAAGGTCTCCCAAGGTCATGTTAGAAATAGGCATGTACAGAGAAGCTTGGGTTACATATGATTTCTGGGACAAAGGGCAGGACCAATTTAATAACCCGTCTGGCGTAATTCCAAATTGTTTTCCAGAATATTTGGATCAATTATTATTTCCAAAGTCAGTGAATTAACATACTTAACTCAATACCACTCTGATAATAAGAAAGTAAAGAAGAATTAAGAAGCCTCTTGATGAGGGTGAAAAAGGAATATGTAAAAGCTGACTTGAAGCTTAGCATTAAAAAATAACAACCCAAAATCATAGCAACTGGTCCCATTACTTCTTGGCAAACAAAGGGAGAAGAAATGGAAACAGTGTAAGATTTTATATTCTTGGACTCAAAGATCACTGCAAATGGCAACTGCCACCACGAAATTAAAAGATGCTTGCTCCTTGGAAGGAAAGCCACGGCAAATCTAGACAGCCTACTAAAAAACAGAGACATCGTTTTGCTGATAAAAGCCCGTACGAACATGGCTATGGTTTTTCCAGTGGCAATGTATGACTGTGAGAGATGGGTTATAAGGAAAACTGAATGCTACAGAATCGACACTTTTGAATTGTGGTGCTAGAGAAGACTTTTGAAAGTACCTTGGACAGCAAGGAGATTAAATCAGTCAACGCCTAAAGAAATTACTTCAAACTATTCACTGGAAGGTCAGATACTGAAGCTGATACTTAACTACTTTGGCCACATGATGAGAAGGCAGGACTCATTGGAAAAGACCCTGATATTGGGAAAGATTGAAGGCAAAAGGAGAAGGGGACAGCAGATGATGTGGTGGATAGATAGTGTTATGGAAGCCACAAGCATGACCTTGGACAGTCAATGACAGATAGTGGAGGATAGAAGGGCCTGGCACTCTTGTGGTCTGTGGGGTCAAAAAGAGTCTGAAATGACTGAATAACTGCACAACAACAAAGCTTTCCACAGCTCCTCCAATATTGCATTTCTCCATTTTTTTTTTTAATTCTCTCTGTGAGGTTAAACTTTGGAGTTATTTTAATTTGCATATTCCTGCATATTAGTAATTTAGTGAGTTCAAGGGACCTCAAAGGACATATATTCCAACCTCCTCTTTACCAAGGAGGTACACCATTCACCATCTTTTCTCTGGATCCCACTTAATCTCCAAGACACCCTACTGAAGAAGCATATGGTCACATTTAAAGTTTTTTTAATAGGTAGCTGTAAAGACTCAAAAGCTTTTCCCTTTTATGGTACTTGCATTTTTATTCTCTTAGACAAAGTTTTATGACTTATTGTCTGTTCCCTCCATCGCAAATTCTTAATTAGCTATCTCAGCAGAGCTATGCCAGGCACTCCCATTCTCAAAAAGGAATACCACGTTTCCCCCACTGCATTGACAGATGAGGAAACTACAGTTGTGGGAAATGAAATGATTTGGCTAGAGTTATACAGGTAATTAAGGTAGAATGTTTGTGGACTCCAGAGTTAATTCTCTTTCCACTCTTCCACACCACCTCCAGAAATTAGGTTTACTGTTGTTTGTTTTTAAGGACTCATGCTTCATTCCATTGGTTATAATTCTTATTTGTGGGATGGCTTGGTGCCATATTCACTGCACCAACCCTGGAATTAGGGGGACCTGAGTTCAAATCCAGCTTCAGACACTTAACACTTACTAGCCATGTGACCTTGGGCAAGTCACTTAACCCCAATTGCCCTGCCTTCCCCTCTCCAAAAAGCAAAAAAAAAAAAAAGAAATTCTTCTTTACAACTTGACTGTTGTGAAAATTTGTTTAATGTAAAGGTATATGTAGAACCTATATCAGATTATATGCTATCATGGGGGGGAGAAAGGGGAGAAAATGTGGAACTCAAAAACCCACGGAACTGAATGTTGTAAACTAAAAATAAATAAATTTAAAAGAAAAAAAAAGACTTGGATTTTACTCCTGACTCTATTCTTTATTAAGTGCAACCTTGGGCAAATAACTTCCTTTCTTTGGACCTTAATTTTTTTCTCTGTGAAATGAGGGAATTGGACTAGAATGCTCCTGCAGTGCAGTTCCCGCTGTAGCACCTGTGATTTCATAGCTTTCCATACTATAATGGGGAGCTACAGAAGTGATCTTGGACAGTAGAGGGCATTCTTGTTATTCACTGACCTTTAGTGAAAAACACTATTTGGCTTAGAATAACAAAATTTGCAAATGAAGCTCCAATTAACATTTTACAAATTAGTGAATTTGGAGAATTTGTTGATGTATATTTAATACAACAGTGACTATGCTCCCATTGCCTCATGGCCAAGTGTGTTATATCTAGTCCCTTCTTCACTGATTTCTCATCCCTCCTTCACTGTTCTCTGGTGTTAGGGGATGATATGTGGAGGGGGCAGTTCTTAGCTCTACCATTGATTCAAATCCTCACTAATAGTGTTCTTCAAATTTTAGAGGGTCAAGCACCCCCAATTCCTTTCAATCACTTAAAAGACAGTCTAGCTTTTACAAAAGAATATTTACTTCAAGGGCAGCTAGGTGGCATGAAGCAGCCAGGTGGCACAGTGGATGGAGTGCCAGGCCTGGAGTCAGGAAGACTCCTTCCTGAGTTCAAATTTGACTGCAGACACTTACTGGCTGTGTGACCCTGGGTAAATCACTTAACCCCACTTGCCTTAGCTTCCTCATCTATAAAATGAGCTGGAAAAAGAAATGACAAACCACTTTAGCACCTTTGCCAAGAAATCCAAAATGGGGTCATGAAGAGTCAGATGTGACTGAAAATGACTGAACACTACAATACAATTTACCTCAAAGGTGTAACAAAAGCAAATATGCACATTTTTCTATTTGATACCCCGGGGGCATAACACCCCATATACCTCTTCAAATTTAGGAAAAGGGACGGAGATTAAGTTCACAGTTTGGCTCAGTCCCTACATAGTATTAGTTCCACCAAGTCACAAGTCCAAAGCACCACACTTGACTTACATCCCAGGACCCTGGCTCCTCATGACTTCCTTGCTGGGCTGTCTAGAACATCTGGCCCAGAATCCTGGCCTCCAAGGCCCCCCATTGGCACAAGATCTTAGGTCAGAGATTCGACTCCCAGTTCCCAGAACTTAAAAGGACAAATAAAAGAAGATCAAAATCTATTTCTTGGGGTTACTTGGCCTAAGGAAAAGGGAAAAGCAACTCTTCTCTGACAAGCCTATTGGATACTGTCCCTGCTTTAAATGAATTAATCTTTTACCCTCAGATACTACTGGAAAGAGAGATAGTTTGTGTTTCAATCAGGTAGATGTAAAGACACAGGCAATTGCAGTTACATGGCCAAAGGAAGGCGACTCTTCCCTAGCATATGACAGGCCAACACAGAACTTCCACACATGTGCCAACTCTCACAGAAGCAGGTCCTTGGTTTTCTCCATGTAGGTGCCTCCTTAGGTCATCTAGGTAGGACCAAAGCCCGTTACTTTAGGATGAATTTTTAAAAATTGATTTGTTTATTTATTTTTGGTTTACAAGATTCAGTTCTACAATCCCTTGAGTTTCAAATTTTCTCCCTTCCCTCTCCCCGCTATCCCACCCATGGCGGCATACAATCAAGTATAGGATCTGCAAATACTTTCACATTGGACATTAGTCTGGTTGTATAGAAGGGAGTGAACACTGGGAAAGAAGAGACAAAATCAAATGTGGAAAAGAACGAGAGCATATAGATTGCTTCAGACTCCAAGCCCATTACTTTAGAACTAAACAAAACTGCAACAGCCTTAATTTCAGATATTCTTCTTAATTCAGATGTTGTAAATGAACATCCATTCATTCCACAAATATTTTTTGAACACCTATTATATGGGAATCTGTACTCTGACTGACATTAGGCAATGCAACATGCTTTAAAATTGAGAATTGTGCTGCCTGCTACCAAAGAGGACTTTTAAAATTCTTTATAAAAATATAATTCCTTTGTTGATAGTGTTGTCTTTAAATTAATTTACCACCCTCCCTCCAGGTTTAATTCTCCCAGTAACAGAACAAAGAACAAACTTACAATACTGTGACTGTTTTTGACAATGTATACACTATTCTGTCCTGAGTCTCTCATCTCTCCACTATGAGAAAGAAGGTATGTCCTATTATGTGTTCTGCAAGACTCACTGGTTATTCAGTGACAAAGATTTAGGTGCCATTGTAGTGAACATTTCACGTACATTATTGGAGTCATGTTATAACTTGCTCCATAACAGTTCATGCACATTTTGCTATGTTCTTCTGAGTCTTCATATTTGTCATTTCTTAGTACACGATAATATGGTCCATTATATTTATATGCCATATTTTTTGAGCCATTCTCTAATCAATGTGTTCATACTTAGATATGAATTCTTTTCTTTCATAAAGAGTGCTGGTATACCATTAATCAAGGCTAAACAAATTGTGGCATATGAAAGTAAGCTAATATTATGCAGAGATGATACCAGCTTTCATTAAGAATTTCTTGGGGCAGCTAGTAAATACAGCACTGGCCCTGGAGTCAGGAGGACCTGAGTTCAAATCTGGCCTCAGACACTTAACACTTAACATGTGGCTTTAGGCAAGTCACTTAACCCCAATTGCCCTGCCTTCCCCTCTTGAAAAAGCAAAAAAAAAAAAAAATTCCTTACCTGGGAGTTCCCTATATCAGTAAAATCAAAGGTCCATTTCCTATCCCTTTTTCTAAGAAATGACAAACTTGAATTCAGAGAAACTGGTGAAAATTTGTATGAATCTCTTAATGCAGAGCAAAATATGCATTATGAAGAGAACAATTTATGAGATGAACATAGGCATTAGAAGGAAAGCAACTTTGAAAGGCTTCAGAATCTTGATCAATGTGGTGAGCAATTATGTTTTCAGTTGACAGGTGATGAAATACCTCCTATCTCTCAGTAGATAGGTGATGGACCAGAAGTACAGAATGAGATACACATTTTAAGACATGATTAATGATTTGTTTCACTTTTTTAATTCATTAAAAAAAATAGGGCATTTTCTGACAGGGTTGGGAGGATAATTTAGTAGGAAATATAAAAAAAGGGAAAGAAACGTAATATAGCTATAACAAAATACAAAAGAAAATTAAGAATTTCAGAAGGAGACATAAATAAATTAGATAATATTATATAAATTAGATAATATTGTTACTAACTTAGTATGTACAAGAAATTTCATATGAGTTTACAATTTCACATACATTCCTCCTTTTTCCTTGTGTATTTGAATGTTTTTGTTAATTTTTTTGTTTTTTGAAGTTGATTTTTTTTTTGAATTGGACCTTTGTTTCTTTGACCTCCTTGGGGTATGTGTTCAGATTTCTGGGTCAAAAGGTATAAATAGTTTAGTTACTTTTCTCACCTAATTCCAAAGTGATATCCAAATATCCAGCTACTTATCTTGCTCAATCAAGAAGGTGTCAGTGTGCCTGTGTTTCTCTAGCCCCACCAACATCATTCCTGTCTTTTTCATTGCTGGATGTGAGAAACCTGAGAATTGTTTTAATTTTCATTTTTCTTACTCTTAGTCATTTGAAGCATATATCCACTGGTCATTCATGGCTTGCAAGTCTCCAATAGAAAATTATTTGTCCATCTTATTTGACCACTTATCTATTGGCAAACGGCTATTGGAATAATATATTTATATCAATTCTCTATTTTGAATAAAAGGCCTTATTCAGTGATATGTGAGGTAAATATTTTTCCTACTCTAGCATTTTTCTATTTGTGTATTGCTGATTTTTTTTACCCAAATGCTTTTAGTTTTACATTATCAAAATGATTGGTTTTATTTTTTATGTTCTCTTTTATCCCTTGCTTAATTAAGAATTCTGTCCTTAGCCAGAGTGGTGAAAATCCCCTCATCGCATGCTCTTCTAAATTTTTTATGGTAGCCTTTTATATTCAGGTCATTCATCCGTTCTGAATTTATTGTGACATATGGTGAAGATTTTGGCCTCATCCTAATTTCCCCCATACTGCTTTCCAGTTTTCCCTGTAGTTCTTTTCAAAACTAGTCCCTATTCCTTCCTGTTGAACAGGATGAAGATTGTGGCTAGCAATACAACTTCATGGTGAAAAAAATTTAAAATGCAGTTGCTTATTATGCTCCTGTCCCTCCTCCTCCCAGGTGATCAGAATAGTTTTGGATTTACAAATCTAGAAATCTAATCAGAAATGCTGAGGGAAATTTGCTTGGGTCCAGAATTACATTTTTACTTGTATTTGTTGAGAGATAGCATGGTTTTAATAGCGTTGGGCTGGAGGAAGGAAGGACTGGGACCACAACTTGCCACTGACTTTTACTAGCTCTGTGACCCTGTGTGAGGGATCCTTTGTTAGAGACAATTGCTATATGGTGGTGGTCAATTTTATACCTGGAGTTTTCCACATTGAAGAAATCACAGATTTCCATATTGCTGAAAAATTACAACTTAAGAAGGAAGAGGATTTGATAAATATTGTTACCTTAAAAGCATATAGGATTTTACTTAATATTGGTGTGTTGCTTTAATTCTTGGTATTGCCTTAAGAAGATGTTCCGTAGGGCAGAGCTGGCAAAATTACTTTAAGATGCTACAGTTGTCAAGGTAATCATTCTCATAAGGAACTGGGCAATTAAGCATGCAAAATTCATGGAAATCACTGATGTGTAAATAATTTCTACTCTAGCGCTTCAGAAATGCCTAACACTTTTGTTCTGGTTTTCTTTCCTTTTTTTAAAGTTGTAATCAAAATACTCAAAAAAAGATTGAGGGAGATGGTGACAAGTCACATTTCATATGTCACTCACGTGAAATGGCACAGCTGTGCTTTAGGTATCTACAGAGAAGTTCCCTTCCTACTTTTGTGTCTATTCCCTTAAAGGAAGAAATAGTACGTAAAAAGGAAGGAAGAAAAGATGCATGAAAGGATGAAAAGGGGAAGGAAGTAAAAAAAGAATTTAAAAGCATTTAGTAAGCACCTAAAATAGCTCTGGAAAACCAAGCTTTGATAAAACCCATTTTGATTCAAATTTCACTGATTGGCCAATAATAGGTCCCAGTCCAACCTCACTTGTTCATTATTTGGGTTTTGATGGCTCAAGAGTGACTGTAAATGGCAATTGTTTCTGTTCTCACCATAAACTCTGGGGATCTTCCCTTCTCTGATTCTTTTTTTTTCTTTTAATAGCACTTTATTTTTTCCCCACTTACATGTCAAGAGAAATTTTAGCATTATTTTAACAAGATTTTGAGTCCAAAATTTTTTCTCTTCTCACCTCTTCTGAAAATGATAAACAGTTTGATATAGTTTATACATGTGCTATCATGTAAAAATATTTCCATAATAGTTGGAGTTGTAAAAGAAGAAACAGATTAAAGGGGAAAAAATGAGAAAGAATAAAGTAAGTGAAAAAAATTTGCTTCGATCTGCATTCAGAGTCCATCACTTCTTTAGCTGGATATGGATAGCATTTTCCTTCATGAGTACTTTGTATTTGTCTTGGATTATTGTGTTGCTGAGAAGAGCTGAGTCAATCATAGTTGATCACCATCACACAATGTTGCTGATACTATGTACAATGTTTTCCTGGTTCTGCTCATTTCACTTTGAATCAGTTCATACAAGTCTTTGCAGGTTTTTCTGAAATCTGTCTAGTCATATTTCTTATTGCACAATAGTATTCCATTGTTTGCCTTCTCAATGGTAGGCCTCATAATCATGCACATGGTGGGGGAGGGGCCTTACCATGGGGTTGTGTCCTCTCTGACATCTATAATAATTGGCATTGTTCTGGAGGTGGGGCACAAAGGGAAAGGGTAATCCATGATGCAAGTTCTACAAGGCATTGGCAGGAACTACCTTAAAGGAAGAGCCTAGAATGGATAACTAGAAAGTTTCAATTCAATAAAAATACAAAGAATAGAGAGAGACTAGATAATTATGGAGTTCATGAATCAGGGAATGAAGTTCTAAAGGAGACAGAAAGAGAGGAGAGATAATGAAAGGAGTTTCTTGTAAAAGCACTCAAAAATGAACTTTAAAAACATTAATGAATACAACTAGTTGAAGAGGAAGAGAAGACACAGGAATCTACTTGACTGAGAGGAAAGAAAAGGGGGAAAGAACTTTATAACCAGATAAAAAAGGAGAGACATTGGAACTAATAAGCAAAACCCCAAAGGCAAAGGGGTAATAAATGAGAGGAGGAAATGAGGGTGAGAAGAAAGGAGCCAGTGGGAATTCTCTCCCTCCCTTCCTCCTCTTCCACCCATTGAGAAGGTGAGCAATTTAATGTAGATACACTAATGTAATTAGTGTAGTCATGTAAAACCCAGTTCTATGGAAGTCATGCTGTGAAAGAAAACACAGACAAAAAAAAGAAAAAGAAAGAAAGTAAAGAAAAAGTATTTGTAATCTGCATTCAGACTTCACCAGTTCTTTCTCTGGAGATAAGTCCTTCAGAATTATCTTGGATCATTGTATTGCTGAGAATCGCTAAATTATTCACAGTAGATCATCATACAATATTGCTGTTACTGTGTTACAGTGTTCTCCTGATTCTGCTTATTTCATTTTACATCAGTTCATATGAGTCATCCAGGTTTTTCTGAGAGCATCCTGCTCATCATTTCTTATAGCACAATAGTATTCCATCACAATCACATACAACAATTTGTTTAACCATTCCCCAGTTAATGGATAGCCCCTCAATTTCTAATTCGTTGCCACCACTAAAAGAGCTGCTATGCATATTTTTGTACACATAGGTCCTTTTGCTCCTTTTTTTTTTTCAAATCTCTTTAGGATACAGATCTAGTAGTGGTACTGCTTGGTCAAAGGGTATGCGTGGCTTTATAGCCCTTTTGGCATAGTTCCAAAATGCTCTCCAGAATGGTTGAATCAGTATACAACTTCACCAACAATGCATTGTTTTTTAAATTTTCCTACGTTTCCTCCAACATTTGTCATTTTCCTTCTCTGTCATATTAGATTTGCAGTGGTAACTCAGAGTTGTTTTAATTTACATTTTTCTGATCAATAGTGATTTGGAGCATTTTTTCATATGATTATATATAGCTTTGATTACTTTGTCTGAAAATTGTTTATTCATATCCTTTGACCATTTGTCAACTGAGAAATGGCTCTAATTTCTATAAATCTGACTCCACTTTCTATATATTTGAGAAATGAGGTCTTTATCAGAGAAATCTGCTACACATTTTTTTCACAGTAAGGATTACCATGTATTTCCCTCCATCCTATTCTCCTCCTATTTATCCTACTCTTTCCTTTCACCCTGTCCATTCTCAAAACTGTTTTGCTTCTTACTTTTACTTCCCCCAATCTGCCCTCCTTTCTATCAGTGCCCTCTCCTTTGTTACCTCTTTCCCTTCCTACTTTCCTATATGGTAAGATAGATTTTTACACCCACCTGGGTGTATATGTCATTCCCTCTTTGAGCCAATTCCAATGAGAGTAAGGTTCACAGGCCTCCCACCAGCCCAACTTCCTCTATCTTCCCCTCGACTGTAAAATCTCTTTTGGGCCTCTTTTATGTCAAATAATTTACCCCATTCTACCTCTCCCTTTCCCCTTTTCCTAGTGCATTCTTCTTTCTCACTCCTTAATTCTATATTTTTTTAGATAATCATCTCATTAAGTTCAACCGACATCTGAGCCCTCTGTCTATGTATAACTCCTTCTAACTGCCCTAAGAATAAGAAAATTTTTAGGAGTTACAAGTAACATTTTCCCATGTAGGAATGTAAACAGTTTAACCTTCTTGAATGTCTTATGATTTCTCTCTCCTGGTTACCTTTTTATGCTTCTTTTGAGTCCTGTGTTTGAAAGTCAAATTTTCTATTCAGCTCTGATCTTTTCATCAGGAATGCTAGAAAGACATTTTTCCCACTGAAGGATTATACTCAGTTTTGCTGGATAGGTGATTCGTAGTTATAATTCTAGCTCTTTTGCTCTCCAGAATATCGTATTCCAAACCAACCAATTCTTTAATGTAGAAACTACTAAATCTTGTTTTATCCTGACTATGGCTCCATTATACTTGAATTGTCTCTTTTTGTCTGCTTGCAATATTTTCTCCTTGATCTGGGAGCTCTGGGATTTGGCTACAATATTCCTAAGAGTTTTCATTTTGTGGTCTTTTTCAGGAGGTATCAGTGGATTCTTTCAATTTCTATTTTATCCTCTGGTTCTAGAATATCAGGGCAGCTTTCCTTGATAATTTCTTGAAAGATTATGTCTAGGCTCTTTTATTGATCATGGCTTTCAGGTAGTCCAATAATTCTTAAATTCTCTCTCCTGGATCTATTTTCCATGTCAGTTGTTTTCCCAATGAGATACTTCACATTTTCTTCAATTTTTTAGTCTTTTGATTTTGTTATATTGTTTCTTAATGTCTTATAAAGTCATTAGCTTCCACTTATTTAATTACATTTTTAAGGAATTGTTTTGTTTGGTGAGCTTTTATGCCTACCTCCTTTTCCATTTGGTCAATTCTACTTTTTTAAGGACTTCTTTTCTTCTTTTTTTGATCATGGCTTTCAGGTAGTCCAATAATTTTTAAATTGTCTCTCCTGGATCTATTTTCCAGGTCAGTGGTTTTTTCATGGAGATATTTCACATTGCCTTCTATTTTTTCATTTGTTGGGATCTGTTTAATAGTATCT
>CM053587.1:136642974-136705152 GCA_028646515.1 Pseudochirops corinnae | reverse complement strand
TTTTAAGGCATTCTTCTCCTCATTGGATTTTTGGGCCTCTTTTGCCATTTGAGTTAATCTATTTTTTAAGGCGTTATTTTCTTCAGTCAGGTTGTTGACTCTCTTTTCATGATTTTCTTGCATCATTCTCATTTCTCTTCCCAATTTTTCCTCCACTTCTCTTATTTGGTTTTCAAAATCCTTCTTAAGCTGCTCTATGGCTTGTAGGAAGTCTCCATGTTTCTTGGAAACTTTTGGCGTGGGAGTTCTGACTGTATTGTTTTCCTCTCGTTCCATGCTTTGATCCTTTTTGTCCTCAAAGAAGGACTCTAAAGTTTGATTGCTGTTCTTACTTTGCTTCCTTTGCCTGCTCATGTTGGCTAGTCAATTACTTGATTTGTTAACTCTATGAAACTCTGCTTCCAGAGGGGAAAGCTCTGTCCCAAATTGCTGAGGTTTTCATAGCTACTGGGAGGCTGCCGTTTTTTGCAGTCCCCACCAGCTTTGGCTCACTGAAAACACACCCCAGAACCACCTCCCAAGACCACCATGTGGATCCAGGCTGCTCAACACAAGAGCACTTAGCCTCTGAACAATTGCTTGGCCCTCCTACAGTCTGCAGGCTGGGAGCTCTGAAGCAGCCATGTGGAGGTGGCTGCAGGGCTGCTGCTTCTGCTGCTTCCTTGCCCTGGAGGCAGTTCAGTCAGACAATTTTCTCCCCCAAATTTAGCTGAGTTCCACTGACCTTTCACTTAGTCCTTTTTTCTTATGGCTTGATAATTCTGGAAATTGCCACAGCCTCTGCTGATCCACTCTTCTGAAGGCTCCAGCTGCTGCTCATCTTGGCTACCGCCGGGCCACACCATGGTTTCAGGCTGGGCTGGTTTCGGCATGCTGAGATGATCCCTTCCTGCCGAACTGCCTTCAGCAGGAGATGTGTTTTTCTGTATTTTTGTGAGTTTTGGAGCCCTAAAATTTGTTTAGAGTCATATTTTATGGGTATTTGAGGTGGTTATGTGGGAGCTGCGGAACCTTGTTGCTGCTATGCCGCCATCTTGGCTCCGCCACCAGGACTTCTTTTCTTCAATGGATTTTTGTTCTTCTTTTTCTTTTTTGGTTAATTTTGCTTTTCAAGGCATTCTTCTCTTGGATTTTTGTGCCCGTTTTACCATTTGACCTCTTCTGTTTCTTAAAGTGTTGTTTTCTTCTGTATTATTTTGTGCCTCCTTTAGCAAACTGTTGACTCTTTTTCATTATTTTCTTGCTTCACTCTCATTTCTCTTCCCAATTTTTCCTCTACCTCTCTTACTTGATTTTTAAAATCTTTTTTGAGCTCTCCTATGGCGTTGGTCCAATTCATATTTTCCTTTGAGGCTTTGGATGTAGGAGTTTTGACTTGTATATTTTCTGAGTTTGTGTTTTGATCTTCCCTGTCACCACAGTAATTTTTTTGTAGTCAGGATCTTTTTCTGCTATTTGCTCATTTTCCAACCTTTTTAAAATATTTAACTCTGCTAAAATGAGGTTCTGTTTCTGGAGTGGAGAGTTTTTTGTGCAGCTATTTTCAGAGGTAATTCTGGGGACCTGTAAGTTTCATATTTTTTTGTGCTTCTGTTTTCAGAGGTAATTCTGAGGACCTGTAAGTTTTCCATTCTTCCAAGATGTATGATCTAGGAAGAGGTATGTTTACTTCTCTCCTGGCTGGTGCTCTGATTTGTGAGTTACCACAAGCACTCTTTTGCACCCTGGAATTGTGATCAGAGTTCCAACTTCCTTGGGGCCCCAAGCTCTGATGTGCTAGTGCTCCTCCATGGCTGTGCCTGAGACCCAGGACTGCAACTCAGATCCAAGTGTGGGCAATACAACAGAGTCCTATCCCTGGTGCCAGGAAAGGGACCTCTATAATTTCCTTCTGAACAATTGCCTAACCCTCTTACTGTCTGGGGGCTGAGATATTCAGATCCTGCCACTTTAATATAGAACAAAAAAATCTGGCTATAGCAAAAAGACAAAAAAAAAAAGAAATTAAGTGGTTAATTGTAGGCAAAGAGGACAGCATATGTTGTACTTAAAAAATCCTAAAAGTCAACTAAAAATTAATTGCAAACATTAATCACTTCAGCAAATTTTCAGGTTAAAAGAAATTTATACAAGTCATCAACATTTCTATATAATTCCAATAAAATGCAACAGGAAGACATAGAAAGACAAATTCCATTTAAAATTAGTACAGAATGTAGGTAGACTTGAGAGTCTACTTTTCAAGATATACTATACAAAACTATACAAATATAACTACAAAAAATTTTTAGAGAAATTAAGACAGACCTAAATAATAGGAAAAATATTATTTGCCCATGAATAGATTAATGTAATAAAATGACAACACTACCTAAATTAATTTACCTATGCAATGTCATACCAATCAGATTTTCAAAAAATTACTTTAGAGAACTGGAAAAATAGGAGGTTCCTATCAAGGGGAGAAAAAAGTAAAAATCTTAAGAGAAATAATAAAAAGAAATGGGAATGAAGGGGGCCTAACA
Source organism: Pseudochirops corinnae (assembly GCA_028646515.1). Classification (NCBI taxonomy): domain Eukaryota; kingdom Metazoa; phylum Chordata; class Mammalia; order Diprotodontia; family Pseudocheiridae; genus Pseudochirops; species Pseudochirops corinnae. The sequence goes on along the minus strand of CM053587.1, from coordinate 136,702,627 downwards.
AAGCCAGATCTTAAAAGTATACCACAAAGCAGTAATTATTAAAAACAATTTGATATTGATTAAAAATTAGAGAAATTGATAGAAGATTAGGTATGCAAAGAGGGGGAGAAGGAAGGGAATAAGAATTTATAAATGCTGACTATGTGCCAGATACTAGGTTGAGAATCAACCCTGTGAAATAGGTTTTTATTTATTATCTCCATTTTACAGTTGAATACTCTAAGATAAACAGAGGTTAAGTGACTTGCCCAGTGACACATAGCTAGTAAGTGTCTGAGACTAGACTTGAACTCATATCTTCCTAACTCTAGACCTAGCATTCTATCCACTATACCACCAATGGATACAACATCAAGATGCAAATATGTCTAGGAATTTAATATTTGATAAACACAGAGATCCCTACTACTGGGAAAAAGAATCACTCTTTGACAAAGCTTTCTGGAAAAAATGAATGGCAGTATGAAAGAAATTAGATTTAGGTTAACATCACACCTTACATAAAAATAATCTCCAAATGAGCATGTGACCTGGACATAAGTAACACAATAAAAAAAATTACATAAACCTGAAAAAATTTCCTCTCAGGTCTATGATAGAAGAAAAGTTCGTGACCAAATTTGCCATCATAGAAGATAAGATGGAACATTTTAATTAAATAAAATTAAAAGTTTCCCCCCACAAATTAGATGTATATAATTTTCCCACATTGCAAGTTAAAACAATTTTTTAACTTTTTTAAACTTTGAGTTTGAAATTCTATTACGTCTTCCCTCTCTACTCTCCCTCTTCCCTAAGATGCTAAGCAATCAGATACAGATTATACAAGTGCAATTATGTAAAACATTTCCGTGTTAGTTTGTACAAAGAGATTCAAATAAAAGGAAAAAAGGGGAAAATACCATGCTTCAAACAATATCAGTTCTTTCTTTACCTGGAGGTGGATTGTATGTTTCAGCGTCAGTCCTTTGGATGACTGTATTGTTGAGAATAACTAAGACAGCACAGTTCTTCATCAACCAATATTGCTGTTACTGTGTACAAGGTTCTCCTGGTTGTGTTCACATCACTATGCATCAGTCCATGTAAGTCTTTCCAGGTATTTCTGAAATCATCCTGCTTGTTATTTCTTATAGCACAATAATATTCCATTACAATCATATACCACGATGTGTTTAGCCATTCCCCAATTGATGGGCATCCCTTTGATTTCCAATTTTTAGCTGCTACAAAGAGAGCTATTATAAATATTTTTGCACAAATAAGTCCTTTCCCCTTTTTTTATGTCCTCAGGATACAGACCTAGCAGTAGTATTGTTGGATCAAAGGGTATACACAGTTTGATTGCCCTTTGGGCACAGTTCCAAATTGCTCTCTAAAATGGTTTAGATCAGTTCACAACTCCACCAACAATACATTACTGTCCCAGTAATGTCCAACTTCCAGAATCTTCCTTTTTTGTCATGTTAGCCAAGCTTCACAAACAAATCTATCAAAGCTAAGATTAAAATGGAAACAATTAACTGGGGTGGGGGGGGAGGAATTTTTGCAGGAAGTTTCTTTAATAAAGGTCTCATTTTCAAGATATATAAAGAACAGGTTTAAATTGATAAGTGCCATTTCCCAGTTTATAAATGTTCTAATGATATGAATAGACAGTTCTCAAAGGAAGAAACCTAAGTTATTCAAAGCCACATGGAAAAAATGTTTTGTATCAAAACTAATTAGAGAAATGGAAATGAAAGCAATTCTGAGGTTCTACTTCACACTTATCAGGGTAGGAAAGCTAACAAAAAGGAAAAATGGTAAATATTAGAGGGGCTATCAGAAAATAGGCACATAGGAACACTCTTGGAGGATTTGTGAATGGGTGCCATCATTCTGGAAAGCAATTTGGAATTACACAAAAATGTTACCAAACAGTTCATATTCTTTGACCATCTGTATCACTGCTGTGTCTATGCCCAAGAGTTATGAAAGAAAGAAAATAAAAACCCTTATGTACAAATATATTTATAGTAATATTTTTTGTGGTGGCAAAAAAAAAAAATCAAACCCAAACCAAAACACCCTGGAAACTAACAGGATATACATCAATTGAGAAATGGCTGAATAAATTGAGGTATATGAATGTGATAGAATTTTGTTATGTTGTAAGAAATAATGAAATTGTTGACAAAAAAAGGAAAGATTAATGTAGAGTGCAGTGAACAGAACCAGAAGAACTATTTATACAATAATATCTCTATTGTTTTCAAAAATGAATAATTTTAGGGACTTTTACAAACTAATGAAGAATGAAATAAGAACTGGGAGAATAATTTTTACAGTAACAACTTCTCTGTAAGTACAAACAACTTTGAAAGCTAAGAACTTTGCTCATACAATGTTAATTCATGATACCACGGAGAGGCCTGATGAAGCATGCTATCCATTACAGAGAGGAGATGGATTTAGGGTGCTGAATGAGACATACATATTTTTGGATACAGCTATTGAGAGAGTTTGTTTTGCTTCACTATGCATATTTTTTATAAGAAATTTGTTTTTCTTTGCTTTTTTTTAATGGAGTGGGAGGGAGAGAAAAATAGCTTTCTGTTAATTTTTTCAAAATGGGGGGAGTGTGGGCGCTATAGATATGAAACGTATGTACTTTCAGGTGAGGCAGCTATATTGTTAGCTTTACTGTTTTACTTTATTATAAGAAATCAAGAAGTGAGAAAAGTCTACAAATGGCTGTAATGTAAAAACAAGATACATTTATAAAACTTTTTCAAAGTTTGTTTTTTTCCCATTAAAATATTTAATTTTCCCTGGATTCTTTTGTCTTGCCATCATATTTTGCAAATACACTTTCAAGACATCACTTCAGTTTATTAGACTTCATGCTACCTTCAGCTAAAACATAAATGTAAATAAGCTTGGCAGTCTTTCTTCTCTATTACCATTGTGAAGACCAATGGCAAATATAATGGCTGATTTTTTTCTGGATTTGGACTTTTTATTTCATGTTTGTTTTTCTACTAGTTAAAATATTTCTGTTGTTTTTGCTCTTCCTAGTTTCAGCTACTTCTGTGAATTTTCTACTCAAACTGATTATTTTATCTGTCATGAAGGGAACTTAAATAGCTTTTTTAAAATTCAAGATAATACATTTTAGACAATTTACATTCAATTCTTGAAAATTTAACTAATTTCAACTTTTTAAAAAAGAGTTGCAATTTTGAGGGGGTGGGAGGAACAAGTTTAATATATTATGCTTGCTAAATGAATGATTTTGAGAAATTGGATACATGTCATGGTACTTATAATTACCACACTGGAATAATTTTAAACTTGGGTTTACACACTTTACCTTCAACTATAGCAAGCAGTGTAACAAAGCAACTTATTGCTGTCACCTGCCAATGCTAAGTGACTATATCAGTGGAAAGTTGTGCCTATTTCCAGATCCATCTTGTACTAATTCCAATCTGACTTACTTTGCATATACCACTTTAAATAATTACTCTAGTACATTCACTGTCAAATCGAATGTATTTCACCATGTCAGTTTCTCTTGTCAACTTTGATTTGAACTTTGTTTTCATTTTTTAAAATAAGTAGTGCATTGAAATGGAAGTTGTACAAGAAAATATCATCATTTTAGCTATTATCTCTTTCCCAGGGCCCCTTGTCCCATTTCTCCATACACTTCTACAATTCTTCCTTAAGGATATGCTGGAATGGGAGCAAAAAAAAAGAACAAGTGGGGCATACAAGCAGGGAAGTAAGAAACATCTCCTCAACATTAGGAAAACTGGCCTAATACCAGGTCACCCTCTGAAACGGGCAAGGGCTATGGTTTTACAGGGGAGAAATTCTGACTGGTGCTCTATTCTTTATGTCACAGGAAGGAAGGGGCTGGGAATGGAGATTCGAAGTACCCTGCTGTCCAAGCATGTAGCATTGAAATTTTTGGCATGGATTTTTAGTTAATAAGAGGAGGTAGGCTTAGACAGAGAAAGCAGGCTTCAAGAGAGGTGAGACAAAAGCCAACCAAACCAAAAAGGACAGGGTGGGGTTCTTTTTGGGGGGAGGGGTTGGTTTTTGCTTTTTTTAATACTACCACAGAGGAAAGCCCTCATAATATCTTATTTCAGCGCTCACGATTTAGCAGAACTCAAGATCAAATTGCATCAAAGTTCTTTCCCTTGTAACTTAATAAAGACAGGCCAGCTTGCTGGCCTCAGAGAAGGGAAAGAAGTAGATCTCTGCCCTGGTCTCATTCCTGAATATAAGACTAACCCTCTTCCTTCACACCATGAAACCACACAAAAAAATCCTAGGGCGTTAATACCAACACAAGGAGTCGCAGAAAAGTTAAGGACGAAACAAGACAGTCATGGATGTGAAAAGTTTTATAATCAGTTTTTTGGACCCAACTCAAGCTAGCTTCAACACAGCCCTGGGATGAGAACCAAAGAGGGACAGACACCTGTGAGAAGCTTGTCAGGAGTGCTAAATCACAAAATAAGCAGATACTTGTGATTGATGCTAAAAAAATAATAAAAAGAGCTTTTTTAAAAAAAAAACTTATGTTGGGGACAAAAAAGAAAAATAGATAAGGAATTGGATCTCTGCTTTAATATAGACCATAGTAAGATAATAAAAGATGAAAAAGAGAAGGCAGAACTATTTGACTCTATTGGCTTATATTTTCTCTAACAAAGAAAATTATGTTACCAGGTAATTCAAACCCCGGAAAAGTGAAGGAGTAGTAAGAAAAAACCTAATTACCTTCAATGAACTCAAATCCCAAGGTTTGAATGAACTACAAGCTATTGCTCTTGGCCTACTAGCAGTTTGCTTAGCTCAGGGGTGGGGAACCTGTGGCCTCTAGACTTAGCTAAGCTAAGTACTGAAGAAGCCAAACACCATCTGAATGACCTTTTTGAAGACAGAAAGATACTAGTTCAGGAACTTGTTCAGTTCAAACAGAAAGAAGATACTGGAGAAAACCCACTTCCCAAACTCTGGAGGTGGACATATTTACTTGCTGATTTGCAAAATTGTGCATCAGATCATTCTGTCACAGAGCAGATAGAGAGCCTGGAGACTGAGATGGAGCTCAGGAATGCCCAAATTGCTGATCTACAACAGAAATTGCTGGATGCAGACAATGAAGATAGGGCAAAACACTGCTGGGAAAATATTGCAACCATTCTGGAGGCAAAGTACACCCTCAAATACTTGACAGGAGAGCTGGTCTCTTCTAAAGTATGGATCAGCAAACTCGAAAGCACTTTGAATCAGAGCAAAAACAACTGTTCTGACCTTCAAAAAATGCTCTAGGAGGAACAGTCACACCGCACAGAAGGAGAGTTAGCTAGAGGAGGAGCAGAGGAAGCTAGAACAGCAACATCAGGAAAAAGGTACTCTACCTTCTTAGCCAATTGCAACAAAAGCAAGCGATAGAAACACAGAAGAATCCATCAGCGAATGGGAGCAGCAGATACTTGACAGGCTGAAGTTTCAGTCTGAAGAACTTGAAGATGCAAGAAGTGTGTGAGCAAAGCCAGCAGCTCCATTGAGAGAATGAACTCATCAAGCAAAAATTGAACCTTCCAAATGTTGCTGCTCTGTCTCCAGAATCTTCCTTTGAGTATATCCCACCCAAGTCAAGGCCTTCCCATCCAACTAAAGGAAAGGTGTGAGGGGCCAAGTCTAATGGATTCTTGAGCAGATGTCCAACGACTTGTGGGCTTGCTCCAAGTTCAAGGACTCGTTGAGCTATGTCTGAGTTTGGACTTGTTGACTTGTTCAAATCTGGGAGGGTGCAAAGGCCCCTCTGGACAGGCCATATCTTTTCCTCTAAAGAATATTTGGCAATCAGTATCAAGAAATATTGCTGTGTCTGCTTCAAGCAGTCTGGACATGCAGGAAGCAGCTTGGTAGTCAAGGTTGTTACTGATATCTATGTTTAGCTGAGTGCATTCATGAGAAACTAGTGGTCCTGAAGTTCACTGTAAAACTTTCCATGTATAAGAAAGATATATAATCAACTATACTACTCCATTAAACCAGCATTGTTGCCTAACTACGCTCACCTAACCCGAATCTTTTGTTCACCATCAGTCCTACAATGTCAGTTGCTGATACGAACCGTGGAAGTTGAGGGTCTAAAAATCTAATACAGAGCCTTCTAGGAGCACAGCTAATAATGATGAAGACAATGATGAGTGGAAGCCAAAAAAACTAGTCAAAGTTTCCAAGAAGAGAGTGCAAGGGTGCTCCTGCAAGGGCTAGTATGGAAACAAACAGTGTGGGTGCAAGAAGCTGAAGGTAGGATGTGGAGAAGACTGTAGCTGTGACCCTGCAAAGTGCAAGAACCAGGAAGAGCAAGTGAATACATCCAGCAGTAAGGAAGACATACAGGACTCTGAAGGCTCCTTCAAACTGGAAGATCCCACAGAAGTGAGCCCAGGACTGGGCTTCTTTAAGTCCATCTGTGCTATTCCCAATAGCAAGATCTTTCAAGAGACGTATGATGTGGGCCAGGTGCTATCGGTCACAAAGTTAAAGAAGCTGACTCCTTCCCCTACCCCTTCAGAGACTGGCCCAGCAGCTCCCTCCTAGTACAGCAAAGCCCCAGGGAGAAGAAGGAGAACTGAGTTCTGAGCAGCACCACTAGCTTCTTCTCTGGCCACATCCCCATAAGGGAAGAGGAAGAGGCAGCCCCTCTACATTAGAGGTGTCTGCTGCCCTAGCCCAGCCTGGGAGGTGTCTTCATGCTGCTTTAGAGGTTGCTGAGTGAGGGGGTTTTGGTGACTGTTCTGGATTTCTGGTTATTTGTTGTATAAGAAAGAAGCTGTTCCCTTCTCCTCCACGTCCCCCCATTAACTTCCTTCTCTCCAAGGGAAGAATTTATGTCCAAACAAGAGATAGAGAGCATTATGAAATGCAAAATGGGTAACTTTGATTACATTAAGCTGAAAAGTTTTTGTACAAATAAAGACAATGTAATCAAGATTAGGAGGGAAGCAGAAAATTGGGAAAGAATTTTTACAGCCAGTATCTCAGAAAAAGTCCTCATTTCTAAAATATACAGACAACTGAGTCAAATTTACAAGAATACAAGTCATTTCCCAATTGATAAATGGTCAAAGGAGATGAACAAAGTGTTTTAAGAGGAAGAAATTAAAGATATCTATAAGCATATGAAAAAATGCTCTAAATCACTATAGACTAGAGAAATGCAAATCAAAACAACTCTGAGATACCACATCTCACCTGTGACATGATAAAACAGGAAAATGATAAGTGCTGGAAAGGATGTGGAAAAAATGGAACACTAATGCATTGTTGGTGGAGTTGTGGACTGATCCAACCATTTTGGAGAGCAATTTGGAACTATGCCCAAAGGACTATAAAAAAGTGCATACCCTTTTACCCAGCAATACCACTTCTAGGGCTGTATCCCAAATAAATCATAGAAGTGGGAAAAGGACCCATATGTACAAGAATATTTATAGCAGCTCTTTTTGTGGTGGCAAAGAATTGAAAATCAAGGGGATGCCCATCAATTCGGAATGGCTAAACAAGTTGTGGCATATGAATGTTATGGAATACTATTGTGCTATAAGAAATGAAGAGCAGACAGACTTCATAACAATCTGGAGAGACTTATATAAATTGGTGCTGAGTGAAGAGAGCAGAACTAAGAGAACTTTGTACACAATTACAGACATACTATATCTGTGAAGACTAACTTTGATAGAGTGGGCTCCTCTCAGCAATGCAAAGTTATAAGACAACTCCAAAAGACTCATGATGGAAAGGGCTATCCACATCCAGAGAAAGAACTAGAGTCTGAATGCAGATTGAAGCAAACTACTTGCTCAATCTCTCTCTCTTTTGTGTTTTGTTTTGTTTTGTTCCTTCTTTCTCATTGTTCACTCCATTGCTTATAGTTCTTCTTTACAACCTAACTAATGTTTAATGTGAAGGTATCTGAAGAACCTATATTGGATTTCATGCCACAATGGGGAAAGAGGGGGAAGGAGAGGGAAAGGGAGAAAATTTGAAACTCAAGGGATTGTAGAACTGAATGTTGTAAACTAAAAGTAAATAAATAAATTTTAAAAAAAAATAACTTCGTTCTCTCCAGATGCTGTGAGAAGGCTGCCTGGATCTATTGAGCCCTGGGCCATTCCCATAACCCTAAAAAAGTGCCTCACATGTGTTGCTCTCTCAGCAACAGACAGGTTCCCCTTTCCAGGATTTATGTTGGAAGTCAGTCTGGTGCCACTGACATCAATATGAGGAGTCTGCCTGCATCACAAGAATGTGACTAGACTGAGGTCCTGTTGGAGTTTTGACCTCGTAGTAAGTCTGGCTTGGGTTAGAGGCATGGCTCTAGCTTCTTGAGACAAGAACGTGCCCCTCCCTGTTGTTTTAGTAGCAATCCAAGTCCTTGGTCTTCATGCTCCTGAGGCAAATGGTAATGACACTTTGTTAAGTTAATATCATGTGAATAAATAAACTTTGCCATCTTGTAAAAAAAAAAAAAAAGGACTTAGCTTAGTTCAGGAGTGGGAAACCTGCGGCCTGGGGACCACATTGGCCCTGTGGTCTTGAGGCCACAGGTTCCCCGCACATGGTAGTTACTGCCAGTGATCTTTGAGAAATAGTAGAAAATCAGTACACTGAAATCATGGAGATATACCCAATGTTGTCCCAAATTTTCCATAAATGGAAGCCTAAAAACAGTGATTAAAAAAAGGCTAGATTAAGAAATCGTAAATGAACGCTGCACAGATCTAATAGAACCAGAAACAAAGAGAAGATAGAAAGAATCCACCAATCACTTAAACAAAATTTTTTTATTTTTTACTTATGGAATAATAAAAGCATTTCCATAACAGTACAATTAAAAAAAAGATGATTGCACATGAAACTGCAAATCTACTATGCACAACTAATCACTTTTTGAAAGAAACTACAAAATAAAAAGTCCCTGGAATTGCATAAGCAAAACCTATAACTCCCACATCGAATTAAAATACTGTAGGTATCCAGAAAAAAGTAGTTCAAGAACCAAGAAACCATAGTTAGGATCACAAAAGACCTGGCAACTTCTACTGAAAGCAGTATCTGGAAAGCAAAAGCTATAAGCTTACAACCAAGAATAGTTCACCTTGTAAAGCTGAATATGATCCTACTGGGTTAAAAAGAATTGAATTTTAATGGAACAGAGGACTCTCAAGTATTCCTGATGAAAAGATCAGAGGTGAGTAGGAACTTTGTCAAGAGAAACCCGGAAAGGTAAACAATATTGAGCAATTGGAAGGGATTGTGTGATTGTATAATGCTAACATTCTAATAGATGATGAAAAACAAGTCCTTTCAAACCTTATTGTATTAAAAGAGAATTGAGGGATTCAAATAGGAAAAAGAGAGGACCTGGAGTTGGATTGCTTCTGTTCTGAGGGTGGTAAAAGAGGAAAGAAAAGGGAGAATAAATATAATATACTGGTGTAGAAAGGTGGAAGAAAGGGGTGAAATTTATATATTGGGGTATGTGAAGAGTATAAAGATAAGGAAGAAGTGGTAGGGGATGAACATCACTTACCTGAAAACAACAAAGGAGGGTTGAAAATAAAACACACACACACATATGCAATTTGGTATAGAAATACATCAAACTCAATAGGGAAATTGGGGTTGAAGGGTTAAGAGGGAGGATAATATGGAATATTCATGAGCAAAACAAAATTCTTGATCTGAAGGTAAAGATAGAAAATGAAAAACGACAGAATTAGAATCTAAGAGAATGCCCATCAGTTAATTGGTGAATGGCTAAACTTTGTTATTTGAATGTAACGAACTATTATTATGCCATAGGCAATGACTTAAAGAGATTGTTTCAGAAAATCCTGGGTAGTATGAAGAGAATTACATCAAAAGAACAGTTTATACAGGGACAGCAATGTTGTAAAGAAAAACAACTTTGAAAAACCTAAGAAATGTGATCAATGCAATGACCAATCATGTCTCTAGTAATACGTGACAAAACATATTACTTATGCTCTTGACAAAGGGGTAATGGACACAAGTTACAGAAAAAGACATACATTTATGCAAATGACCACTGTGTGGATTTGGGGTAGATAGGTGGAGTTGACTGGGCAGCTAAGTGGCATGGTGGATAGAGTGCTGGGCCTGGAGTCAGGAAGACCTGAGTTCAAATGTGACCTCAGAAACTAATTGTGTGATACCGGGCAAGTCATTTAACCCTGTTTGCTTCAGTTTCCTCATGTGTAAAATAAGCTGGAGAAGAAAATGAAAAACCACTCCAGTCTCTTTGCTAAGAAACCCCAGATGTGATAAGGAAGAGTCGGACACAACTGAAAAAGGTGGGGTTGATAATGCTTATTTGTTACATGGGTTTTTTCTTCTCCCATAGTTTCTTTTGATTGGAGGTGGGATTGGAAGGAATGGAGTGTGGGGTAAGCAACACTGATGACAAAAATAGGAGGGCCGTGGACACATATAAAATACACAGAAGAGAACAGAAAAAAGTCCAGAAGTGCAGACATGCAGGAGAGTTTTGAAAGTGATGTATAGAATTTATTATATACTTGAAAAACAAATAGAATTAAATGAAGATTCATGATTTCAGAGAAGCCTCTTTTCACCTATGGAAATGCTCTTCTTTGGTGTCTTATGTTTGGAATAAAAAAATAATTGAGTCATTAAAAAAACTGCCTAGAAGATAACAGAAGAAAATTCAGACAAAGAGGACAGTTTTAAAAGTAAATTTTGTGGAATTTATCATATAATTAAAAAAAAAATCAACAAGCAGTATGAGAGATACTGTAATCTCCTCGAGAACAGGGGCTGCCTTTCTTTTTTATATTTGTGTCCCTAGTGCTTAGCACAGTGCCTGGAACCTAAGAGGTGCTTAATAAATGCTTATTGACTGACTGAAATGGAGATCTATATTCTCAGACACTTAACATTTACCAGCTATGTGACCTTGGGCAAGTCACTTAACCTCAATTGCCCTCCCTGCCCCCCTCCAAAAAGACAAGAAAGAAAGAAAGAAAGAAAGAAAGAAAGAAAGAAAGAAAAAAAAGAAAGAAAGAGACATGGAGATATATAGTTTCATCTACAGTCTTGTTTCCATGTATTGCAAATGCTCCTTTTTTGGTGTTTATTTTCAAAGCAACAAAATTTAAAAAAAAATAAATGCAAGAAAGACAGGCTCATGATGCTCATACAGAGGAACATGGTGACTGGCTTTCTTTCTTTTTTTCCATTAAAAATATTTATTTTTTTCTGAACTTAAGAAATAAAACAAACATGTCTTATAGCATACAATAGAAAAAATGATCGTACATGAAACTGCAAATCTATTATGTACAACTTGCTTTTCTTTTTAAGTATATAATAAAAATTTTCATGTAACTTTCTTTTTTTCCTTCCCCCATTAGATACAAATATGTGCACACACACACACACATATACATATACATATACACACACACACACACACACACACATATTTATCATTTCCTTCTCTGGACGCAGATAATCTTCCTTTATATATCCTTTGTAGTTAATTTGGTATTTATAACAGTCAATATGACTTATTCAGTCAAAGTTGTTCTTAAAATGATATTGTTGTTATCATATACAATGTCCTCTTGGTTCTGCTCCTTTCATGCAAGTCTATTCATGTTTTTCTAAGATTATTGAGCTCATCATTTCTTATAGCACAATAGTATTCCATCATAATCATATACCACAACTTGTTTAGCCATTCCCTAATTTTGAGGCATGCTCAAAATTTCTAGTTCTTTGCCACCACAATGAGAGCCACTATATATATATTTTTAGAACATATAGGTTTTTTTTTTCCCCCTTTTCTTCTAATAATCTTGGGAAATGGACCTAGTAGTGTTATTGCTAGGTCAAAAGGTAGAGGCAATTTAATAACTCTTTGGGAATAATTCCAGATTGTTCTCCAAAATGTTTGAATCAGTTCACAGTTTCACCAACAGTGAATGTGTCCCATTTTTTTACATCCCCTCCAACATTTGTCACTTTCCCCTTCAATCATTTTAGCCAATCTGAAAGGTATAAAATTATATTTCAATGTTGTTTTAATTTGCATTTCCCTAATCAATAATGATTTATATCATTTTTTCATATGACTATAAATTTTTTTGATTTCTTCATTGTAAAACTGCCTGCTCATATTTTTGGGGGTGAGGGGGGAAGGCAGGGCAATTGGGGTTAAGTGACTTGCCCAAGATCCCACAGCTAGTAAGTGTTAAGTGTCTGAGTCTGGATTTGAACTCAGGTCCTCCTGACTCCAAGGCCAGTGCTCTACTCACTGTACCATCTAGCTACCCCCTGCTCATATTTTTTGACCATTTATCAATTGGGGAATGACTCGTATTCTTATAGATTTGACAAAATTCTTTATATATTTGAGATATGAAACTTTTATCTGAGAATCTGTTTATAAAAATTTTTTCCCATTTTTCTGCTTTCCTTCTAATCTTGGCTACATTTGGGTTTCTTTTTTTTTTTTATAAACCCCTTTAAACCTCACACTGCTCTCTATCTCTTCAATTTTCTTGTAATATTTCTCTTTATATCTAGGTCATGTATCCATTTTGATCTTATCTTAGTAAACGGCATAAAATATTGTAAGACACTGACTTTCAAAAGCTAGTCCTTTACCTCATCATAAGGAAGGAAGGAGTCATTAGCTCTTTGCTGGGTACTCAACCTCCCAGTGCAAGTGTTTATATATACTCAAACTCTGTAAGCTTTCAGGAAGTTTATTAAAGAAGAAGAGGCAGCTCAACAACCAGCAAAATCTATTGAATGGTTTTATTACTCATGCACTCTCATTTAATGTTACAATATACTCTGAGACATGAGTCCAGGCCCATAATTGTGTTTGCTCAGTTGATTGAGTTGGGGAAGGAAACATGGTGAACCCACCTCCAGCCTCTTTGGTCTGATATTTTGTGTTAAACAAAGAATCATGGGTGGAAGGTGGCTTCTGGATTCTTCTCTTGACTCCACTCAAAGCAGATTCTCCTTGGCTTTTGGACTCAAAATTTTAGACCTACATTTTCCTTCTCTGGATAGTTACTGTGCTAATTTCTGCCTTTGACTTTTGAATTGGTTTCCTGCTTCTTCATTTGTTTCCTGGAATGGAGCCCAGTAGTTGGATCTTGCTCCTTTACCAAGGCATCTTCAAGACTTTTTCATTCCTATTAATTATCCTCTAAAGTGCCAGGGTGAGGAACCTACAGCCTCATGGTCACATGTAGCCTTCTAGGTCCTTGGGTGTGGCTTTTTGACCGAGTCCGTTTTACAGAACAAGTCTTTTTATTAAGGGGATTTTATCTGTGAAGTTTGGATTCAGTCAAAGGGCTGCACTTGAGGCCCCAGGTTCCCCACCCCTGCAATCTTGGCATATCATGGTTCCCCCTACCCTGACTTAATAGAGGTAGGGCACAAACAGTCTGTGGAACCTTAAAAGCAATTCTTAGAATGTGTTGTATTTTCTCATAAGAAGAAAGTAGGTCATGCAAAAATTGTTCATTCATCCACCTCCCTCTTCAGGACTGATTGCTATGGAATAATTTCAAAGTGTAACCTTTTTGATCTCCATGAGGACAGAACCAGATAGACATAGTGTAGGAAGGATAATGCTGCTGTGGTATTTATCTAGTTAACAAGCAAAGAAATGGCAACTCTGTTCAAACGCTGTCATGAGCTGTTTTCACTTCTACAAGAAAAAAAAAAATAAGCAGGCTCTTCTGAAAAGATATCTAACTGTGCGTTAGTGCTTCCGTCCATTAAGCTGGGGTTTTTTTTTGTTTGCCAAAGCCTATGAATTTAGTATTGATTTAATGTCAAAGACCTTAAGGCTTGAAGCCTTTGGAGCTGATGAAAAGGAGGGAGAAATTTTTCATAGATTTTTATGTCTCCAGGCATAGATAATGGGAAGTACATCAGAAACACCTCTGTTATCTACTTAAACAAGGCTGGTAGGGGGAGTGCGGTGGGAGAGCAATAACAACCTTTCAGTATTCAGTCAGTATGATTGGTAGCCCAGTTAACTCTCAATCAAAACAAAACTGATCAATTCTGGGGCTGCATTGCTTCCAACTACCATCCCAGCTGCTCACAATGGAGGGTCTAATAGGAAGGTGGAGAAGTTTATTTAAGAATTCCTCCAGGGGTAGCTAGGTGGCACAGTGAATAGAGCACTGGCCCTGGAGTCAGGAGGACCTGAGTTCAACTCCAACCTCAGACACTTAACTCTTAGCAGCAGTGTGACCTTGGGCAAGTCAATTAACTCCAATTGCCCTGCCTTCTCCCCTCCCCTCCCCCCCAAAAGAAAAAAAAAATTCCTCCAGCATATAATCCTTGTTCCAGTCCTGACCATTCAAGAAAGTTAAACTCTTTGCCTCCCTGTCTCTAGTCATAAGAGGGATAGGATAATAAAAGTTAACTAGTGGCATCATGGATAGAATGTCTCACCTGTATTCAGGTAACCCAGAGTTCAAATCCGACCTCAGACACTTACTACTTGTATCACCCTGGTCAAATCACTTAACCTTCATTTGCCTCAGTTTCCTCATCTGTAAAATAAAGATAACAATAGCACATCCCTTGCAGGGTTTTTGTGAGAATCAAGTGAAATAATAACTGCAAAGTGCTTAGCACAAATAATAGTGCTATATAAATGCTTGCCTTTTATTATTATTACCTCAGAATGTTTTATTGTAGCTGTTTCTGCTTAGTTGTTTCCTCATTGTAACCCATGACCTATTACTGAGCTCATTTCTCATGTGGCCTTACTCCTCTGGGGCTTCTCTGAATTCTCTCTCCTTATTGGGAAAACCTGTGTATGGAGCCAGTGAAGGAAGGGCTACTCCCATCTGTGTGGTATGCAAGTGCTGGTCCTCTAGTCTCTTGAAAGCAGGGCCACCAACATCTTCCACGTGGGTTCTGCCATGCGGTGGCCTAGGCAGGTGCCAAATCCATGTTGTACATGGAAATTATTTTATAAGTCATAAAATACTATATAAATGTGTTGTCGTCATCATTATTATTGCATAACCTTTTTGAGGGCAAGGACTATTTCACTTTTTTTGTGTATCCTTAGCATTTAGTGGAGAGACTTGCACAGAAATGCTTAATGTCTGTGGTATTGTTGAAGTAAAAGGATAAGGCAAGCAATGGAGATATCAGTTTGGACTATGAACTTCTTATTAGCTCTAAGTACAGTACCTGGCACATAAGAGAAGCTAAGAAGTGTCTGACTTGACTTAACTGACTTGTAAAATCTCACAGAAGGCCATAAAACAGCTAGCAGCAATGGAAGGGGAAAACAAATGACTGGAAGTGTAGAGAGAAGCAACTAAATAGAATTCAGCCAAAGGGTGCTTGGGGATGAAATTGGAAAGAGGGCCACAAACAGATAATAAATACTAAATATTTGTAAAGCTCTTCATAACAAACTGTTTCCAAGATCACTAAAATTGGAGCCACCATGCTTGGACTTGAACATTACAGTTCTGAATGTACTATTAAGGGGAAGTGAAAATGTTACTGAAGAAAGCAAAAACCACCTGGAGTAGGCCACCATCCACACATTCAGGGCATCCTTGATAAAGATTAATAAGGGAAAAAGTGGGACTCAGAAAGTGATATTCAATAGCACACCACATCTTGACAGTTATACAACTGACTGAAAAGTGCCCGCACACGCACACTCATGCACACACATGAAGATTCTATAGAGCTTATTATTTGTCAATTGTAAAAAAGCATTTGATTCAGTAGAGCAAAATGCTAACTTAAAAGCCCCCCTCAAACAACGCCCTTTTTCCTATGCATTTGTCAAAATTATACAAGATTTCCTGAAAGATGTGACAATACAGGTAACTTTGTTTATGAATCATCTGAATATGAATATCAAGTGAGGCATAAAAAGGAAGTATATCATGGTAATGCCAGTTTGTACCCACAAATGCCTTCAACATTAAAGGTCTTTGTGGGAGGAGAAGGGGTACATGTTGAAATTTTCAGTAGAATATAATTCTCTTGAGGACAGGACCAGTCTCATGCTTCCTCTAGCACCTAGTGCAGCTCCAGCACAAAGTTGGCACTTACTTAATGCATTTTGAACTTAATTGAATTGAATGATAATTGCTTCAGGAATATGCCAAAAAAATACTTTATGAGGCACAAGGGAGAGATGGTCATTATTGATTGGGAAGCATATAGAAGGATTTATTGAGGAGGCAGCATTTTTAGCTGAACTTTAAATGACAGGTAGCATTTAAAAAATTGTTTTTAACATTTTGTATTGATGTCTTTTGTTTTCAAATCCTACTCAGTTCCAAAAATATCTTTCCCCTGGCCCTTTTCCCTTGTAACAAAAGTTAAAAAAGAAAAAGAAATACAGCTAATCAAAACCAACAAACACATCAAATACATTTGACAGTAGATAACATATTTGATTGATGTATATTATTTCAACAGAGTCAGGCAATGCATCTGAATATCCATAACTATATTTAAATTTTTCTCTCTAAGTGTTAGGAAACGGGGAGTCAATCTAAGTAAAAAATTACACCAGACTGACAAGTGATTGAGACACTATCTGTGATAAAGTCACCATATCCTTCAAACCAAATTTATAAAACAGGATACTAACTCATGCATGAATGTTATTCTTCTTCCTACCTGGCACATTGGCTGATGCTAGCACAGAAACCGGCATGCAGTAGAAACTTAATAAATGCTTGATGATTTATTTTAAAATGTCAGTTATAACGATACCACCCAATTTTACAAATTTAGTGCTGTAGCAAAGGGAAGAATTTATAGACTTGGAGAAAATAATAATGAAATTCATTTGGAGGAATAAAAGGTCAAGAATGTTCAGGGATGTAACAACATTAAAACCAACAAAATGGGGAGGAGGGAAGCTTGGTGCTACCGAATCTCACACTCTGATACGAAGCAGTCATTATCTGGTGCTGAGCAAAAAGAATAAAAGTAGATCAGTGGAATAAATTAAATGAGCAAGAACTAGAAACAAATACATTCAGAGATCTAGGGCTCAATAAACTGAAGGACACAAGTTACTTGGGAAAGAGCTCTTTATTCAACAAGAACTACTGGGAAAACTAGAAAGCGATGTGGTGGAAAATGGATTTAGGTCAGAATTTTGCACTATTTCTTAATAAGTCCAAAATGCATAAATTATCTAAATACAATAACAATACTTGGCATTTGTATAGCATTTTGTAAAGCAACATACTTTACAAACATCTCGTTTATCTTCATTATAACTTTGTGGTAGGGGCTGTTATTTTAGACATGTGAGAAAGGGGCTATCATTTCAAATATGAAGAAAATCATGCTCAGACATTAGGTGATTTGTCCTTGGTTACTCAACTAGTGTGAGAATCCTAAGTCATAGCAGACTAGTTCTCTTTTCACTATACCTTTCTGCCTCTCCTTATGTAAATATAAAAAGTCATACCATTAAAGAAAGTGAGAAGAAAATGGAAAATTATAGCTTTCATAATTACGGATAGGGAAAGAATCCAGAACAAAACAAGGGACAAAAGAGATCACGAAATACAAAATAGTCTCAATTACATAAGTTGTAAAAGTTTTTGCACAAATAAAATCAATGCAGCTAGAATTAGAAAAGTTGGAGAGGGTGGACACATTTGTATTAAATACTCTGAGAAAAATATGATATATGTTCTCCACAGGGAAATGACACAAATGCATAAAGGATCAAGAACCATTCTCTAATGGACAAGTAGTCAAAGGATGTGGACAATAGGTTTTTTTTTTGTTTGCTTGTTTTGCATTTTGGAGGCGGGAGGGCAGGGCAAGCAACTTGTCCAATGTCACATGGCTAGTAAGTGTTAAGTGTTGGAGTTCAAACTCAGGTCCTCCTGACTGCAGGGCTGCTGCTCTATTCACTGCACCACCTAGCCTCCCCTGAACAATAGTTTTGAAAAGAAGAAATATAGATTAGGAATAGGCAAGAAAAATGAAACTTAAAACAATCTAGAAGGTGTCATCTAATTCTTATTGAACTAGAAGAGATACCGAGAGACGGAAAATCCACTGTTGGAGAAGCTGGAGGATGTGCAGAGGCAAATTGATCCATTGCTGGTATGGCTGTGATTTGATCCAATCATTTTAAGAAAAAAATTCTTTTTGAATACTGCAAGAAAAGTTGCTAAAAAATTATACCCATAACATAGAGATTAAATCTATATCCCAGGGACATTACTGAGAGCAAGAAAATACCCACATATGGAAAAATATTAATAGCAGGATTATTTGTAATAAAAAAATATAAGGACAATGACAGAGAAATGACTGAACAATGGTAAAGAAACATAATACAACAATAAATTCATCCATTGCTTTTGTATTTACAAAGCATCTTATGGGTGTCATCTCAATTGATCCTCACAACAACTGTCTAAGGAAGAAGGTGCTGTCATTGCCCCCATTTTAGAGATGAAGAAACTGAGTCTAAGAGAAGTGAAGTGATTTGCCCAGGGTAGCACACCAAGTAAGTATCTGAGGTAGGATCCTTCATCTGGCATTGGTATCTGGCATGATTTCCATTTAACCCTACCATGTTGAATCCATGTTTGATGAATACTTACAAATCCTAACCATGTACTCAGTGTGATTTGCAGATTTTTCAAATTGCTATAGGAGAAGAATTTAAGGAGGACAGGGATCTTTGACACAGCTATGGGAATTCAAGGCAAAGCCTGCTAATAGCAATCTAAACCCTCCTGATCCAGTGTGCTAAATCCGTCCTTGATGCTTATTAAATACTTAAGGCCATTTGGATAACCAAAGTACTGGCTGCCTGTGGTATATCAGGAGTTAAAAAGAATGCACTCACCCTAGCTAACCTAGTTAGAAGTGAGGACTGAAGGGCACCTAGGTGGTGCAGTGAATCTCTATTCACTGACCCTGGAGTCAGGAGGACCTGAGTTCAAATGCGACCTCAGGCACTTGACACACTTACTAGCTGTGGACTAGTCACTTAACCCCATTTGCTTTGCCTTCCCCCTCCAAAACAAAAGTGAGGACTGAAAGGGGAAACTGAGTCTCAGAAAGGTTAGGTCACTCAGAAGTAAATGCTGAAAGCAGATCTTCCTGGCTGTAGCTGTAGCACGCTAGTCCTTAAATCAAGACTTCTGTTTTAAGATTGTATACATGTTATGTTCCAAATTTTCTGGCCACTTATGGGTTTTTAGAAAATCATGTGAGCCCACATTGAGATTTTTGAATGTGACATCCTTCTTCCTCATTTGTCATTGCATTTTTTTTTTTAGTTGGATGCTATCAGCTGAGATGAGTTTTAAGTTTCTCTTTTCTTGGATTCTGTTCATTCTTCCTATTTGAAGAATGTCAGAATTTCACAAAAAATAGCCACCAGATCTTTTTTTTTTTTTTTTTTTGCTTTGCTATTTTCTAGGACTCCAACAAATCAACTTAATACAAGAAACAGTTTTATATGTGTCTACCTTGTGCAAGGCACCAGGCTAGATGCTGAGGGTACAAGGATAAAAAATGCCACAATCTTTGTCCTTATGATTGCATATGTCATATGGATAGCATGAACACAAAGAAAAAGCAGCATGTTGGGGGCAAAGGGGCAGATGAGACAAAGTATACTAGGAGGGAGGGAAAAACGTTTTCATCTGTGGGGATCAAGGAAGGCTTCTTGGCACCTGAACTGAGCCTTGAAAGGAAATAATTTCAATACAGTGAGATGAAGAAGTTCATTTCAGACGTGAGAGTATCCTGTATGAACACATAGATTCAGGAACTGCCTTCTGTCACCATCTCCTCCATCCCTGTGTCACACACCAAGAGGTGGCCCTACTTCTTACCAAGGTGAACCTCTCTACCTTGTCAAGCAATCCCATTCCATGCCATCCCCTCCAACAGATTGCCCCTCTGTCATCCCCCTCTGTCTTCCTGTCTGCTGGCTCCTTCCCCACTACCCACACATATGTCCTTATCTCCCTCATCCTCAAAACCCTCATCTGATCCTTCCATCTCCTCTAATTATTGTCTTATGTCTCACCAGTTTTGTGGCAAAACTCCTTAAATAAGCTGTCTTATGATAGGCGTCTGCTTCCTCTCTTCTCACTCTTTTCTTAACTCCCTTCAGTCCTGCTTCTAACGTCACATTCCACAAAAATTACTCTCTAAAGTGACTGGTAATCTTCTAATTACCAAATCCAATGGCCTTTTCTCAGTCCTCCAGGATGAAGAGGTTTCTTTGGCATTACAGAGAAGTCTTGTAGAGATGAGTCAGCAGTGTAGCTCACAGGGGTGTTTTTGGAGGTCTCCCCCTGGCATCTGGAGTGCTTCCCCTCTGTTCAGCTCATTGATCCTTCTGGAAACTGTAAGCCCCAGGAAGACGAGGTTCCTGCAGTATTGGACCATTAATTCCTGGTACAAAAGCAGGCGCCCCTACTCCTCCAAAGTGAAATCCACAGCCACATGCTAGAATGTCACTGGTGGGCCATAGTGGCTGAGTAAGGGGAGGGAGGTGCTCCCATCACACATTTGTGAGGCCTGAGTCCAGCAGAGAGGAGTCCATGGAAAGAGTCCCAAGGGAAGAGCCTCTCCTTTGGCTGCTGCAGATGAGTGGCTTATTTCCCCTAAACGTCTTGCCCTGAATCAAAAACTTCCTTGTTTTTTTTTTAAAAAAAGGAAAACCAATCAATTGGGAGATGTTATGTAAACACATTACATGGCATATTCCTCCCACCCCTCCGTTCTCTGGGATGCAGATTGTTCATTATCGGTTTAATTGTAGCAGAATAAAAGCATCCTGAGGGCAGGAACTGTATGGCATTTGTAGCCAAATGCTTACCAGAGGATCTGGCATATAATATGCATTTAATAATACATGCTTATTTGATCCACTGCTTTTTAGTGTTGCTATCATTTGCATCACCGTAGTAATTGCATATATTATTCCTTTGCTTCTGTGTTCAAACCTTGCATTTCTTTAAACAAGACAGGGCAGCTAGGTAATGCCATGGGTAGGAGTCAGAAAGACCAGAATTCAAATGTGACCTCAGACACTTAGTAGGTGTGGGACCCTGAACAAGTCACTTAACTTCTTTTTGCATTGTTTACCTCATTTGTAAAATGGAGATAATAATAATACCTCCCTTGCAGAGTTGTCGTGAGGATCAGATGAGATATTAATTTTTTTTTTTGCTTCTTTGGAGGGGAGAAGGCAGGGCAATTGGGGTTAAGTGACTTGCCCAAGGTCACATGGCTAGTAAGCGTTAAGTATCTGAGGTCACATTTGAATTCAGATCCTCCTGATTCCACGGCCAGTGCTCTATTCACTGCACCACCTAGCTACCCTGAGATATTAATTTTAAAGCAGTTAGCACAGTGCCTGGCACAAATTGCAATGTAAATGTTAGCTACTACTATTATTATGAAGATTTCCCCTATTTCTATGAATTCTTAATATTTGCTGTTTCTAACAGTATAATAATATTCTTTTACATTCATATGCCACATTTTATCTAGTTCTCTCCCAACTGATGGGCAGCCACTTTGTTTATGTTTGGTTTTTCCTATCAGAAAAACACTTCTATGAATATTTTATTATTATGTTATTTATTTTATCATTTCATAAGGACCTTGGACCATATATCTAGTAGTGAGATGATATAGTCAAAGGGTATGAACAGTTTAATGACTTTTACTGCATAATTCCAAACTGTATTTTGTATCACTGGAACAAGTAACAACTCCATTAGCAACAGGTTAGTGTACATTAATGCTGTTTCATTTTGAAGAAATAAACATCCTTGCAATTCCCTTCTCCTCCCATAAATCCTGTGCACTCATTAATGTTAGCTACTGCCTAAGTGAAATTTTAGTTCACTCAATAGTGATAGAGAACTAAAGCTAGGCAGGGTTATTGTTGCCTAAAGAAGAGGTAGCACTGATCATAGAAATAAGCCAAAGTGATAATTATATCATGACTGAAGACTTCACTATGCATACTGTGGTTTTAGAAACAATAATACACCTTCATAAATCTGAGTCCAGTAGTAAAGTATCTTCACAATAGCATCATCTATTTTGTTTATGTTACAAACATATACAAGAAATTGGTACTTTGATGGATCTATGACTTCATGCATGTAGACACTTCCTCTGTCTATGTAGATCTCATCACCTCTAGGACTTATTTGCTGTTTGGTATCCAATTCCCCTTTCTTTGGGCAAGGAGGTTTACATGGATCTGGACAAAGAGCTACACATTCTCACCATAGCCCACTGGATCCCCAAAGTTCTAAGCTTGAACATGGGGATTGGTGAAAGAAGATAAATTCACTTTATTCACAGCACATTGAACTGAGGTTTTGAAAGGAAGGGTTAACAGGGATAAAAAATATCTTATATGTATAATCTGCCCAACTTTCTAACTCTTTGATTAAAGAATCTGAAGTTTTATCGGTCTCCTAAGGGTTGGAGGGAGACAGGAAGGGAGGAAAACTTTGCCAGAATATTCCATACATACCCTTTGTTTTTTGGCATTTTTCTTGGGAAGAAAAAGGAATTAAATAAGGGGGAGGGGGGAAGCAGGTGAGAAGAAATATCAATCAATAAACATTCATTATTATTACTTTTTAATTTATTTTATTTTTAATTTATGGAATAAAACAAGCATTTCCATAACATAATATAATTTTAAAAAAGATTGCACATGAAACTGCAAATCTATTATGCATAATTTGCTATTCCTTTTAAATATACAGTAAAGGTATCATGTAAATTTCTTTTTTTTTTCCTTTTTTCTCTCCCCTCTCCCCCATGGCTACCATTATATACAACTACTATGTCAGGTACCATGCTAAGCCCTGGGCACACACATAAGAAAGAGAAAGACAGTCTCTACTCTCTAGTTTAAAGCTGGCAGAGCAAGTGAGGGAGAGGGAGGAGGAAGGGAAGGTAACCTATATTGTGGCATGACAGAGAAGTCCACATGAGTGCAGAAGAAAGAGTAGGAAACTTAGAGAGCAGTAGTTTATTAGGTTTTTTTTTTACTTTTACATTTTTGCCCATTTCTTAAGGAAGAGATTCTTCCCCTGGATCTTATTCTGGGCTCTAGAAGAGAATGCTTGAAAAGGTTAAGAAATAGCTTTTCTCTCTTTTGCTTTCAGGGTTTAATAGAGAACTGGGCTTATGCCATATTTTTTTGAGTGATGCTACCTTTGGGAAATAGAGGAAACACTGAAAGCATCATGATGATTTAATACAGAAGTGCTGAAGGCATATGACTGGGAAAAATATTTTATTGCTTTGTCATTAAGTTGGCAGTCAGAAATGCATTTTTATTATTCTATGTAACTAACAATGAAACAGTAGTACATTTCCCCAATCTCACAGTGTTTTTACTGTGCAATATGCATTAAGATAGAAGGAAGTTTCATTCTTTGACTCTTCAGAAGCCCTATTTTGGCTCATGTAAATAATTCAAAATGAAGAGCAACCTAGCAAGCTCTAAGAACTGTGTACATTTTACACACAATAATAGTAACTTCACAATAATAGTAACTTCAATGAAAGCACTCTATTTACATTCTTATTGTCCACAGGCAGGCTCCATTTCTCCTCCAGAGATGGAAAGGGGGGGAAATTGACTATTTCATAATTGTGTAACCTTAAGGAGGCATAGTGTGAGAGGAGTGGGGTCCCTTCATATAGCAATGAGTAATGGGGTGAACTCTACCTAGGATGGACCATGTGCCTATGGAGTGGAGGATGTGTGGATGAAAGAGAACTCTGCACCTACATCTAATGAATAGAGAGGTACATCGCTTGTACTAGAATGGCACATGCTAGTTTTTCATGTTTGTCTCAAGGACTTAGCTCAGTTAGGACTAGCGTGTGTGGTATATAAATTGTATCTCTCTGCTGAAAGGCTCTCACATATAGGATCTGCTTTCATTCCTTCCTTTGTACCTCTGGCTGTACTGAGGACGGATATGTCTCCCATTTCTCTTAAGGGATAAAAACCTCCCAAATTTCTGCCTGCTGCCATTATTAAACACAATAGTCAAAGATTTGGTGGGCTACCTTTTATTACAATTAGATTCAGGACATATAGGATTATGTGGGTGGGGACAAAACCCCGGGCCATAAGGTGAGTGCTGGTGGATTCCACAGATGCACCTCTCATCTCACTTTCATAGTAATATCAATGTAGAGCTACACATACTTTCATCTTCCTTGTGCCTTGCTAATGTATTTCCTCAAGATTTCTGAGAGGATTATAAACACATGTTACATAAACTTAAAAAAAAATGCTAAAAATTCAGTCACCTATTCAATTGTTAGGTTTCTTAAAAAAGAAAAAAAACAACCACATAGATAACAGAAGCTTTGGGAATATGCTTATTATTCTCTCCCTACTCCCTAATCAGGCATAATGCTTCCAAGACTTCGAAGTTTTTCTCTTTTCTCTGCCACATTTCAGAGATAGGAACGTGAACTGTGTGATCATGGACAATCATTTACCTTCTCAGTACTCTAAGCAATTCTCTGAGACAGTAAGTGGCTGGCCTGCATTGGTAGAGGAAATTTCCTTTTCTAGGAGTTCTCTATACCAATGAAATCATAAGTCTAGTTCCTAGTCCCATCCTGAAGCACTAGATAATCTAATTGAACCTCAACACAACCTTGGGAGGTACGTGCTATTATTATCTTCATTTTATTACTGAAGAGATAGAGGCTGAGGGAGGTTAAGTGACATGCCCAGGGTCACAAAGCTAGCAAGCATCCCACCTTATACAAGATATCTTTTCCAGTTGTCACTAATCTTTGTGGCTTCCCTCTGAGATTACTCCCCCATTTATCCTGTATATACCCTTTTTGTCCATAGCTGTTTGCATGTTGTCTATCCCAAAAGACTATTTTTGAGAACAGGGACTGATTTCTTTTTTTTGTCTTTTGTCTTTCTTTGTATCCCCAGCACTCAGCACAATGCTGGCCATATAGTAGGTGTTTAATAAATGCTAGCTGACTGACTGAAGCAAAATTCAAATTCAGGTCTTTCTGACTAAGTTCAGCACTATATCCTCTCTATCACCCACCTAGGAAAAAGAAAGTTAAAGGGAAGAGAGGAAAAAAAGATAGCAAACAGGGCTTGACTTTTCCTAACACAAATCTCTAAACCAGATATTCGGTATTTTTTTATCATGCATATACTTTATATTATTAATTAAATTTTCACTTTTCAATCAATGAAAATTTACCTTATGCTCCCTCCCTGTCCTGCCCCTCCATTGAGAAAGAAAGAAAAACAAAAACCCTGTTATCAACATGTATAATCAGGCAAAACAAATTCTTGTATTGACCATGTTTAAAAAATATATTTTTCATTTTTTAAAAAATATCTTCCCTCCATTTTATTTTATTTTTTGCACTTTTTTTCCAAGTATATGTAAAGATAGTTTTCAACACTCATTAAAAATATATTTTTCAATCTGCACTCAGTCTATCACCTTTCTGTCTGGAAATGAGTAGCATATTTTATCATGAGTCTGCAACTGAGATTGGTCATCATCCTATAAGTCTTTCAATGTTGTTTTGTCTTTATTTTATTGTTATTATATAAAATATTCCCCTGGTTCTGCTCACTTCACTCTTTATCAGTTCATACATCTTCCCAGGTTCCTCTGAAACTATCCCCTTCTTTCTTATATCACAGTTTGATTTTATTTTATTTTATTTGTTATCATTATATTATATCACATTAATGTACAATAACTTGTTTAGCTATTACCTAATTGATAGGAACTCCTCTTAGTTTCGAGTTCTGTGCTACTGCAAAAAACACTACCAACAAAAAAACTGCTATAATGTTTTTGTATATATGGGTCATTTCATTGATTGTTTTGGAATATAGGCCTAGTAGTGAGTGGTACTACTGGGTCACAAGATATATACAGTTTAGTAAGGGTATGAATATTTGTGGGGTATAGTTTTAATTTGCTTTCAAGAATGGCTAGACTAGTTCATAGCTTCACCAAGAGTTTGTCAGTTAGACTAAGTTTCTTAACTGAGGATCCATGAATTCAATTTTTGTTTGTTTTTTGTTTTAATTCTGATAATATATAATAATATAATTGATTTCCTTTGTAATTTTATCTGTTTTATTTTATACATTTAAAAATGTTATTATGAGAAGGGGTCCATAGGCGTCACGGGACTGATAAGAGTTAGGTGGTAACAAAAAAAGATTAAGAACCCCTGCTGTAGACTATGGGAAAGTTCTCACTTTTTGACAAATCTAGGGTGATGTAATAAACACAAAATTGGAAATGGACAAAAAAAAAAGGAAAGATTAAATGGTCTAAAGTTTTTATTAATGGACAAAATCAAAACTATGAGATATATCTTCTTGTCAGGAAATTATGTATCTTACCCATATCACTAAGTGCTTGAAATACTTGTCTCTCAATATCTGTCCATTTTTTAAAAAATCTCCTTCAATTCAGTTTGATGTAACAAGCATTTATTGACAAAAATCCTTCTCCTACATTTCATCATGGTACAGAACTGTTGCTACACTCTGCAAGACTGTGCTTGTGGGGACAGAAGTTCCTCCAGGTTCTACCAAACTAGAAAGGCATCAGATATGACCCTCAGCAACAGAATGTTGTTTGCTATCTTAGGACGGGCTTAGGTAAGTATGGAGAGGCTCACTGGCTTGGCCACTGGTGACAGACACGGCAACCCATGAAACAAAGAAAAATTCAAATTTTCACTCAGGCCTCGGTAGCAGAATCTCCCAGGAGAAGAAAGCATAAGAATAGGTTTTAATCTACACCGGTTAGGCCACAGATTCATTGAAATAAGCACTACCTATTTTGTTTTCAATCATTCCTGTCCTATTAGATTAGAGAATTTAGAGTTGGAAGGGACCAGAGAGAGTACCTATTCTAATCCCTTCTTTCTATAGATGAGGGACCTGGGGCTCATAGCTTCAGTGACTCTCCCAAGGTCACATGGCTGGTTGGTTGGTTGTTGTCCTTCATTCTCGAAGAGGACCAAAAGTGCCATCACTATATTAAGAGTTAGATTACAGTGTGTCCAACTGTGGCTGGTCAGACCAATACAAGCTCAGAATGCTCTGCCACAGGTCAGATACAAATAGTCCATATGAACTTTTGGGATGGATTCTCTAAATTTGCGCATCTTGTGTTTCCTTTGAGCTGTTTCAATTCTGTTTTGCTCATAGAGCACAGCACCTTCTCTGATGTGGGCACACCCTGATGAGTGGTCCTGTGCCAGTGTCTCCCATGTCACACAATCAAGGTCACATAGCTAGTAAATAGCAGGTCATCTGACTCCATATACAGTACCACATTCTTCCCATAATTCTATACTGCCTGTTAAAAGAATGTAAGGAGGTAGCTCTGGTGCACCCTGAAGTAGAAAAAAACCTTAATTTCTCAAGCCATTAAATTAAATTTTTGGTTTTTCTAACCTGTCTTTAATTTCCTGGATTCCCAAATAGTTTGCTCTCAACAGTTAAGATATGGAAGATTAGCTATGGTGTTAGACGTTTTGTGGTGTTTGTTGCTTTGTTTTTGCAAAATTGTGATATTATATTGCAATGATTGTTGTTATTGGCCAATCTAAGAGTTTCTCTTCTTGTTTTGTTCAATTTCTGCAGGCTGGTAGCAAATGAAGACTTAAGGGAAAGTAGATGAGGCCTTAGTGCTATAGTTTTCCAAAGTATTAAATTACATTTCCAATACATTAAATAACTTTGTATGTCTCATGTAATCAAGAGAGCCTTTCTTATAAGAGTCTGGTTATGGAAGGAAATTTAGAAAAACAAAAAGAAGTTTCCAAAGAGCCAAGATATTGTAACACTATTCAGTCCTATGTAATATTAAAAAATAAATAAATTCATGAGAAGAATCTTATCTCAGCAAAAACTTTCTTATTAAATGATGGGTCAGCTAGGTGCATCCAGGCATGTTGTCTAAATATTAGCAATTCTCCCAAGATCCTGCTGTATGCTAAAATACAAAATCTTATTTATTTTAGGACATATAACATCGTATGACTTGTAGTTGTATTGCACATATGTAAAGCCATGCATGAGCAGCTCTCCAGAGGACTGCTATTGTGAATAGCTTTAAGGTTCTGATCACATAGTATAGTGAACTCTCTATTTATTCGGCGGTAAACTAAGGTAAAACATTCACAGAAACAAAAGATATCATTCAGTAAGTCCTTAACTCAATCATCCTTAAGGGACACAAAATGCAAAGGTCAAAGTTTTCCCACCCCTAGGTCACATTGTCTTAATATTTCAGTCAAAAAGTCTTCTTTCTTCTTGACTGGAGATTAGTTTCCAATCATCCTTAACTCAATCCTCCTTAAGGGGTACAAGGTACAAAGTACAAAGTTCTCCCACCCCTAGACCACAGTAAATCATGATCTTCTCAGTCAGCACTAAGTAAGTACCCAAGAAGAGGTCTTTTCATCTTAGCTTGAGGCTGGCTCCCAGACTCCATGGTTCCTCTTCCATGGGCCCAACTCTTGCCTGAATCTACCCAACTGTCACCTGGATTCACAGGTAGGCAGCTCTCAGCTCCTCATCCAGCTCCTCATCCAGTTCCTCATCCAGTACCCATTCCATATTGAAGCTCACAATGTCCAATCCACCTCAAGTCCTTCCCAGTTTCTGTTTCTGGGAAGACAAAGTTTAACAGAGCCAAAACAACATTCATACACATTGCTGGCACTATCATCATTCACTATCTGCCTGTGAAATCAATACAGACCCACAAACAAGGTCTGAGAACTCAACACAAATTATCAGTATAGTCCCAGGACCTCTGAAACCCTCCTCCAGGACTTCTGTAAACAGACAACAAGAAAATCCTCTTTCGGGGCTTCTGTATAAAGTATCACAAACAAAAATCAACACAGAAAGAACAGAAAAACAGAGTGCTGGACACCACAAATTTTCCCCTTCTCAGCTCTGCTCAGTCCTAGCTGTGCTCAGCTTTTTATATGGTCTTTAGCTCCTCCCAGCTCCACCTACTTCTTACTCCTTCCTGTTCCTGTCTTTGGTAAGTCCCTCCCACTGTGGGATTCACAGGTTCTGTTTCTTAACAAAGACTTGACATAATCAGGGCAAGGCTCAAAGACATTTGAAATGAAACAAGGTGCTAAATAAATAACTGAAACAAGGTGCTAAGTACTCATTTACTTGCCATTATTACATATTCTGTTTATGGCCCTCAAAATGTAGTAAATTAAAGCAGAGGATAAACAGATAACTTCCATGCTAACATGTTAGATACAGGGTATTTTTTCCCTTTGTGTGAACATAATGCTTTACCTATATCACTAAAATGATAAAGCTAATAATAACTGCCCAAGGCTAGGCATTTCATGAACCCATCCATTTGTATTGGAACATGCAAAAAAGATTTTAGAGCATGGTGACATTATGTAAATGTACTCTCTGAAAGGCAAACTTTTAGCTGGTTGCTAAAACGTAATTTGTATTGCAGAACTGGAATTCAGAAGCACTAGAGACAGACATATGGATACATGCATGGAGATAATCATAATAGACCCCACAGGAGCAGATAAAGTTACTGAGAGCATGTAGAGTGTAGAAGGACAATAGAAGAGAGTCCAAGATAGATACTGGGTGACATCAAGCCATAGAGGGTAAGAAATTAACAATGATCTATTGAGGTGACAAGAAAGCGTGGTCAGACAAGTAGGAAAATGAGGAAAGAGCAGTGTCAGGAAAATTCAGAGAGTAAAGATTATCCTGAATGAGGGGGTCTTCAAGTATTTTCAAGAAGTATTTATTGAGGAAAATCTACTGAGTCCAGTTTATGTGATACCTCTCTGGAAAACAGGAGCTTGAGAACTATTTGACCTAGAATCTCAGATAGGTTAAGGGTTTGATATAAAAAGTCAACTCAAGGAGCACTAATTAAGCATTTACTATATGCCAAGCATTGTGCTAAATGCTGGGGACACAAAGAAAGGCAAAAACATTCTAATGGATGTTAAATGAACCATCAAGTATGTACACACAAGATGTATATGGGGTAAACTGGAAGTAATCTTAGAGAAAAAGTACTGGGAGTTGGGAAGCGGGGTAGGGAGTGGTTTGTCCCAAACCAGGAAAGGCTTTTTGTAGAAGGTAAGACTATAGCTGAGTCTTGAAGGAAACCAAGGAAATCAGGAGGCAGAGACAAAGAGGAAGAGCATTTCAGTCATATAGATAACCAATAAAAAGCCCATAGCCAGGGAATGAAATGCCATGTTTGAAGAACAAGAAGGCCAGTATCCTGAGTCACAGAATATATAGATGAGAGTCAAGTGTAAGGAGGCTGGAAAGATTAGGAAAGGTCCAAGTTGGGAATAGTAGGGAGTCAGTGGAGTTTACTGAGTAAGTAGGTGAGTGACATAATCAGACCTGTGTTTTAGGAAGATCACTTTGGCAGCTAAATGGAGGGTAGACCGGAGTGGGGAGACCTTTGAGACAAGGAGACCAACCAGAAGGCTATTGCAATAGTCCAGGCACGAGAATGACATAAACAAGACATCGTGAAATTAGAATTGACAGGAAATGGCAACAGATTGGATATATGGAGTAAGTGTAAGTGAGGAGTTGAAGATGATACCTAGTTTATGAACTTAGGTGATTTAGAGGATAGTGATGCTCTCAGTGGTGCAAGAGGGAAGTTTAGGAGATAGTGGGATAGCTAATAAGTTCTGTTTTGGACACATTGAGTTTAGGACAACCTAAGGACATTCAGTCTGAGATGTCCAGTAGGTAATAGGAGATGAGAGATTTGAGTTCAAGACAGGTTAGGGCTAGATAAACAAGTCTGAGAATTATCTGCAAAGAGATGATAGTTGAATACATGGGAGCTGATGAGATCACCAAGAGAGATGACATAGAGGGCAGAGGATAGTGTCTTGGGGTTCACTCACCACTAGTAAGTGTGATCTGGATAAAGATCCAGCAAAGAAAATTGAGGAGTATTCAGATAGGTAGGAGGAAAAACAGAAGAGAGTAGTCATGAAAACAGAAAAGACAGAGTATCAAGAAGAAGAGAGTATTTGATAGTGTCAAAGGTTGCAGAGAGATCAAGGACAAGGACTAAGTAGGATGGAGACAAGCACATTATATTTACAGTCACTAGGCAAGACTTATTGGATGAATTTCTAATGCAGTTTTCTCCTATAAAAGAGATCACGGCTAATATGGAAATATGTTTTGCATGCCTTTATATGTGTAACTGATATAATATTGCTTGCTTTCTCAGTGGGTAGGAGGAAGAGTATTGGGAAATCAAAATTTTTTCTTAAAAAGAATGTTAATTTTTTACATGTAATTGGGAAATATTTAATTAAATAAATAAAAATACATAATTAAAAGATTTTTTTGCTGAGAATGGCACATGATGGACTAATTATTATAAAATGCAAAAAATGATAAATAATAAAGATAAAAGCCATAGTAAGGGAATTTGGGGGCAGTTAACATTGTTCAATTGTACCTTTTGTATTTATATCCATTTCCCAACATATCTCTTCCCTTCACTACCTCAAAAGTCATCCAATGTAACAAATAATATAGAAAAAAAAATCAGTTCAGCAAAACAAACCAACAAATCAACCAAATCCAATAGCATATGCTATGTTCCATCACTATACTACCTTTCTTCTGCAAAGAAGGGAGATAAATGTATTCTCATATCTCTTTTTTTGCAGTCAAGCTTGGTTATCATAATTAAACAGGATCTATTTAGATTTTTGTTGTCATTCTTTACATTTGCATTGTTGTAGTCATTGTCTATACTGTTTTTCTGGTTCTGTTTACTTCACTTTGTATCAATTCATGTAAGTTTTCCAATGCCTCCCTAGATTCTTTTTTATTCTTTTATAGAGTGCAGTAATATTCCATTTTCTTCATGTTTCACAATTTGTTTAACCATTCCCTAAAGGATGTGCATCTACTTTGTTTTCAGCTCTTTGCTTTCTGGGCATTAAAAAAAAAAAACTAGCAAATTCCAAAAGATCTCCATGTTTAATTCTTTAGTTAATTACATGCATTAGATTACTTTCAACCACAAAATAATTACCCTTAATACTGGCTCTTCTCAGTTAAACCATTCCCAAATGGATATCTTCCACATTCATCATCTAAAAATCTATATTTAGCTATCAATAAATTGGGCTGATTTTTTCCAAGTGTCCTAAATGAAAGATGCTTATACTTTATTTACAATGTATACTAGTTATTTAATGTATTAACCAGTTAATGTGCTAACTAGTTACTGTATTAGTGTTTAATCACTATAGAAACAACATTTTTTCTACGCAAACAACAGGACATTTTAAACTCTTTAAGCCTTTGGCATTAACCACACATAGACAAATATAGATTGTCACAGTGCATTTGTAAAAATTAGTGAATCAACAAGCATTTTTAGGAACTTACTGTGTGATAAAATCACAGTTCCAGTTCCTATCCATATCTTTGCTTTGTGCCAGTAATGAGGAGGAAGAGGGTGATAATGAAATAATAATAATGCAAAGCCATTTCAAAATAGCCTTCCTGTTGTGACCAAGTGGGTAGTGTTGTACCTGGAAGAAGGAAGACCCGAGTTAAAAGCCTGCCTCAGTTACTTAGTAGCTATGTGAACTTGGAAAAGTCATTCAACCTTTCTAAGCACGTTTTCTTGTCTGTAAAATGGTAATAATAATAGCCGCTAT
Source organism: Pseudochirops corinnae (assembly GCA_028646515.1). Lineage (NCBI taxonomy): Eukaryota > Metazoa > Chordata > Mammalia > Diprotodontia > Pseudocheiridae > Pseudochirops > Pseudochirops corinnae. The sequence continues at coordinate 136,669,717 of CM053587.1, read as the reverse complement.
CTAGTTAGGTTATTCTTAGGATCAAATGAGGTAAAATATATTTGACGTGCTTTGCAAACCTTAAAGGTCTCTACAAATACTAATTATTATTATTTTTTACACCAGCCATGAGCAGGTGCCAGTGAGATCAGAAGAAGGCTTCACAAACATCAAGAAGAAATGTTTGGCTTTAAAAAAAAGTAACTTGATAAATAGTATGCACACGTCGCCCTTCTCCCCTCCCCCAGGAGCATCCCGTGGTTTCCGCCTTTATGGTTCGCTTCTGCTCCCCTCCCCCCAGCAGCTGCTGTCACTTCTCTTTCTATCCCATGCCTCCTCCTCCTTCCAGAAGATAACTCTCCTTCCAGCCTGCATCCATCCCCGCCCCAGGCCCAGCCTCTCCCCGGGCTCGCTGCTGCCGCCGCTGCGGACTCTGCGGGGCGGAGCGGAGCGCAGTGCCCAGGTCTGCTGGGTCAGGTGGTTGGGTGACGCCCCGGGAAGGCGATCTCCCAGAGGTGCGGGCCTCCGGAGAAGGGGTGGGTGGGGACCTTCCGGAGGCGGCGGCAGCTGCAGGAGCACTCTCGGCGGCCCCAACCCCAGCTCCAGCCCAGGCAGCTGCAGTGCGAGCCATTCCCGCGGCCACTCCGGCGCTGGCCACCCCGGGAACCAGGGAGCTGCGAGCGAACATGGACAGCGGGGAACCAGGTGAGCAGGCGCCGGACGCTCTCCGGCCCTTTCCGTGGCTGCTACCCGACTCGGCTCCCGGATCTGCTGGGGACGGGTGGCTGGTTGGGCAGTAAGAGAGGGGTGAGCCGAGCTCTCCGGCTGCTGGTGCCCCTGCTGCTCCCCCGCCGGGCGCACGGCTCCGGCCGCCCGTCGGCGGGAGGGAGAGCTGGGCTGGGGCGTCCTCCTCGGCTTTCCGGGTTCGGGTCTTGGAGGAGGGGCAGGCGCGGCTAGGGAGCAGGTGCCAGCGCAGGTGCCAACGCCAGAAGTTGCGATCCACCTGGGAGCCAGATCGGGAGGAGAGGGAAGGATTCTGCTGGGTCCGTGCGGATTCTGGGAGGCTGGTATGGGGGTGATTTAAGGCGTGTGTGTGTGTGTGTGTGTGTGTTTTCGTGTTCCTCTGTTCCTTCTCTCCCTGGAGAATTTCCTTCTCCATGCCCCGGAGGGCAGGGCCTCCACCACGCTCAGCCCCTGCACCTGACGGACTCAGGGTTAGGCTGGGCAGTTGTTGATGTTCGAAAGGTGGCGGAGAATGGGTTAACTTCAGCTTTCTGGTAATCAGTAGTAACTGAGTTTAAGAAGGCTCTCCCTATTTTCGGTGAAGTTTGCTTGAAGTGCGTGCATTTCTAGCATTTCAGGTCTCAAACTGAAGGTTTTGGGGGTTGGGAGGGTGCTTTTTAGATGGGATGGGGAAACACGGGAATGAGAAAGGGCCCATGCTCCGTCTGCCATGTGCTAACCTTACACCTGAAAACATTGGCTATTTTATGATAGCTTTTAATTCACTTACTCTTAAAAACGAGTTACTGCTTATAAAAATAAATGAAACCTGCGATTCAGTTCCCATTAAAATCCTTGTTTTAAAACATGTGCACCTTACTGTTGCTTTCATGGTCCTCGAAATCTGCTTGTTCTGTGGATTCATGTAGTGATTTTACCTCAGGTAATTGTAGATCTGCTTTTCACACGTAGTAGATTAGAAAGCTTTGCTTTGCTTACATCATTAAATCTGGTCAGAGGTCTTGGTGATGTGTAGAATGACTAGCATGAACAAAACTGTTCTCACGATGTAGGTTAATGTTAATAAAACAGTCATTTACTGTACGAAATTCTGTTTAGGCACACTTGCTTTTAACCTATAGGACATTTGAATAAATGGAATAAACTACATGAAAACAAATAGTATGGTTGTTCTTAAATTCTAGCACTTGATACATGTTGAAATATTGGAATTCATTATTTTTTTTCCCTAAATCCATCCCTCCTCTTATTTATGTCCAGGTTACCACTGTTTTTCTGGCCTTCCATATCCATTCATTATTGCCTGCTCTTTCCACATTCTACATTCCCAAGTGCTCTCACATCCATCTCCTTCTCTCTACTCAGATCCCAAGCACCTTAGGCCAGGCTCTCCTCATCTCACTACTGGATTATGGGAATAACTTTCTAATTGGTCAGAATGCATCCAGTCTTTTCTCTGTCCAGTCCATCCTCCACCTAGCTGCTCAATTAGTATTCTTAAACTACAAGTCTGATTGTTTCTCCTCTGATCAAGAAGCTTCAAGATGTGGCTGCCCATTGTTTTTTAGAATGAACTTGTCTGTTGCACATTTAAGCCTTTCACATTTTGCTCCAACCTGTTTCCAACCTGACACATTACTCCCTCAGATACATGCTACAGTTCAGCTAAATTGAGCCATTTAATGTTTCTGGTGTACAACATTTCATCTTCTACCTCCGTGCCTTTGTACTGGCTGTACTTTTCATGCCTAGCATGCTCTCCCTCCTTAATTCCCTTTTTTTAGAACCTCTAGTTCTTCTCAAAGCCTAGTTCTAGAACCACTTTCTTCAAGTGGCCTTCCCTGGTTTCTCCTCATAGTTGGCTTATTCCCTATCATCATGTATTTTTCCTGTATTTACTCAACAGCAAAAGTGTTGTATCTCCCAATAGGAGATTATATTCTATTTCTGTGTAGAGACTGCCTATCTTTTTGTTTCCCTTGCAGCTAGGACAGCAACTGATATATACTGGGCACTTAATATATACTTATATATACTTACTATATACTGGGCACTGCTTGATAATAATAATAATAATAATGATAATAAGCTAGCATTTATATAGTACATTTAAGTTTGTGAAGCACCTTACAAATATGATCTAATTTGATCCTTACAATGACCCTGGAAGTAGGTGCTATTATAATGCCCATTTTACAGTTGAGGAAACTGAGGCAGATGGGCCAAGTGACTTGCCCAGGGTCACACAGCTAATAAGTGTCTGAGGTAAGATTTGAACTTAGGTCTTTTTTTTTTTTCAAATTGATTTGTTTATTTACTTTTAGTTTACAAGATTCAGTTCCACAATCCCTTGAGTTTCAAATTTTCTCTCCTCCCTCTCCCCTTCCCCGCCATGGCAGCATGCAGTCAAGTATAGGATCTGCAAATACTTTCACACTGGACATTAGTCTGGTTGTATAGAAGGGTTGTAACCAATGGAGTGAACAATGGGAAAAAAGAATGAGAACCAAACATGAAAAAGAATGATAGCATGTAGATTGCTTCAGTCTCCATTTAAACTCTGTTCTTCCTAGATCTTTTTCTGAATGTAGATATCTCCTTCCCTCCTGAGACTTGTAGAGTTGTCTTATAACTATGCATAGCTGAGAAAAGTCCAGTTTATCAAGGTTGGTCGTCAAAGTTGGTGTCTGTGTGTACAAATTTTTCCTGGTTCTGCTCTTCTCACTTAGAATCTGTATAAGTCTGTATAAGCCTCTCCAGGTGAATATGAAGACCGTCTTCTCCCCATTTCTTATAGCACAACAGTATTCCATTACATTCCTATACCACAACTGGTTTAGCCATTCCCCAATTGATGGGCATCCTCTTAATTTCCAGTTTTTTGCCACCACAAAGAGAACTGCAATAAATATTTTTGTACACATGGGTCTTCCTCCTGCTTCTATGATCTCTTTGGGATACAACCCCAGAAGTGGTATTACTGGGTCAAAGGGTATGCAATTATTTATAGCCCTTGGGGCATATGAACTTAGGTCTTTTTGATGCCAGTTCAGTACTGTACTGTACAATCTAGCTTCTTCTACCTTGAACTTCAGTTGAATTCAATATTCAGTTGAATGTAGTCAAAATAGGTTAACAATTTGTAAATGGTTATTTTAGACCTGGAATGATTTCTTTCCTGTTCAAAGAGATCCCCCTAGTAAATGGTCAACATCCTTTTATGAGGAAGAACTCTTTGAAGTAATAGAAAATAACATTATGAAAGTCCACATTCTAGTATGTGTGAGAAGAATTTTAAGTTGATTCCAGAGTGATTTCACTGCAGCTATACCTGTAGTAATTTGTATGCTTTTTATTTTATTTTTACAAATTACAGTTACCCTTCCATATTGCAGCTTTCCCCATTGCAATTTCCATATATGCAGGTCAGCATAAAGAATTAAATGAGTATTTTTTGGGAGTTTTGAGGAAGTTGCAGATGACACATGAAGGCCAGCAGATGATATGGAAAAAGTTTAGAAACTCAGAAATGTTTAAAATATATGTAGAGTATTGTATAACATCAACACATTTTGTCTTTTAGTGCTGTGATAATTCAGACTTCTTCTCTGGTACAAAGGGAAGGTCAAAAATGTTTACTTGGATTTTCCAGATCGAGGGGGACACTGAGCCTCTACCCTGAGATGTGGAAGGGATAACTGTAATACAATAGACCAAGGGTAGTAGTTGTTTCTAGCAGGCCATTCTTATGGTTAACGTGTGGTTAAGTAACTGAAAAGGGAGGGGCCTTTGAGGAGCACCTGTAGTCTTTTGCTATTGTATCATTAGTAAAATGGCCATATCAGACAGTTAATTGTTACCTAAGAGGGCTGGGATAGCCTGAGGTATAAGACAGAGAAGGAAGAGGAAAATTGCATGTTATCAGCAAAGGTGTCTCTCAGATGGTTAAATTAGGTTTAAAGGGGAAAAGGAGAACATGAGGTCTCTAGACCTGATCTCCGACGTTGTGTACTCCTGCTTTAATATGGATTTTGCACAAGTATCCTGACCCCTGATATGCCTTAAAATTAGGATTTTGTTCCATTTCTAGATCCTTTTGGCTCCCACTTCCAAAATCCCATAGAGTAAGTACTTAGTAAATATCGAGACTTAAAAGCTTTAAATTATATGATGCATATCAGAGTTTTGGAGTGTTGTGCTGAGCACAGCATACTTAGGTAGTTGCTAATTGGAAAGTGCTAACTAGAGCATGAATAGTAGGGGGAAAAATTCCTGCTTCCCTTTATAGGACAGGACAAATATTTAGTATTTTGTTGTAACAGTTCTAAGTATTATGACCAGAGGAGAACATTGAAAAGACCCCTGGTTTACAGATCATTAGATATTTTATCTGTGTTTTTATCCTTACAATTTTTTTTTGCTTTTATTACCTGGGTAGAGGGACTGGAGTCAAAATAATATTGTGGTCAGGAGAGGTACAGTGGTCTCAAGCTCAGCGGAGCTGGAGGGAACTATGAAAATGTGCCAGTTGGATCCTGTGCAGATTTGTTTTCTAATGTCAGCTGGGCCCTCACTGCTGTAAGCCAAAAACTGTTCTTCTTACTAATAATCAGTTTGCTATCCCATTTCTCACAGCATCTGTTCCAAACCTGATCTTTCCTTAAGCCCCATGGCACCCCTTCCCTGTCCTCAAACAGTATATTGGGTTTGTTCTGAAACTGGATATCCCGTAGGCATCTCAAATTCAACAAACCCCCAAACAGACATCATTATCTTTTCCCTAAAGCCTTCCTTTTCCCCCAGCTTCTCTATTTATTGTCAAGGGCACCATCATCCTCCCAGTCACCCAGGCTTGTAACTCCAAGTGTTGTCTCCATCCCTGAGTCTTATGCACTTGATTGTCAGATCTTGTCATTTTACCTTTACCACATCTTTTGTGCATGTCCTCTGCACTTACTTAGCCTTTACCATGCTACCGCCTTCATCACCTTGTCATTCAACAGAAATAGCTCTTTTCAGTTACCAGTGGTCCCTTATTTCTAAATCATGTGGCCTTGCTCAGTTTTCATCTCTCTTCACATATCTGTTGCATGGCATTGTTGACCATGTCTACTAGACTCACTTTCTCTTCTTTGAGTTTTGTGACACTGCTGTCTCCTGGTTCTTCAGCTTGTCTGACTACTCCTTGTCTGACTACTGCCTCCTCATCTAAGGCCTGTGCTATTGCAGTAGCCTTCTGATTGGTTTTCTGTCTCAAGTCTCTCTCCATACCAGTCTGCCCTCTCAAATGTGGAGGTGAGTAGATCTGACACATATACCCCTCTCAGTGAACTTCAGTGACTCCCTATTACCTCTAGTATCAAATATCCTTTTTTAACTCAACTCCTTTTTTTCCATAAAATCCTTTTTCACTTAAAGCTCTTCATAACCTATACCTTTCTGGTCTCTTCACTTTTAACTCTCTTCCATGCACTCTACATTTTGGCAACAATGTCCCACTTGCACATTTCCTTGAACAAGACATTTCCTTTTCCCAAGAGGAGGCCTTTGCCCTGCCTATATCCTTCATGCTGGGAATGCTCTGGCTCCTCACTATTGCCTCTTGGTTTCTCTGACTTTCAGCAAAACTCTAGTCACATCCCACTGACTCCATTCCCTCCAGCTTTTAATGTCATCCCCTCTCTATTTACTTTGTATATCTCTTTTTTTTTGTTTTGTTTTGTTTTGGAGGGCAATTGGGGTTAAGTGACTTGCCCAAAGTCACAGGGCTAGTAAGTATGTCAAGTGTCTGAGGCTGGATTTGAACTCAGGTCCTCCTGACTCCAGGGCCAGTTCTCTATTCACTGCACCACCTAGCCGCCCCTGTATATCTCTTCTAAGTGCTCAGTTAACATGGAATTTCTTCCAGTAGACAGTAATTTCCCTGAGGGCAGGGACTATCTTTTCACCTTTTTTTTTTTTTTTTTTTTTGTATTTTCAGTGCTTGGTTCTTGGCTCATAGTAAGCACTTAACACGTGCCATTGACCTGACTCAAACTAACAAAGAATTTTTGGAGCTTTTCCTAAATTAACTCAAGGTGGGGTGAGGGACCTGAAGAGAGAAACTAATCCAGGTATTGGGCAGGTCTCTGTGAACCTAAAGTCTTTGGAAGGCTCTGGACCATTGAGGTACTACTGTCTGCCACATACTCTGTGGTCTAGCCAAACTGGCCCAATTCTGTTGTTCCTCAATATTTCCATCTCCTTTTTCCATGCTTTTGTCCAGGTTGTCCCACTAAACATGCAAAATACACTCCCTTCTCAGCTTTTCCTATTAGAGTCCCAGTTTTAGACTTTAACAATATCTGATTGGACTTAGACTGTTTTGTAAAAAATACATTTAAACCTCTCCAAAAAAATTTATCCTCTCCCACATTTTTCTGTGACCTAGTCAAGTAATTTATCCCAACAATATCGGAGCATTAGGAACAACTTAAGATATGGTGCTAATATCTTTTTTAATTGGAATTCACTTTGTTTGCTTCAGCAAGTCAAGAGGCATTTATTAATCACCTACTACATGCCAGGCAGTGTGCATTTTGTTCTTTGTCTGTTCCCAGCTCCTCATGCCATGTCTAGTGCAAGCTATGGGGGGATTAATAAATGCTTGTTGATAATTTATTCCAGCGAGGTATTTACTGAATTTCAGACACGTGTCCCTTCTCACTGCAGAAGTGATGCAGTCCATTCTTGAGCTAGGTGGTGAATGGTGGCATCAGAAGATGCCACAACCCATTCCTTCTCTCATGCCTGACAGAGCATCCCCAGCTCCTGGTTGTTGGATGGGGGGAGTGCTGACTGAGCCCATCTGTCCCCCTTGAGCTGGCCCAGGATGAAGTCGAATATGGATGGACTCCTAAGCAGCCCAGGAACTGGATGGGCTCTTCAGCTGAAGCACTTTCTGTAGGCTGGCAGCCAAGTCATGGGGCTGGGCCTCTCCGCCATTCAGCTCACCAGGATTCCTGCTCTGACTATGATGACTCTGACCATGGTTGGACCTATGGCTGCAAACTTAATCTGGTCACAGCTGTCACCAGATAACTTCTGAATGTAGCTGAGGCCATGTGTGAACCCAGAAGGACTGAAGAATGCTGGCAAGAATGCCCTGTGAGGAGAAGTCAGTCTTCAGGGAGTCCTGTATCCCAGGATGCTGAATCTTCTGGTAAGCAGTGATGCTTTCCAGGGGAACATCTTTTTGTCTGAGCATCTTGGGAAGCCTTTCAGGGTCTCACAAGCCCACAAAGAAAGAGAAAGGGCAAAGTCACTGACTTTTCTTGTGAACAAATGAATTTAGCAGGTTTCATTTCCATATTTTTCTCCATTTGTAGCCAGGCCAGTTTTTCTCAGGAGGAATGCAGTGGCTTGGCGGACCACCTATGCTGGCTTGATGTGCCATTTTGCATTCACTTTTTAAAAAAAATTTTTGTTACATCATCAACATTTGGCACTTATTCCAGTCATTATCTCCCACTACTACTACTTACCACTGTACTGAGAGAGTACATTTTACAAATTTCATATTATTCAACTTTTGTTGGGCTCTTACTGTAGCAAGGCAGTTCATTTATTCCCCCTTAATTCTTTATCTTCCCACAGAAGCTATTCTCTACCTACTCTTCCCTTTTCAAGCTGTCCCTTCCCCACATTTCCTTTTTTTTCTTTCTCTTTAACTTTCACTCTTACTTGCCTCTTAAATTACTCTGAAAATTGAGGCCATTGAACATTAGACTCTGGGGGAAAAAAGAGTTGTTCCTTTTTTTTTTTGCCAAGGCCAGTACCCCTACATGAATACTTGGTCCCATCACCTCTTATTTTCTCTAGCAAATTTTCTCCTCAGTTATCCAGTTTCTTCCTTTCTTTCAGCCTCTCCCTACCAAGTGGTTTCTTTCTTACTGATTTGGAATGTGTTTATCCTTCCAGTGGGCTCATCATCCCCCCTTCGATCTTCTCTAGACCCTACCTTCCTCTCAAACTGTCATCTTCTGTCTTCCCCTTTCTTAGCCAAATTTCTCGAGAAAGCTGTCTGTGTTGTCTTATCACTCACTCAACCCTTTGTCATTTGACATCTGAGCTCATCATTCATCATAAATTGCCCTTTTCAGTTACCAGTGGGGTAGCCCCCTTATTGTCAAATCTGATGACCATTCCCAGTCTTCTTCTTTCTTGACATATCTGCCTCATTTGGCACTGTTGGCCACACTCTCCTCCTACGTATTCTTTCTTCTCTCTGAATTTTGTGACACTGTTATCTCTTGCTTCTTCTCCTTGTCTGACCAGTCCTCTGCTGCCTCATCATCTGTAGCATTCCCCCTAAGTGTGGATGTTACCCAGAGTTCTGACCTACTCCTCTTTCTTCCTCTAAACAACACATGCTCTACTTTCTTTGTGTCATCGACCCCTCTGACAGTCTAAAGCAAAAGAAACCCTTTTCAGAGCATTTTAAATGCATAAAGAATACATAAAGATTGCAAAGGAAATCAATTATATTAAAATCTAGGTTATTAATTTTTTTTTTTAAGTTCATAGTTCTCAGGGTAAGTATTCTCTCCTAGTAACCTCATCAGTTCACATGAGTTTACCTATCATCTCTATGCAGATCACTCACAGATCTGGTTTCAGTCCATTCCAAAGATGTCTCAAGCTCAACATGTCTAAAACCGAACTCATTATCTTTTCCCCAAGCCCTTCCATATTCTACATTCCCCTGTTTTTGTCAAAGGCGTCACTGTTCTTCCAGTTACTTAGGTTTGTAACTGTGGAGTCCTTGACTCATCAATCTTCCTCACCCCCATATCTCCAATCAGTTGCCAGACCTCGCCCTTTCTAACTCCACTACCACTCACTCAGCTACCACCTTATTTCAGGCTTCCTCACTTCTTGCCCAGAGTATTATAAAAACCTCCCTACCTGAAATCACTCTCTAGTGCAGTCTATCCTACACACTGCTGCCAAAGTAATTTTCCTTAAATGCAGGTCTGACCATGTGATTCCCCTACTCATTTACCTCCAGTGACTTCCTGTTGCCTCTAGGATAAAATACAAACTCCTTTCTTTAGCTTTTAAAGCTCTTTAAAACCTGGCCCCAACTTATGTTTCCAGTTTCACTGTATATAAACCTCCTCCTGAACTTTGTGATCAAGCCAAACTGGCTTTTTTCCCTTTCTCTACCCCTGACGCTGTCTCCAGCTTTCATCTTCGTGTCTTCCCATATGCTTAGAATGCACACCATCTTTTCTCTGCCTCTGGTTCCCTCCTAGAAGCAGCTCAAGCACCAACATCTGCATTTCCTGATTTTCCTCCTTTCCCTTCTCCTCCTGGCCTCCCCCAGCTACCTTGAATTTCACTACGTTGTATATATTTCTATTTATTCTCTTTCTCTTTATGCTGTTTAGTATCCTTATGTGCCTTTGTCAAGAGAAGCAAGAGATGACAGCTCCTAGAAAATATAGACTGTTTCATTTTGTATGTGTGCTAGCAGAGTGCTTGGTACTGAATAAAATCTTTATTTAATTTTTAATTTATGGAATAAAACAAGCATTTCCATAACATAGTATAATAAAAAAGGTTGCACATAAAACTGTTCATCTGTTATATACAACTTGCTATTCCTTTTAAATATATAATAAATTTAAATACATAATAAATATATAATAAAATAAATATAAAATATATAATAAATAAAAATAAATAATTAAATATATAATGTAAATTTTTTTCCTCCCTTCCCCCCCAGAGATAGCTACCATTAGAGACACAAATGTATTTATATGTAAACTCTTTCTATACATATTTTTATTTATCAATTCTTTTCTCTACATGCAGATAAGTGTCTTCCTTCATATGTCCTTTGTAGTTAATTTGGGTATTTATAATCAAAATGACTTATTTACTCAAAGTTGTTCTTAAAACAATATTGCTGTTACTGTATACAATGTTCTCTTGGTTCTATTCATTTCACTCTTCATTATTTTGTGTAAGCCTATCCATGTTTTTCTAAGATTTTAATAAATAATTATTGATTAGAGGTTGTCTGGTTCAATGCCATTACTTTATAGGTGAAGAAATTAAGACCTAGAGGGACTAAGGGATTTGCCCAGTCACACAGATAAGGTATAGTGAGTGACAGGGCTGAAATAAAAGTAATGACATTTTTGCTTTTGTCCTCTTAATTGGCCATAAGTTTTTCAAAATCTGTACATTGTCATCTACTTTTTTTCATAACTCTTTGAATAAAGCAAATTGTTGATTTGATTCTATTGTTTTCCATCAAAGATGTGACAAGCTCATTTTAAAATTCACAAAGCTTATCCATTTTATTTGTCTAGAATCTAGATGGTGAATAAACAGTCTTTCTACCTAGTAAATCAGTTTAAAAACACTTGGCAGTGATTACAGAAGCAATTGGAAGGAAAGATTAGAAAAAGGAAAGAAAGCTACCTACAGTTAATGAAAGTTAAACCCCAAACTGTTGTCTGATTTGTATTTTAAACTTCTACAGAGCGCTGAAATTGCCTTAAAGTTTTACCACAGTACCACAGGGTGAGTGTATGCATGCATGTATACATGCATACATATAAAAATTACATGTATATACATATATGTATGTGTAGATTTACACACATATATGTGTATCTGTGTGTGTATGTATGTATGTATATACACACACACAGGAAGGAATATGGGACCTGGAGCCAAAGGCCTTGGATTCAAATCCTGCCTCTAATGCTTACTGTCTGGGATGTTGGACAGTTCACATAATTTTCCTGGACCTCAGTTTTCCTCACTTGTAAAATGAGAGAATGGAACTAGGGGGCCTCTTAGGGCCAGCCCTTCCAGTTCTAGAGCTGTGATCAGATTTGATTTTTGTAAAATTTGATAAAAATTCTGATGAAGTCAGACCTTCTTATTACCAATTAACACATTACATAGAAGTAATTTGATTATTTTTCCCAACTCCCTGAAGCAGTGGTCTAAGATATGAATCAATAGCATTTAACATTAAAAAAAATTTACAGTAGTCACTATTTTAAAAAGATGGTAGCTCTTTGTGGCCGTTTGTAACCCAGTTCTAAAGGTTACAACCTTCTTACTGTTAGTTCAGTTCTTTCTAGGGTCTAGAATTTATGTTAGGGTACAAAGTAAAAAACACTGGAGTTGAGGTCAGAAATTTGAGTAGGATTCTGATGTAGTGACTTATAACCTATGTGACCTCGAATTATTTCATAGTTTCCCTGGACCTCACTTTCCTTAATTGTAAAATGCAAGAGTTGGGTTAGGTAACTTTTGAAGGCTCTTAACGGTTTTAAAATCTCTGATTCTTTGATCTCTGTAAACAACTAAAGTCATAAGGTTAGATACAAGTATTTGGAAAAATTCCTAGCAGAATATGCAACTATTTGGACAAAACTTTAAGAGGAAAGTTCCTTTCAGAAATAGGAGGATATAATTTGGCAGTGAAAAGGATGGATGTTCCAGAGATACGTGTGCATTTTTATATACCCATTTAATGAGTAGAACTCTCTATAAATTTGTGTAGAAAGATGTACCAGACAACTCTGAAAAATAACTTTCTTAATATGAGCAAAGCAGACAAATAATATTTTTATCAGGAATCAACTACTTGTAATTTATCTCGTTGTCATGCCAGAAACTGATAAATCTATTTATGCATATTTAAATATAGTATGTAAGTATGTATGTGAGAGTGGATCATTCATTACCAAATTTGAGAAACAGTGTTGGAATCCATGAAAGGAATTGTAGACTCTGGTTGCTCACCTATCTTGCAACCTCACCTACCTGAAACATCTGTAAGAACCAGGACGTAACTCTTAAAAGCCTCTTGACTAGTCAGAATAGAGGTAAAAAAAAGTTGACATCCTTTATTTGTAAATATCAGCTCTCAACTCTAATCCTCAAGCTCCTAACAGCAGGAGAAATTGATCATCTTAAAGGAGGTGTTACTATATTATAGTACAGTAATTAATTATCATAATGAAGAAATGGTTAAATTCTTCATACTCTGCTTAAGAAACTAAGAAAATGTGCAATGCAATTTAGAAATACTTTTCTTCTACAAGGGTTAAAATCAACTCTCTTATTATTTAGAAGACCTGGCTATTAGATGTATAGATAAGTTTGTACTCTCAAATCCCAAATCACATATGTATTGCTGAGCCATAGTAACTATTTTTCAGTTACTGTGGCATAACATACATTCTTTTAGATGAGAAATAGCAACATGTTAAACATTATTAGACCTTGCTGTCTGATGTTAGTTTCCAAAACAGAGTACTGTGGTTTAGAGGAACAACCAACCCCTGGAACAAGGAAAGCTCCCTCAGGAGGGACATCTTAAACTAGAATGCGATCTCTATTTTTTACCCCAAAATGTTAATGCATAATGATCTTTGTGAGTCTTTATATGCCAACAATAGATATATGAGCAATTGGATGGGTAATCATATCTGCATACAACATAGTCTTTAATTAATATTCTTTCTGTGCAAAGTCTCTTTTAACAATGGATGCCAGATGATGTGGACAAATGTAGGACAGTCTTTTTCCCAAAGTAAATCTGATGTTACCAAGGGTTTGTCTTAATTATGAAGCTGTTGTGGCACTGTGTTTAAGTTGTAATCGTATTTGTCAAATATGCTTTCTCATGTTCTTTTGAGAAATTACTTTGACTACACAGTTGACAGTTTCCCATCCCCAAAAATCAGTCAGCTGTCTTTCCTGGGTCACTTCTTCTAGAAAGCACTATCACACCATCTAAATTTGAGTCTCTCAGCAATTTTTAAAATTGACTGACTGAGGATGTTCATTGCAAATATTCATTATTCACGTTCACTTCACATGAAGTGAATTTTCTTTTTTTAGAGTGTGATGGCTTTGTTTTGATCTAGTTTTTATTTGGCATTTCAACGCTTTCGTCTATGGCAAAGGTAAGGAGCCTCTACTAGCTTAGGTCTTTTTGCCTGATGTCATCTGGATTTTGGAATGTTTTTTTAATCTGGTTTTGCTGCTGCCAGTGGACACTCCTACTTGTATTTAGAGACCAACTTCTTAGATCCCTTAGTCATCTCATTTTATATGGGAGAGCTGATAAATGTTCAAAGAACAGAGGAATTGAAAAGCTGTGTGGAGGGATTACTTAATCAATATTTCAAAGGTCAGTAGATAAGAGATTACTATGTGAAAGCAACACCTGGACAAAAATCACCTAAAAAAACCCAACCCAGTTCCAAGAGCCTGTTCTGTCTCCTTCGATCTCACCTTGAGTGTGCCTTTTTCTATTCTCTGGATCTCTTTAGTTCCTCTTTCTTTTTTTCTATGCCTCAACCAGCCACATATTTTAAATTATGTGCAATATGCATATATGGATTTATTGCACTAATTTATTAAATGTTGGATACTGTGCTAAGTGCTAGGGATACAAATACCAAAAAAGAAAAATGATTCCTGTCTTCAGGATACTTACAATCTAATGGGGAAAGACAACAAACAAAAGGGAGGGAAGAGGGAAGGAGAAATGAGAATTTTGAGCTGAGCTCTCTCCTTTAAGTGGAGATTTGTAGTTCATGGCCCCACCCTTCAATCTGTGGGGCAAAATATTGCTAATGTGATCTTATAGGTTGATAAGGTTGCTCTAATGTGGAGCTTCCTGGGGCATGGTCTGTCAGAGAAGTGCTAAAATAGTGCAGATAGGTGAGAAGTGAGATTTTATGTACTTTGTTTTTAAAAAGTAGATAAGTGGAAAATGTAAATCTTTTCACTAAGGAAAACCTAAAAGTCACTTAATTCTTGACCCTTGATGTTTTCTTATCATCATCTAGGCTTCTTTATCAGAATCCTGGTGCAAAAATTAGGAGAATGTCAGAAAATAGTATTGGGGAATTGTCTGAGCAAGGTCTGTTCTTATTTTAACTATTTGACTCTCCTTAAAGAGTTGGATCTATACATTTTTTCTTCTGTGACAGTAGCTTTTTCTTTTCTGTCTTATTAAGAAAAAACTTCATCTTTACTTCTTTGTTCAACAGTGGCATAAATAATCTTTAAAATTATAGGAGAATGAGGGAAAAACTCATTTTCCCCATGAACAGAAAAATTTATTTCAAGTATCAGAACATAGAAGCTTTGATTCTATCTCAATCAAGAGCATAAACAGTCAGTTTTCATTATTTGTGGATTCCATGTTTCAAATTCATCTACTTGTTAAAATTTATTTGTAACCCCCAAATCAATACTAGTGATGTTTTCATGGCGTGTGGTCATGTGAAGAGAAGCGGAAAATGTGAGCTACTCAACAGGCACATTTTCAGCTGAGGTGAACGTGGCAATGCTCTCCCTTCCTGTTTGAGCTCTCATATTGTAAATGTATCCTTTTCACAGTCCATTTATAGTTGTTCTTCATATTTTGTGCTTTTTGTTGGTAATTTCTTTGTATAAAATGCTTCCCCCCTCCCCCAGCATAGCAGAGAAGACTGTCTAGTGTTCCTATCTGAAAGAAGACTGTAATATGCTTTACGGAGAAAATATATGTTAGATAAGCTTCATTCAGTATGAGTTGTAGTACTGTTGAATGTGAATTCAGTGTTAATGAGTCAACAATACAGTGTATCTAGAAAAGAGAAGAAGAAATTTGCTGATCTGTAAATGAGGCCCCTCTGAAAAATGCTTAAAGTAGTAAATGTGACCCAAGGCTTGCAGCATTTCCCCAAGCTTGGAGCAATAGTTCAGTATTCGCTAATTCCATATTCAAGGGGACTTTGTAGAATATAGCTAATGCAAATGACAAGAACTGAGTGTAATTCCCTTTGAATGGAATATGGTCTGGGCAATCTATGTACTAATCATTACAAGGATTTTTCTGGATCTCTTAGTTGCTAATACCTTTCCAGAAGGGGAGCCCATCTCCTTTTCCTGGTTACCTTGTATCTCTCATTATATGTTTCATATCTGCAACTTCCTTTTACTTGTGTACATGTTATTTTCATAAATGCCTAGAGAGCAAGAAGTTTTTCTGAGTTTGCCTTTTTATCCCAGTTCCTAGCACAGTGGGGTATTTAGGCATTTAATAAATGTTTGCTAATTGGGAAATAAATATTGCCTGAAGTCATGGTCCTTGGAAGGTGTTCTTCAGAGGAGTATATCAAGGATCTGGTCTAGGCTCTCAGATATTCTGCATTTTTATTAGTGACTTAAATTGAAGATGGTGCAATGGATAGAGTGCTGGCCTAGAGTCAGGAAGACTTTAGTTCAAATGTGACTTCAGATACTTACTAGGTATATGTATGACCCTGGGCAAGTCACTTACCTTACATTTGTCTCAGTTTCTTCAGCAATAACATGGGGATAATATCAGCATCTATTCCCAGGTTCATTGTGAAAATCAAATGCGGTAATATTTGTGCAAATGCTTATTAGCATAGTGCCTGGAACATAATAGACACTTGATAAATGCTTATTTCCTTCCTTAATCATATTTGTTTGTTATATACAAAGCTGGAAGAAATGGCTAACTCTGTGGAGCAACATCTAAAATGATCTTGACAGTTTCCAGCAGAAATATTAAACATGAGGTAGTGGACCACAACATTCCGAAGTTATGGCCTGAACCAGATTAAAATATAGTTGGGAAATATTAACAGAATAAATAAAAATACAGTAAACCTAGATATTTCACTTTAAAACTGAATCAATATGCAGCCTACAGAGATCCTTATGTACAGATTAGTGGCCCCTGTTTCAATTTGAGTTTGACACCACTGGCTGAGAATAATGAACCAAATATAGTAGGATGAAATTTAATTGGGATAAATATAAAGTCCCACATTCATGCTTAAAAAAACCCAACTGAACAAATCCAGGATAGGGAAGTTATGTTGAAACTAGAGTTTAATATGGAAACATATTTAGGGGTTTTAGTGGCCTGAAAGCTCAGTATAAATTAAGAGCGTAAGATAGCAATATAAAAAGCTACTGCAGCCATAGGGAACATTAATAGTCATATAGTACCCAGAATGAGGGAGCTGATAGTCCCACTGGTCAGACTGTGTGTGGAGTATTCTGTTCAGTTGTCCCCTCCACATTTTAGTCTTTTTTTTTTTTTAACAAAAGGATCCCCATGGCATCCTGGGCCATCTCTGATTGTCCTGTTCTCATATCTTGCCACTGGACTCAGATGAATCTAGAGAAGAAAGTGAGGCTGTTGGCTTTGCACAGCCCTCTCTCACTTAAATCCAATTCACTTGCTTGTCATGGCATCACCTCCATGATATCATGGTCCTCTTTGAGAACAAAGAACAAACAGCTTCAACCACATTTTAGTAAGGACATTGGGAAATTGGAATGCATTAAAAAGAAGTCAGTGATTACTGTGAAGGGGCTGAAAATCCTGCTACCTGAAGATTGATTGAAGAGACATGGGGTATATAGCCTGGAGAAGAGAAGATTTAAGGGGATGAGGCATAACAACTGTCTTTATTTGTTCCAAGGGCTGTCATATAAAGTATTATATCATATATATTGTCATACATAGTCATTAGGTTTATTCATTCCGTTTGGCTTCAGAAGGCAGAATTAGGAGCAATGGATAGAAATTGTCGAAAAGCAGATTTTGATTGGAAGTGTGAAGAAATCTTCCATGTATTTTGAGCTATCTTAGAGCTGAATAAATAATTACCAAGCTTGACTCCGGAGAAGATTTAAGAGTAACCACCTACTTCCCTTCATTGTAGGGACAGGGAACCAGGGATATGGAATATTGCATATACTGTTTGACATGTTTAATGGGTTAGGTTTGCTCAACTGCTTCTTTCCTTTTTTTTTCCTTCAAAATCTTTGTTACAAGAAATAGCTTGCTGGGAAGAGTAAAAGTGAAAGATATATCTGAAGTTTTTTTTTTTCTTTAAGATATCTTAAAAAAATATTAAAGAAAATGCTCCACTAGGTTCAAATAGTTGAATGAAGTGCCTCAGGAAGTAGTGGATTGACTCTCAATGAAGGCTTTTAACTGAGGCCCTGTCCAGGATGCTGAAGGAGGGATTTCTATTGGGGTATGAGCCAGATGAGAAGGGCTTAAATTCTGTGGACATGTGAAACAGCACAAAGGAAAGTCCTGTGTTCTCTGAGATGGAAACAGTTCTTTTCCAAATAGCATGATATCATGAAAGCAGCATTTGACTTGGGGCTAGACCCAAGGTGAATCCTGTCTCTGGTGCTTACTAATGGCTGGACTTTCCCTCCACCACATAGAATTTAAAAATGGATTTGATAAATATCAGGTACTTCATTTTTGTTTTCGTTTTGTTTTGTTTTTTAACAATATGAAACACATTTATTAAGTGCTTGCTGTGTGAATCACAGTACTGTGCTTTCAGAGAAATGATTATTAATAATCAATGATTTGAGATCCAGAATCTCTCCCCACCCCCACCTTCTTCTAAAATCCTGATTTCAAAACTTCAGTCTCTTGAGGGACGTTACTGATCAAGTCAGACCCCATCCATATGAGGGAGCCATTGTGCTCTGCTATCCTTTGGGTGGGGATAAATTCTTTGAATAGATCACCCAAAGCTGGGGGTAACTTAGAAGTAAATGACATAATCAAAGTTCATTTAAATAGGGTCACCATCATTCTATCATTAATTGTTAACCAATCAGAGTTGATTGTCATCCTCAGGAACACCTCTCTTCCAGTAGGCATATAAACTGTGAGCTGAACTGTCTTTGGTCTGAGAGAGAGAGACGGCTAAATGACCATCCTTTTATTAATAAACATGCTGGCATTTTTAATAAAGTTATTAAGTTATTCACAAGTTATGTCTTTCAAACTTTTTAAATGTCACAGTTTGGTGCTAAGTTCAGATAAGACATGATCCATTAATTCAAGGAGCTTATAGTCAGTGTAAGGGGGGGGATGTTACACACTAGTAACTATAATACAGAATTGAATATAGATGTAAAAGGAAGACACAGACAACAGAACACAGTGAAGAAGGTGATCAGTTGAAAGCCAAGATAAGAGAGGCTGTGGTTGAAAACAAAAGCAACAACAAGCTGCCCTCCAGATTGAGGTCATCAATTCAAGACAAGACCGTGCTCTCTTGGTCACAGATTCCATTATGGAACAAATTTCATTATCATAGAATCCTTCCAGATGTCTCTCCACTCTGAGATAGCTTCATTCCAGGTTATCTTGTGGTGTTCCAGTATAAAAGAAGAATAACTAGCTGTCATTCCCTGTTCCTTTGCCAGACTTTGACTTTCTGTAGTGGATATTTTCTACAGCTTTAGTTAGTGGTCTTCAAGAGCATCTGTAGGGGGGAAAATCACTAAGTTTGAGGGGAGGGGAGAGGACAAAAACCTTAGGTAGAGGCTTCTCTGCAACTGCCTACCAGGTTCTCAGGTAACTTACAAAACCATTCTTTTACATATAGATGTAAAAGGAAGACACAGACAACAGAACACAGTAAAGAAGGAGGTCAGTTGAAAGCCAAGATAAGGGAGGCTGTGGTTGAAAACAAAAGCAACAACAAGCTGCCCTGCAGATTTAAAGTCCTTCCAGCTTCCTAGAACCACCCAGAGCTTTTCCTCCATTGGTATTGACTTGGAGATCACTTCCATGACTGAAGTTCCTGTTCCATTGGATCCACTGATTTAGAGCCAGAAAAGATCTCAGAAGCCATGAAGTCCAGTCCCCCTTATGAGCTGGAAAAGAAAATGGCAAACCACTCCATTATCTATGCTAAGAAAACCTCAAATGGGGTCATGAAGAGTTGGACATAACTGAACAACAGCAAAGAAAACTTCCTGACTCCCACCCTATGCTGTACTGCCTCCTGGCATTAGATTAAGATGATGGTGGTGCTGTATATATTTCTGAAAATTTGTAAAGATAGGTCAAATCCATTTTTTACTGGTACATGGTAGAGGGGAGGTTCAGCCATTTCAAGATACCTTATAACAAATCCTCTTGTAAAAGAAATAATCATATTCTCATCCCCAGTCACCAGGACTGTGCCATTTAATTTCTCTGGTCTTGTTTCTTCATGTGTATAGTCAGGCCACTAGTACTTGTATTCTAATGACCTCATGGAGTTCTTACTAGGAAAATGCTTTGTAAAACCACAAAGGGTTTTTACAAACAGAAGCTGATTATCCTCTTCTCAGAAAGAAAGTTGAGAGGCAAAGAGTGGAAAAAGTTTTCATAAGATCACCGATTTAGAGCTAAAAGGGTCCTCAGAGGCCATCTAATCCAGTTTCCTCATTTTACAGATGAGGAAACTGAGGCCCAGGGAAAACAAGGGGCTGGCCCAATGTCACACTTGTAAGCATCAGAGGCAGGTTAATCCCACGTTTTCTGGCACCAAAACACCTCTTTTCACTGTGGGTCTTATGGGTTGTAAAAGTGAAAAAGTGTGGGGGCAAATTCACAGGGTAGTAGTAGAGTTTTATAATACCCAATATGACTTGTGGTTTGCCCATCCATCTTAAGTTATTTGACAGAAATCTTCAAAACATGGAAATGTTCTTTTCTTCTGGTGGGGATATAGGATTTTATAATCACTTTTAGAATATATCTATTTGTTAAATTAGGCATCCCTTACATCTCTTAATTAAAGTATGGTAGATTAGTGCTTGAGGCTTTATTCTGGTTAACTCTAATTACATGGGAGCTTTACTCATCACTTATTAGAAGTGTTTCAATGTAATTTGGTCCATTATTGGCCAAGAGTGTGAGTTATGGTGCATTGAGTTCTAAGAGGAGCAAACAGGGCAATTGGAATAATTAATGATAAAAGGCATGCCTTCCTTTTTGATTAAAAAGGAAACTAACCTGGAGTCTATTCCCAGTGTTCTTCTTTTCCTCTCTCTGAGAAAATTAGGTCCAAGGTTCAGGCTCCTTATCATAACCTTTTACTTGAAACACATTACTTAACATTCTAGTATAAATATGACTCTCTCAGTGCAAGACTCTTAAGATATCAGGTTTCTTCTAGCTAAAGGGGAAGTGTGTACACAAATTAGAAACCCATTTCCGCTTAGCCCTTAAGAAATTAAGGCATCCGACCTCTTCATTTGAGGATTCACCATTTATTGTTTTGAATATTAAATAGTTTGGAGGAGTGGGGGAAAGAAGGGAGTAGGAGATAAGAGAAATTTGAAACAAGGTTCCCTTGGGGAGGAACCTTGAAAATCAGCTTTTGCTGCCTTTGGTTGCTAATGAATACCCGAGTTGAATGTTGGGTTTAGTTTGAAAAACTGAAAAAATGGGTTGGGGGGAGGGGGAGAAGAAGAAAAGAAAGAAATTTACATGATAACTTTGTTGTTTATTTAAAAGGTGTAGCAAATTGTACTTAATAGATTTGCAGTTTCGTGTGCAATTATCTTTTTTATTATACTACATTATGGAAATGCTTATTTTATTCCATAAATTAAAAGTAAAATAAAACAGTTGCCCTAGATCAGTTTCTTAGCTTATTCTTCTCATTTTCTCTCCTGCCCCTCACCAAGTGAGAGGTAAGGAGAGCAGGAGATGGCCACTTGCCACTGAAGAAAAAGTAGGACTCTTGGTCTCAGGTGACCTTCCTCTCCTTAACTCCCCTCTTCCTTCACTACCCACTGCCAACCAGGAGCACACCTGGCCTTTCCTACTGGAGTCGACTTGTATAGCAGGGGTTTTTAACGTTTTTGTCTGTGTCATGGACCCCTTTGGCATCCTGGGGAGGCCTGTGGACTCCTTCTGACAGTATTTTTTGTTTTTGTTTTTGCATAAAATAAAATACATAGGATTACAATTATATTGAAATAAGATTATCAAAACATTAAAAAAATAAAGTTCACTGACCTCAGGTTGTGAACTGCTGCTTGAGAAATTCTCCCCTGGCCCCAACTCCAAAGCAGACCCCTTCTATATTGTTCTACTAAGTCAAAGTTTAATCCAGCTTTGGAAACAAGTTGTTTATGACTTTGCCTGATCCTGCCTAGATACTGATCAATATAGGACACTGTCTTTGAAAAAGGATCCTTGATTTAGAGTTGGGAAGGACCTGCCTCAGAGTACGTTTAGTTCAGCCCCCTCCTTTTAAAGATGGTGAAGTGGAGAGAGTACTGGACCTGAAGTCAGGAAGAACTTAATAGCTATGTGACCTTGGGTAAGCTACTTAATCTCTGTTTGCCTTGGTTTTAACTGTAAAATAGGGATAATAATAATATTAATAATAATACCTATTTCCCAGGGTTGTTGTGAGGATAACTATTAATATTGGGTTTTTCTGTTAATGAAAAAACTGAGGCCTAAGGAGTTTAAGTGATTTGTCCAAGCTTACAAAGGCAGTAAGTGATCGTGAGGTGCCATTTGCATCCAGACCTTCTAACTGTAAAGCCAGTGGTTTGGTAGCTGTGTAGTAACCAGATGACTTAAATGTTCTATTTAACTACAATTCAAGGTGTTTATCAGTTAGCAGAAGAAAGCCCACCTAGTTGAAGCAGCAGGGCACCCTGAGAAAGACAAAGAGGCAACACAGTCCAGGCAAGTCAAGCCATCATCATCACCAATATCAGTTGGCCACCATCTCCCCTCAGCCCTTGATGGAGATAGCCTAGGACCTTGGGGAAAGCAATATACCACCAAACCTTTAGATCAAACTCTGCAACCAACATTGAGGGGAGAGGTTGTTGTGGAGAGGAGTCCACCTTCCTTACCACCACCAGCACCAGCTACTGTCCAACAGGTAGAAAGCCATAGGATCCCTTGGGGTGGCAGCAATCCCCACCCCAGACTACTGGTCCTGCTTTCAGGCCAACCCTTATAACCATAATCCAGGGAAGTAGCTTTTGTGGAGAAGAAGCCAGTCATCCCCACCAACAGCCATTCCCAGCTGGGCCAGCCTAGCTGAAGCAATGAGGTTACCCTGAGGGAGAGACAGGAGGCAAGTCAGACCACCACCACCACCACCTTGACCACCATCTTTCCACAGACACTGATGGAGAAAGCCCATGACTCTGAACCCAGGAGCCTTGTGAACAGCAGTCCTTTCAGCCCAAGTCTTTATAGCCATCAACCCTTATGGAGATACAGCCTCGCAATTGCTACTGCTGGTGCTACAATCACATCTTTTTTAGACCCGGAAAAGAAAGTTCTTGTTATCAAGGCCCTTGGCATTGTCCAGTGGTTCAACATCAGAAACTGATATGATTTTATCAGTGGAAATAATGTGAAAGAAGAGTTATTACCAGCTGCTTTGCTGATGAGCCCTAAGGACGATGGGACCTTTCAGTCTTGCAGCTGAAACCTTCCCCTACTTGTCATCATCCCTTTTAGGTGAACTCCTTGAGTCCTTTGAGCAGGGACTGTTTCATTTTTCTTTGTATCCCCTATAGCACAGGACTTTGTACATAGTAAGTGCTTAATAAGTGTTCCATTCATTCAGGTTCTTAAACATTATGCAGAAAATAGTGAGAAAAAGGCAAATATTTGAAATCCTGCTTATGATTTTCTCATTTCAATTTTTAACACTATGTAAAAATAAACCTAAATTTTCTTCTTAGCATTTTGTCTTTTAAAAATCTCCTGAACGTTTTTCACTCTTACAGTCTTTAACTTCTTCCTGCGTTCAGCTCAGGTGTCACTTTCTGTGTGAAGCCTTTCCTCATTTCCCTTATTAGTGATGTTGTCCTTCTCAGATTTTCTTATATTTACACTTCTGTTTATATGTTGTATTTTCCAGTAAAGAAGGTGTAAGGCCAGGGATAGTTTTTCATTTTTGTCTTTTTTATCACTAACTTTACTAAGGCAGTGGTTCTCAACCTGTGGGTTATGTTCAATTTAAATACATCCTGCATATCAGATATTTACATTACGATTCAGTAGCAAAATTACAGTTATGAAGTAGCAACGAAAATAATTTTATGGTTGGGAGTCACCACAGCATGAGGAACTGTATTAAAGGGTTGCGGCCTTAGGAAGGTTGAGAATCACTGAACTAAGGAATAATGTTTGTTTTTTAAAAAGGCATTTTAAAAGCTTGATAATTTGAATTTTCCTCTAATTGTTTTTGGCATAATCTCTTTAGAAGGAAGAGATATATTTCTTCTTTTTTTTCCCCAAGAGAAATAACTGTTACCTGATAATAATTGGATACCCCTTACTAGAGGTGGCTATGATAGCTATTCTTTTTGAGTTTCTTCTTTGAAGGAAAAAAGCATCAGGGCTTGTAGAAATTCTACAAGTAGCTATAAGGTATATCTTTTAAAAGACAAAAGTACAGGATTGGCAGAAGTAGAATCAGTGAAATAAAGAAATAAGAACGGCACTGGGTTTCAGGTTTAAATAGGACCTACATATATTTTTTTTCCCACTTATTGGAGAATCACAGCCGTGAAAAGTTGAATGACATGCAGCTATTCTTTTATGTTTAACAAATCGATTCAAGCACAGTGGGATTTTGCTGAGATCATAACCTTAAGGGAATCAAAGTACAAGTGGGCAATGATGACCTGGCACTATTTAAGCTCTAGAAGCTAATGGCTCTCAAAGCTTGTAAGGAAGAGCTGCCCTTTTGTTTGCTTTGCTCTGAACTCTGAAAAAGTCCAGGGTTCTAACATCAGGTAACAAAAAAACTCAAGGTGGTTTGAGCTTTCCTAGGTGAATTTGATGATGGTAACTTTGAGGTTTTGTCAGATGCTGACTTTTGAAAATGTTGGGGATAGTGAGTGCCATGGTGGCATATGTAACCTGAGCCACATGAGAACAAATGCTAGCCATTTTTAGAACTGCATAAAATATGAGGGAGGAAAAAAAAAGTCATCTCTCCTCACAAAGTGACATCATCACTGCTCCTACTGGCTGTCCTTTGTGGACATCCAGCGGAAGCCAACAAATGATTGAGTGTGAGGGTAGATGAAAAATGAAGTTAAGTGTAGCCATTTTTACTAGGCAGATTGAAATGAGGGGAGCTACACAATGGAACTGTTAAAAAGTTGTGACTTCCCATATTTCCTGAATTTCTCTGTCCTTGTTCTCCTCACCTCAGGAACTGATACAGCTTTTTTTTGTTTTTCTGGTTCCTAAATCTTAACCTTTCTGCAATCATGAAATCTAGTATTAACTTATATTGTGGTGATGCTTATATGAGCAGTATTCTGGTTTCTCTTCCTTCCCCAAAAGACTGACTTTACTTTTTCCTGAAACTTCAATAGAAAGTAATAAAAGAATCCTCTACCTAGCTAGCTACAGTTACCCAAGGACTTTAACAAAATGGAAATATTTAGAAGGGTTTTCAGGTGTGAAGACATGCTAGAGGACAAAAAGGAAAAATTCTGTGTGTTTTCTGGAGGAAAATAATAGAAATGGAAAGAGGCGTGGCTAGGTGGCACAGTGACTAGAGCACCAGCCCTGGAGTCAGGAGGACCTGAGTTCAAATCCAGCCTCAGACACTTAACACTAGCCATGTGACCTTAGGCAAGTCACTTAACCCCAATTGCCCTGCGTTCCCCCCCTCCAAAAAGAAAAAAAAAAAATAAAAGAAAGAATGGAAAGAAAGGGAACTTTCTCTTGATTCCTCCCTCTTTTCTTACCAAAATTCTCTTCTTTTTTCCCCCTCTCCTTACAGATGCTTCCCCCTGTGTCTTCCATTTCTAATTTTTTTTTGAGAGTAGTAAAAAGGAAACACGTAACTTTAATTCTGTCCCATGACTTTTATACCAAATATTCCCTCGAAGAAAAAGAAAAAGAAAAAGGCTGCCTTTCCAATCTAGGCCTGTTTGAGAGGGTTCAAGCATTGGAGAAGCACCATTCAAGTGTTATGATGGTAAGTGCCCTTAACCCACTCCCCACCTCCACCCCTTAAAGCTAGAGGTTTAAGGATTCCTAGCTTCACAGAGGTCCTGTAGTAATGATTGTACTTCTAGGTAGGAAAGTTGGACAGTATCTATGTGCAAAGTAGGTAATACCTACTTCTGAGTTGTGAAAGGGACTCTTGGATACAATGATTTATTAAAGTACTTGTCACTTGTTCCCATGATCTTTTACAACAAAAGCAGCAGCATATTGGGGAAAAGAGCACTAGACTTGGAGTTACAGGGTCTGGATTAAAATCTTCCCGTTATAACTTCTGTGACCTTGGGCAAATCACATAACTTCTCTGAACTTCAGTTTCCTCATCTGCAAAATGCATCATCACTACCCCTAAGCCCTTGCCTCTCCCTTATTTTTCAGTTTTTGTCAAGGGAACCACCATCCTTTCCATTCAGGAAGTAATTTTCTACTCTTTCCTTTCCCTAACCTTCATATCCAATCAGTTGTCGAGTCTTGTTTATTCTACCTCTATAATATATGTTGCACGCATCCCATTTCAAGTTACTGCCTTAGTTCAGGCCTTCCTTGCCTCTCACTTGGCCTATTGCAAGAGCCCAATTGGTTTTCTTGATTCCACTGTTTTCCCTCTCCTATCCATCTTCCTTACAGCTACTAAATTGATTTTTCTAAAGCACAGAATGGGCTATGTCAATCTCGACTTCACATTCCAACCAAATTGATCTACCTCTTCTGACTTTTTCATGGCCCTTCTCCCCTCCCTGAAGTGTACCTCTCTTAGTATTCCATCACTTTCCACAAGATGCATATCATGATTGCCTTAGTTACTAGTCCCTCCTTCCTTAAGATAAATTACTTTGTATTCACTTAATCTGTGTTGTTACATCCACCACCCCAGTGAAAGCTTCTTGGGGGACTTTGCCTTTATCTTTATGTTGCCTTCACCTGCCCAGCCCTCCTCCATCATAGTGGTAACTTAACAAATTCTCTTTAAATAAGGGAGGGGCTGGGGCATGGTGTTATGGGAATCTAAAGATCTTCCCTGCCCCTAGGCCCTTTGCTGAAGTGGCTACGTGACTTTGAGGACCCTTGGATATTTGAAAGTATACTCTGTTCCTTAATAGGCTGAATGTGGTCACATGGAGCCTGTGGCGCCAG
>CM053587.1:136606997-136642474 GCA_028646515.1 Pseudochirops corinnae | reverse complement strand
TGTTTTTCTGTTTGTTTGTAACTTCTGTTTGTATTCTCTGAAGTTCAGGGTGCTGACTTTTCCCCCTGAACTAGGTAAATGATATGTTTGATTAAAGGAAGATTGTTAACCCATTTTGAGTTGCTTTCCTTTAGAAAAGCAGATCTAAGAACCTGTGCTAGTAGCCGCCCTAGGTATGCTAGGGTGCTTGCTGTTACACATGGGAGATCTGTTATCTGACCTGGTGTAGCGCCAATGCAATATTTACAGCACCCCAGATAAAGACCAGGACTATAAGTATTGCATGATGTATAATCGCAAAATATACCAAACTCTCCAGGTAGAGGATAGAACTGAAGGATTTATTTAGACACCAGAAAGCTGAATCTCAAAACCAGTAAGCTGATTCCATCATAGTACCAAAAATATTCAGAAGCCATAACAACACTGAGAGCCACAGCATTCTTTGGTCTTCCCACAAACCAATACGAGATCAATATTTACTCACAAACCTCTCTATCTCATTAATGAGGGTCCTCTCTCTCCCCCAGTGTCTGGCTAGCTCTGACCAGCTTTCTGTGGGCTCTGCATCCCTTCAGCAAACTCCTCCCACCACAGGCTCCATGTAACTACATTCAGCCTATTAGAGGGCAGAATTTACTTTCAAAGCACGGGAGGTCTTCAAAATCCCCTCCAAGGTCTGTTAAAGGGCAGGGAAGATCTTCAATTTCCCATTCTCATTACACCTGGTTGCCCAGTTGAAATAATATTCTTGCCTGGAAAAACAGTTTTCTGTAATATTTTGCTTAAAAATAATGCTTTTACTTCTGCTTTTACTGTACTTCTCTTCCTGTATGCATGTTTCTCCAGATTTTTTCCTCTGTACTCAAATATGTTTTCTCTCTAGTCATTTCCTTTCTTGCAGTTGTATAGGCTGGAAACTATATTTCTGGTTTTTTGTTTCTCTGATGTATGTAATATTATAACAACAAACTTAGAGACAGAAACCTGCAGGTTTAGAAATGAAACTGTTAGGAACTGATGCTCATGGAGTAGTATAAATGATGTGATTGGACACTGGCAGCCATTAGTAGAGGAGTTTTCTTTTTCTAAATAATCTTTAGATGATTTTTTTGGGAAACCCATACTTTTTGATGCTATACCATATAGACTTCATTTAATCCATAGCCTATTGTGTGTTATCTTTCTAAGAATTTGAAGAAATGTTTCTAATGCTATTATGTGTTGATTATTGAATCTAATCTATGTTCTGTGATCATTTTTTATGAATTTAAGCAAATTGAAAAGAACAAACTAGTCAAATGACTATCGAGTTCCAAGCTGTTCGTTAATATACCTACTAAGTATTTGGTCAACTCTTCAATAATTCATTTTAAATTCCTTTGTCATCCTTATGATTATATCTTAATTTGTTATCACATAATAAGTTAAAGGTAAACAATGCTTAAATTAAAAAAAATTACAATTCTGCTTTAAATAAACCTTCTTTTTCCCCCACATTAAAAAAAATTATTTGCATCCATCCAGATTAAACATCTTGCAAGTGATAGAATTATAAACTCAGATTTATAGGTGGAAAGGACCTTAGATGCCTGCTACCTCATTTTACAGATAAGTAAACTGAGGCTCAAAGAAGTTAAATGACTTGCCCAGGGTCTCACAGGTATATGCTAGGTAGGATTTGAACCCAGATCCTTTATTTCCATAGTCAGTGTTCTTTCCACTATGCTTTACTGTCTTTTTTATTACTTTGCTATTACAGTGTTGCTGCCAGGCACCAGTTAATTTATGTAGAGGGCATTGCTTACTACAGTCATAGTAGCTAACAAACAATAGAACAGTTTGATAAAGGAGGGAGGAGATTTATTCAGAACAGTGTTTTCATTGTCTTTTTTCTCTCTCGACTTTTACCATCCCCAACTCTACAATCATGTAGGAAGAAACCAGACCAACCAACAAAGCAGTAAATTTTTTTTCAGTGTAAGGGAAGAAAAATTCCCACTGTACTTTTTCTTCCTAATCCTTCTAGTCTTTTGACTACTTTCATATTCCCCCAATTCCCTTGCTCTCTTCTAGTGTCCCATGCTTCTTTACTAAGCCCTTGGTACACTTTTTTCAATGCTTCCCCAATTGCTAGTACTTTTGTCAACTTAAACTTATACCATGCCAATCCCCAGATCCCTGGGTCTGAGCTTTTGAGCCCTGTACAGTTCTGGAGAAAGCCACAACCATTTGGACTTTCTGTTGATTCTTGCCAATGAAATTCAACTGGGCTCTCACAAAGTTTAGCAATCCTTTTCACCTTTCGAACAAAGGCTATTCTAGACATTTTTTAGCTTCTGAAAATCCCCATCCTGCCTCTGCTGCCCTCCATCTTTCTCAGCAGAACCCTTTTTTATTCCCTGACTTTCAAGTCCTGTTATGATTGGACCCAACTCTACCATTATAGCCTTAACTCTGTCTAACCTGCTTCATTCTACCCTCCCTACAGATACCTTATGCCACAGCTGAATTGTACTGGTTGTTATCTTCTCAAACACACCCAAAGCATTCCTTCTTTCATACATTTTATTTTTAGGCTCTTCACTTTACTGACAATATTATTTCTTTCTTGGCCTTGTTTCCTCTTGTCAGAATCTGATTCATGCTTCAAGGAAAGTTTAGCTCAAATATTCTTTCTCCATGAAGTCTTCTGTAATGAGTGCATTACCGATACACAGCCAGAAGCTTTTTCTTTTTTTTCCCTGAACTCTCAGGGCATTTTACTCTCACCTACTTCTATTATATCGCTTCATATATTTTGCTTGTATTGTAGTTATTTCATTAGTGTATTATCTCCCACACTAGATTGTAAGCTCCTTGAGGACAGGCTCCATGTCTTTTAGTAATAATTAAAATAGCTGACACTTGTAAAATGCTTTAAAGTTTACAAAGTGCCTTATATACGTTATTTTATTTGTTCTCACAGTAGTCCTACGAGATGGAGATAATTAATGCCTGTAGTACAGGGGCTCATAACCCGAGGTCTATGAACTTTTTTTGTTAATATTTTGATGGCTATTTCAATATAATTATTTTCCTTTGTGATCATCTTCATTTTATCAAACTTTTTCCAATAATTTTATCCAATAATCAATATGATCCAGTAACTTAAAACATTCCAAGAAGCAGTTTATAAGCTTCACCAGATTGCCAAAGGAGTCCAGGACTGAAAAAAGAACCCATTAAGAACCCCTGCATTTTTACAGATGAAGAAACTGAGACTTAGGTTTAGTGATTTGTCATCTGTGGTCGCATGACTTTGTTTAGTACCCTGGAGGTTATGCCGTGCTGCCTTTCAGTTATATTTTCCTATCCCATAGGTATTTGTAGATCAGGGTGGAGTACACAATACTATTGCCTTTCTCACTCTCAGCACTGTGCTTTTATTAATTCAGCCTAAGGTCATATGAACTTTTTTTCTGCGACATGAAACTTGTGGGACACTAAAATTCACTGTCTCTTTCACATTGTTTTCTAGTTAAATATTCCTTGTCCTGAACATGTATATGTTTTCACTGTAGTGCTTTATATTATCTTTATTGAAGTATAATTTTTTAGAGTGTATCCATCTCAAATTCTGTCTTAGATTCTACACCATTTAGGATACTGATTTTGCCAGTATTTATCCCCCCGTATTCAAATGTACCATCTATGTGTCCACTTTGAATGGTTGGTTAACCATGTTGGACAGTACAGTGTCAAGAACAAAGATATCACTGTTGTCTATCGAAGAACATTCTATTAAGTTGATGTTGATCCATTAATCACTCTTCTTTGGAGCTGGTCTTCCTATTATATTAGCTACCCCTTGAATCAATACGTGGTTCTACCAATAACATATCATCAGCATTCCTTTCTTTCTGTTACTATGTTCTTAACTAGCCATTTAAAAAAATCTTTCTTTGAAACTTATTTTTAAAAATTAGCAGCAATGACGAAGATATGACCTCTGCTCTTAAAGTTTTCTCTTTCTTGTTCAGGATTTTATAATTTTTAAGGAAACTTTCTAGGAGTCTTCTGACTGAATGTTGTATACCATTCATGGGGGAGTGGGAGGACATGCTATTGGATATATTGGACATCAGATTAGATTTTTAAAAAATTAAAAAAATCTTTTTGGAGGCAGTTGGGGTTAAGTGACTTGCTAAGGCTCAGACAGCTATTAAGTCTGAGGCCCGACTTGAACTGTGGTTCTCCTGACTCCAGGACTGGTTCCCTAGTTGCCCATCCCCCCATCCTCTTAAAAAAATTTTTTTTGACCAGAATATAGCCAATGTTTAATTCTTAAAACAAATTATTTAAAAATAAGCTTAAAGGCAATAAAGAGAAGAACTGATATTGACACAATGTCAAACAAATGCGAGTAACAGAAAACAGCATTTCATATGGTCTCATGTGCCTCAAGGGTGGTGGTGCTGGATTTGGAGAGTGCTTGCTATATCCATATAATCTCCTGTTTGGAACTTCTGAGGCTGTAGGGTCATGGAGTCATCAGTGCCCTTTCTGCCAGACATAGTACTGCCCGTCTCTTTCACTCAATAACCAGGTCTTTTAAGATCCTTAAAAACAATAGCAAAATTGAAGTGTGGACCCTTTTTTAGAGCTTCTGGGCAGACTGCTTTTACTAAACTAGTCAATTCTTTCAAGGTTGCATCCATCCAGGTGACATCCAGAAGACAGTCACAGCATAGGTATATGCCCTGAGTAAATAGCCTGTGTTCTGATTTGTCGGGTTGTGATTTGGTCACCTTGATATCCTCTAGCAGGAACATTATAGCCTTATACCTGTCTGATAATGTTTCAGAAGGTTGACTCCAGTGACTCATTTCTCACCTAATTGATGTGAGTTGTTGATAAGGGATATTGCTCTGCTTTCCTGTGTAGCATTTGTTGGCCTCTGCTCTGATTACAAGGCGATTACCAAGATGGTAATCCTAGTTATCTTCCAATCAGTTGACTCAGTTGCTTCCCAGCAGATGGCACTTAGTGTATGTATGCTACAGACTAGAATTTCTTAGCCTTTTTTTTGATCATGAACTCCTTTGACACTTTGGTCTCAGAATGTTTTTAAAAGCATAAAATAAAATACATAGGATTGCCAAAGAAAACAATAATGTTGAAATAATTATCAAAATACTAAAAAAAATGAGAGGAGAATGAAAACATTAGAAGGGAGGAGTGATAACTCAGATAATCTTTTTTTTTTAATGTATTTATTTACTTTTAGTTTATAACATTCAGTTCCACGAGCTTTTGAGTTCCAAATTTTCTCCCCTCTCTCTCCTCCCCCCTTTCCCCCCATGGCAGCATGCAATCTGATATAGGTTCTACAAATAACTTCACATGAGACATTAGTCAAGTTGTAAAGAAGGATTATAACCAATGGAATGAAGGAGAAAGAAGAAACAAAACAAAACAAAAAAGAGAGCAAGTAGTTTACTTCAATCTGCATTCAGACTCTGTAGTTCTTTCTCTGGATGTGGATAGCCCTTTCCATCATGAGTCCTTTGGAGCTGTTTTAGAGTGTTGCATTGCTGAGAGGAGCCCAGTCTATCAAAGTTAGTCATCATAGATACAATGTGTCTGTAATTGTGTACAGTGTTCTCCTGGTTCTGCTCCCCTCACTCAGCATCAGTTTATAGAAGTCTCTCCAGGTTATTATGAAGTCTGTTTGCTCTTCAGTTCTTATAGCGCAATAGTATTCCATTACATTCATATACCACAACTTGTTTAGCCATTCCCCAATTGATGGGCATCCCCTTGATTTCCAATTCTTTGCCACCAAAAAGATATTCTCCCCCTCCCTCTCCTAGGATAACTAGAATTACCATTAAGTGGCATTGTAATCAGAGCATAGGCCAATAAATATTACTCAGGAAAGTAGAGCAATATACCTTATCAACAACTCACATCAGTTAGGTAGGAAATGAGTCATTGGAGTCAACCTTCTGAAACATTATCAGACAGGTAGGTATAAGACTATAATGTTCCTGCTATAAATATTTTTGTACATATGGGTCCTTTTCCCACTTCTGTGATCTCTTTGTGATACAGCTCTAGAAGTGTGTGAAAGGGTATGCACTTTATAGCCCTTTGGGCATAGTTCCAAATTGCTCTCCAGAATGGTTGGATCACTTCAGAACTCCACCAACAGGGCATTGGTGTTCCAATTTTCCCACATCTTCTCCAGCATTTATCATTTTCCTGTTTTGTCATGTTAGCCAATCTGACCAGGGAGATGTGGTACCTCAGCATTGTTTTGATTTGCATTTCTTTGATCAATAGTGATTTAGAGCATTTTTTCATATGCTTATAGATATCTTTAATTTCTTTCTCTGAAAACTGCCTATTCATATCCTTTGACCATTTATCAACTGGGGAATGACTTATATTCTTATAAATTAGATTCAGTTCTCTGTATATTTTAGAAATTAGACCTTTATCAGAAACACTGGTTGTAAAAATTATTTCCCAGTTTGTGCTTCCCTCTTAATCTTGGTTACACTGGCTTTGTTTGTACAAAAATTTTTCAATTTAATGTAATCACAATTATCCATTTTGCATTTCCTAATGCTCTCTGTCTCTTGTTTGGTCATAAATTCTTCCCTTCTCCATAAATCTGACAGGTAAATTATTCCTTGCTCTCTCAGATGGCTTACAGTATCAGCCTTTATATTTAGATAGTGAACCCATTTAGACTTTATTTTGGTATATGGTGTAAGATATTGGCCTATGCCCAGTTTCTGCCATACTGTTTTCCAGTTTTCCCAGCAGTTTTTGTCAAATTGTGAGTTCTTATACCAAAGCTGGAGTCTTTGCGTTTATCAAACAGTAGGTTGCTATAGTCATTGGCTACTATGTCTTGTGTGCCTAATCTATTCCACTGATCTGCTACTCTATTCCTCAGCCAGTACCAAGTAGTTTTGATGACTGCTGCTGTATAATACAGTTTTAGATCTGGTATGGCTAGGCCACCTTTCCTAGCATTTCTTTTCATTAATTCCCTTGATATTCTGAACCTTTTGTTCTTCTAGATGAGTTTTGTTACTGTTTTTTCTAGCTCTATAAAATAATAACTCAAGTAATCTTAAAAGCTACCTTGACCCTGAGTTGCTGTATGAGGAAACATGGACACTACAGTGTTCATAGTCACGTACATAGTTGGGGAGGGGGAAAAGTACATTAGTAGCCTCATCCACAATAGTTCTAATCAACAAAGTTTATAATCTATAGAATGGGTTAGCTTGAATAACTAATTACTAATCACCAAAGTTTGGTGACTGTTCAGCTGTAGTCAATTAGGGATCAAAGGGGAATCATGATCAAACATGATTGGCAGTGTAAGGGGACTTATACTAAAGCTTACTTGTGGGTGAACTAGAACAATGAAAAAGCCTCCCTATTTATGACTTGGTAGCTTGGCATAGTAGGTAGAGAACTGGCCTCGACAGGATTATCTGAGGTCAGATTGAGATTCTGACATATACTGGGTATGTGCCTCTAGTAAAATTATCTAACCTCTCAATCCTAAGAGTTAGTCAGCAAACATTTATTAAACCTGGTGCTATATAGTCCAGGCACTATATTAAGTACTTGAGAGACAAAGATTGGAACATGGTCCTTGCCCACAAGGAGCTGTCATTTTAATAAAGAAGACAATATACAAATAACTATGTACCTACAAGGTATGAATACTGGAAAGGGAAGGTACACTCTGAAGTCACTTGCAGTTACTGGGAAAAGGCTTTTGAAATTTGAGCAGAGTCTTCAAGGAAGAGACCAGGGAATCCAGGAAGCTGAAGTGAGGAGGGATAGTGTTCCAGAAATCCGGGACAGACTGTGAGAAGGCAAAGAGGAGGGAAATGGAGTGTCATGTGCAAGGAGCAACACGTGGACCACTTTTGCAGAAACATAGAATATGTGGAAGGAAGCAAAGCATAAGAAGATGGGAAAGGCAGGAAGAATCCAAATTAGGAAGGGCTCTAAATGTCAAACAGAGGTTTTTATATTTGATTCTAATGGATAAGCATGTAGCAAAGGAGCCTGGGGAGGCTTTCAGATATGTAGGAGGAAAATCTGGAGAAAGCAGTGTTACAAAAACCTAGAGAGGAGAGAGATTCTGAAGGAGAACATGTGTCAGAGGCCACAGGAGAGGTCAAGAATGTTGAGGCCATTAGACTTAGCAATTGAGAGATCATTGGCAAATTTGGAGGGAGCAATTGCATTGAATGATGAGGTCAGAAGCCAGGCTTCAGAAGGTTTAGAAGTGAGAGGAACAGAAAGGGCGAAGGGGTGTCATGTAATTTAGATGGCCTTTTAAAGGAGTTTATTTGAGAAAGGGAGGGGAGATAATAGGACTGTGCGTTGGTTAGATCAAGTGAGGGTGGTGACCTCATGTTACAGAGCTGGAGCCGATTCAGGTTAATGGAAAGAATTTCCTCTTAGGGAGTTCACTATGGTAATGAAGTCATTAGACTGGATTCTAAAACACCAGACTTATGAATTAGGCATTCCTGTGTCCCTCTGAGTAGGTCAGAGCAGCCACTGGAGGGGAAATGAGTTTGTCTTGGTCAGGGTAAAAATGGGAAATGACTGCTGGAATTAGGCCTCTCCTCATGGGATCCCTCTGAATGGGTGGTGGAGAACTCCTCATCAAACCTCCATTTAAGGAGGACAGCCTGGCCAGCCATCTCTATTTCCCACCTCCCTGCACTTCTTTGGACTTCATCATGCCCGCACACATTTCCTCCTCCTTCCCTTTGCAGCTTCCTTTTGCATATTGTCTTCCCCCATTAGTTCGTAAGCTCTTTGAGGGCAGAGACTGTCTTTCTGTATTTGTATCCCCTGTACTTAGCACAGTGCCCGGCTCATAGTAGGCACTTAATAAATGTTTGAGTATGACTGTACTGCTGGATCAGATGCCCCTTCCCTGGAGAGAGCCATGGGTTCTACTTGGTTCAGATCTCTGAGGAATTTAATTTTTGGTCAGTAGTGTTTCTTTATTTTGTTTTGTTTTAAAAACTTAAGTAGGATCTTAGACCTGTGAGAAATAGTGCAGAGAGGGGCCCTGGAGGTCAACATACCACAATACCCAAGGTACAGTAACATGTAGCTACTTAATGATTGGCACATTTGACTGACATGTGCTCTTGGTTGATTCTGTTCAGCAAAGAAATCTGGCTTTGGCAGTTTGTTAATTTGCTCCACCCAAATCTAGAGGGACCTCTGGGAATTGCCAGCCTTTCTATATTTCTTGCAAAGAATCATCCTCCTGGCTTGTCTTCCCCTCCCCCATCATCTCTTCAGTCTAAGGAGTACAATGGAATTTTTATCACAAATAGACATGTTTAACAGCATACAGTGCTTTTTCTTAGACATAGAAGCAATCAAAGATATAAAGTAGTACCTAACAGAACACCTATCTACCTTATACCCACAGACTTAAATGGCTCTAATTGGTTTGGAGCTGTGACCCCCAAACCTGGCTGCTGCTCCATTAGTCATTCCTCTCCCCAGGAGCAAGCAAAACAAATCTTTTCTTTTTTTTTTTTTGTGCTTGTTTCTCCCATTTTCCTCTTCTTCTCTCCCCCCACGCCCAGGCAGTGAGGAAAGGAGTATAAGAAATAAAATCTGATTGCCAGGTTCCCAGTGGATGTTCAGCCTATGACATCTGCAGGGATCATAGTAATTTAGTGAAGGAATAGGACATAGACTCTAGCTCCCAGTACCATGCCACATTTCCACTCAGACTTCTGTCTGATGGTCTCTTTAACTGTCTTGTGCTGGCTGCTCATCAGGTGGGCTGAATCATACTCCATTAACTCTTCCCATTACTGGAGGGGTAGTGGGTGGTCATCAAAGGCAGGGTGGGCAAATGATTACTCTCTTGCCTTTTTTATCCTTTTGGGGCTTTTATCTTTCCTTGCTTTCTTTGGGCTCCAGTTCTGTTTGGTTGTGAGCTGTGCCACACCCCTTAATAAATTATAAAGGCCTTCCTTTTTAGGTGGGACCTACTCAAGGCACAGCTGTAGTTGTCAGATGAGAGCATAACTAGTTTTGTTTGCCTTTTTCTTTCTTGTCCTTTTCTCCTCCTTCCTTCTTGCCACTGCTGATCACATTGGTTTTGGAGTCAGAGATCTCTGACGCTTGCTACCTGTGTGATCTTGGGAATGGTGTCAGTTTCCTCATCTGTAAAATGAGAGAGCCTGAGAGACAGTGGTCAAATAATGCTAAGGTTCTTTCAACCAGTTTGGGTAAGTTGAAAATGAGCGTTTCCTAAAAAGACACCATCTTCAACCTCAAGTACTACTTAAGCTTACCTCACCTCAAACAGTTGGTCAGTTTGAGTGCACTGGGGTATGTAGAAACAAATTTTTGAAATGTCTTATGGGCTTCTTCATGTTTTACTTCTTTTCCAGGAGCTTAAATCTAAGCTGTTTGTGAAATTTTAAAATGTATGAATTTCTTTAATTTTTAACACTCATTGCCAAAACCATCAGAAACATCCAGTGAATCAGAGGAGTGTAAAAGATGTGAACAAATAGGTTTGCTTAAAGTCAAGACTTTTACCTGCAGGGACTTCTCTAGATTAAGAAAAAGAAAAGGCTACAAGACTATGAGTCTTGTGCATATTAACTTTGTAATGCATATTACAAAGAAAGACCGCTTTGCATCTATTTTGATAAAATGGGGATCTCATGCCATAGTTTTTTAATGAGGTTTATAAAGCATTAACTTTCTAGGAAAAACATGATTCTAGAAAGTTTAATCATTGTTCAACATAGGACCCATTAAATAACTTTAGAAGACTGAGACCTTAGGTAACCTTGATAAAAAGAAGAGTAAAAGGTTTTTTTTTAAACTTAATTGGATTGAAGCACCCAGTCAATCTTGATAAATGATAATAATTGCTAATACTTTCCTAGTGAATTAAGATTTGCAAAATGCTTTAACAACAGTGTTTCATTTGATCCTCAGAAATATCTTGTGTGAGTTCAGTACAGCTAGAATTATCTCCATTTTACACATGAAAAAATGGATATGGGGAATGGGGTTCAGTTACTCCTTGGTAGGTTTTAGGGGGTTAGAGTGAGTGTACTGCTACGGCTCACTGCTCCCATAATAGCATACCATACCATGTGGAGTTCTGTCCTCCCCTAAGAAAGAAAATTTGAACTGAAGTGAGTAAAGGAAGCATTGATTTATAATCCTTGCAAGAAACAGGCATATGTTACCCTGTAGAGAAAGACATAAAGTGGACAAAAGGTAACTGAGTCTTCTATGGATTGGCTCCTCCTTGTCTCTCCCTTCAGAACTGGAATTGGTCCCAGCTCTTCCGGGTTACAATCTTTCTAACTATCCACTACATAGTACTCCTTGACCTCTTCCCTCCTCCTGAACATGGGTCAACATGGGTCCCATGTTCAGAAAATGGAGAGATAATCTATGCATGGGCATGTAAATTAATATGCATGAACGTTATTAGGTATGTGCAGTAGTTAGGTCCCAGTGACTGGTGCATGGACCCTCAAGTTCAAGCCACTCTCTTTAACGTCCTTGAGCTAGACCTGACCATCAGAGTGTGCTTATTTGCTAACACTGCATTTCTTAACAGAGTCCTTGTATGGCAATATCTGTGGAAGCAAGACACCATATATAGTACTAGGTTCTTTATCTCACATTGAAGTTGGGAGAGGTAAAAGGACTTGCCCGTGGTCACACAGGTAGTAAACATTGTAGGCAGAATTGGAACCCAGGTCTAAGAAGTCTCCAAATCCACATCTACTTCTTAATGTTTGAAAAACTTGAACTGACAAAAAACTACTAGGAAAAGTGGTCAGCAGTTTGGCAGAAATTAGTTTTAGACCATCACCTTACACTATATACCAAGATAAGCTCCAAAAGGATAGTGACTTAGATATCACATCATAAACAGATTAGATGAGCAAGGAAGAAATTAACCTTTGGGATCTATGGAACAGGGAAGAGTACGTGACTAAACAA
Organism: Pseudochirops corinnae; assembly: GCA_028646515.1. Lineage (NCBI taxonomy): Eukaryota > Metazoa > Chordata > Mammalia > Diprotodontia > Pseudocheiridae > Pseudochirops > Pseudochirops corinnae. Next base: position 136,630,429 of record CM053587.1, on the reverse strand, counting down.
GTGAGAGGATCATGCAAGATGAAATGGACATTTTTAAGTATATACAATTTTAAAAAGCTTTTACAGAAACAAATCTAATGTATTAAAAGCTGGAATGGAAACAGGCAACTGAGAAAAATCTTTGCAGCAATTATATCTGATAAAGTTCTCCTATCCAGGATATATAAGAAACTTATTCAAATTTATAAAACTAAGAACTATTCTCCAATAAATGGTCAAAAAAGGAAATCTAAGCTATCCACAACCGTGAGAAAAAAGTGTTGTAAATCACTAATAGCTAGAGAAAAACACGTTAAAGTAACTTTGAGATTCCATTTGTCTCCGAATCAGATTGGCAAAGATAACAAAAGTGAGAAAACACTTTTTTCAATAATGGAGTACAGTCATTCTTGAAAGCAATTTGGAACTATACACAAAGAGTTACTCTGCTATGCATCACCTTTGACTCAGCTATAACACTAGTAGATCTATATCCCCAAAAGATCAAAGACAGAGGAAAATAAGATGTATACACAAAAATATTTACAGCAGCTCCTTTTATGGTAATCAAAAGTGGAAACTAAGGGTATGTTCCCCTTTGGGCAATGGTTAAACAAATTGTGGCCTATGCATTGAATGGAATATCATTGTGCCAGAAGAAATGAGGAAATGGACAGTTTCAGAAGAAACTGCAGAAACCTCTGTGAAGTTCTATATGATGATAATATTATAGAGAAAAACAACTTTGAAAGACTTTTGAAATCTGATCATTGCAGTAACTACCCCAACAAGTCTAAAAGAATAAGGGTGAAACATACTGCTAACCTCCTTACAGAATGGTGAGAACCCTAAAATTCAAGCTTTATTTATTGATTTATTTTTGCCAGACAATGCAGTATTGAGTGTTTTATTTTTCATTATATGTTTTAAAAAATTCTAAATGGGCAGGGGGTACTGGGAGGTAAAGATTATAAAAGTAATAAAGGATAATTAGTTGAAAAAGAATTATGAATTGCAGTATTATAAAAAATCTACAGATATTTGGGGGGACTTTGTACCAAAAAACAAGCTGGCCCATTTTTCAAAATAGTGGTCAGTTATGCTGATTTTTTTCCTCTCTAAAAAATATTATTTATCATATGGGATGGCCCTCTGGGAGAGGGAAAAATACTTTGGATAACTATGATGATATAAGAAACAAAATATCTGTAAAAACATAAAAAAACCAAGCCCACCCAATAAATCAATATCATTAGTACAGTTATTTTATAAGTTATAAATATACATATTATTTTTTATGTTAAAGAGTGACTTTTTCTATTAAAATAATTGAATAAATATGGGGGGAAAAAAGAAATAAGAACAGCTTACGGAAATTCTTTCCTGGGTCAGACAGCTCTCAACAAGTGTTTATTTAGCCTTTCTACCTCCAAATAGCTTACCCATGTTGACTATATTTTTTCACTTCACTTTATTGCAATCTGTGAAATTCTACTGGCTGCAAATTCCTTTGGATTAACAAAGCATTGTTTTTTAAGAATGCTGGCATATCTTGGAAGGTCAATGTCCATATTGGTCATCCATATTTCATGAGTTATTTCTTAAGATTTCATCTTCTAAGCTTTAGCTGCATTGAGAGAATGGGGGAGGGCATGGCTAAATGGAATTCATGGCTCATAGAGTCAGATTTAGAGCTGAAAGGGACCTTAGAAAATTCTAGAACGTATTTACGGAGGCCTGAACAGATTATAGAAATGGTGGACTTTTGGTAGCATAAGTATATTCGATGCCTGAAGAGTGAATGGAGAGTAGAGAAAGTGGCAGGGGAGAAGGGGAAGTTGTAGAGGTGTGGAATAATGTCAAATACAAATTGACTTAAGAGGATCTTGCTGTGTCTAGTTCTATGTGAAAAGAAGGGGAAAACTCTTCCTCCCTCTGTATAAATTAGTACTGTATAATTTAGTTATGCTATGAATTAAATAGGCATTTGTGTGCTAGCCTGGGACCCTAATTGCTATTTGTAACATTCTTTTTGGGGGCAAAAAAGTGTTCTGAGTTTCCAATAACAAGTTAGATATATAATTATACATATATCAGTCAGTCAGCAAACGTTATGTTATGTGTGTTACATATATTTACACATATAAGTTTATGTCTGTATATGCACGTATGTTACACATATATGTTTGTGTATGAGAGTTTATACATATGTATATATGTGTAGATAAATGTGTGTGTATGTATGTATATGTGCTTTGGAAAACAATAAGTCCTAAGTATATAGCTCACTGTATTTTTGCTGTTCACTCATTTCGGTCGTCCAACTCTTTGTGACCCCATTTGGGGTTTTCTTGACAAGGATACTGGAGTAGGTGGCCATTTCCTTTTCCACCTCATTATACTGATAAGTGACTTGCCCAGAGTGATAGAGCAAGTAAGTGTCTGAGGCCAGATTTGAATTTAGGAAGATGAGTCTACCTGATTCCAGACCTCTCGTTCTATCTGCTGTACGATCTGCTGCGCAGTTCACTGTGTGTAAATATACAGTGATCTAAATTATAGGTCATTTTGTAAATGACCGAAATTCTTCTGGAAAGGTAACATGGAAGAGAATGAGTACGAAATCCCAGCCTCTAATATGGCCCAGTCTCCAACAGCACTTACTCTGCTCCCTGCTGCTGTCCCATGTTGTAATATGCTTGGCATATTTCCATAATTGTTCAATGTCTGAGTTGAAGTAAGTTGTTCTGTGGTCTAGATCTGCCCATTTTCATAACAATATCAAGGAACTCGAACTTTACTGCAGTAGAAGTGAAATGTATAGTCTTATTATCATTCATTAGTGTCTGTCCTAGAGTTGCTACTAGCGCACATCTCTTTTGAAAGGGGCAGATGAGAAAAAATTGTGACAAAGAAAAATAGCAGTGGAAAACTTTTTAAATGGTCAAACTTTTATTTTTCATGAACATTCTTTTTCATGAACACAGCTTGTGCATTTTTTTAAAGCTTATTAAATATTTCTATTGTTGTATTAATTTAAATTGGATTATCCAATTTATTATACATACTTTGAATTACAAATTAACTCATAAAATAGATAATGAAATATTTTGGTTTTTCATATGCAAGTTCAGTTTTAATATACCTCATGTGGTGGTATGAAAATGAAAATTGCTTTTCTCAGAAAATTTACCATGCTACTGTATAACCCCTATCATGCCTAAAGTGTTGTGTAGTAATAGAGTAGCAATTAAAATCATATCTACCTAATATTTCCTGAAGAAATAGATATGTCCCTTCTAGGGTTATAATCAGAACTGTTTCTTCTTCATTAGTAACTCTGTATGGGAGCTATAAATAGAATTGTGCTTTATACACTTAACAAGAGTTGATCAATATTAGGGATGTTTATTTGGCCTTAGTATTTGTGCCTAGCCCAGGCGGAACTGTGTGTAAAGATGCAAAGGAAAAATAAGACATAGTTCCAGTCCTCATAATTAGCATGGGAGCAAACAATGTTTTGTCTTTGGGTGTTGATATGTGTGAGAGGGGCATGTCCTCCCTAGGGTGGAAGACTATTTCCCTAGTATAGCAACTACTACACATGTCTCATTGGGAGATAGTCTTCTGCCGGTCTGCATTGCTACTGCTCCCCACACCCAGTGCTAATTCAACAATTTTTGTCCTGGGTGAAGGTTTGCCTCTCTGGTAAGAAAATATACAGGAAAATCTATCAGAGAACTGTGAAAAACTAACCTGGGTAGTACTGAAGGAATGCAAAATGGTAGTCAATATCTGTTCAGGTTTTAATCATAGTTTTGAGCCAAACAGATAGGAAGTTATAGCTAGCATGTTATGCAGCATTTGTGGTTCTAAAGTGCTTTCATGAACACACACACTTTTCTCATTTGGTTCTTTAATAACCCTGGGAAGTATAGGCAAACTCAAATAGAAAACCAAGAGAGAGATAGTTGCTAACATTTTAACAATGTACCATCTTCCTCCACCATTGCAGATCCCCTTCTAGCTGTACCTTCTCACGCTGTAGTTCTCGTTCATGTGTTTCTATAAATCTTTCACCCAGCCCAGTGGGGGTCTTTCTCTAAGTCTTATGACATTTTGTTGGTATAATATAGTATATGGTTTATCTTTTGTCATTCTGACTATAGGACTGACCCAACTCTTTTTCCAATCACTTATTTCTTGGGCACTTCTTTTAAATCATTTCTGGTTCACATCATGATTTCATAGAGAGGCTTTAGCCTACTGATGCCCACGTATTTATCTCTCACCCTTTGGGAAACTACCATTTTTATTCCTTGGAGATCTTTTTTTGTTTTTAATGAGTTACAGTCAACAGCCTCACTGGAAGAATATTGATGTTTAAAAGTTGGGCTTTTTTACCTTGGGAAGAGACTTGAGGTATGTGAAAGCAGTCTGCAGGTTCTCAAATGCAACCCAACATGAAGTCTTCAAAGTGTATCCAAAATAGCTGTACTGATAGTCTAACTCGACAGTAGGCATGCTTCAGTCACTTGGCTTTTCCTGTGTGAATTCTTAGGCCGACTTCTTGAGAGGTTACAAATATCTTTAAGGAAGCCCTATACTATTTTGGGTATTGATGCCATCAGCAGTCTGTCATTGTGGCCATCTTCCTGCCATGCTGCTGCTTTCTACTCTCCATAGACCGCTCTTATATTTTGTACTTCTCATTGCTGAGAGTTGACTGTCTAGTTGACCTCAGACCCACCATGCTGTGCTCTATCTTCTTGTGACCATCCTCCTTCCATGCCTGCATGTGGACCCTCTTTGCCTGCCCTCTTCTCATCTCATCTCCTTCTCTGGGAATAATAATCAAATGAACAGTATCGTTCCTGGAAGGGGTGTATCAATCAGTTGTTCTAGGGCTCTTTTCTATTCATATGACTTTCTAGATCAGAATACACTTTATATGTTCTCTCCCCTTATTAGAATATAAGCTCTTTGAGGGCAGGCACTATTCTTCTTTTTCTATTTATATCTCTAGCTTTTAGAACAGTGCCTGGCACATAATGAGTACTTAATAAGTGTTTTTTCATTTTTTTTTTTTATTTGTAAACAAGAGCTTCTCTTCCATTTGGGTTCTTGGAAGAAGATCTTCCACACTAAGGGAAATGTCTTCATGCCTTGATAAAGCAATAATAGAAGATAGTGAAACAGTTACTTCTGTTTATTGAAGTTATCAAGGAATCTTTTATGATCCTATTATATGCATGGCCACACCTTGTTGGAGGAGAGCCTTTAAGGCTGTATTGGCTCTAAAGTTATATGCTGTCTTAAAATAAACTTGATAGATATTGTATTATTATTTTTTTTCTGGAAGGCAGTTGGGGTTAAGTGACTTGCCTAAAGTCACACAGCTAGTAAGTGTGTCAAGTGTCTGAGGCTAGATTTGAACTCAGGACCTCCTGACTCCAGGGCTGGTGCTCTATTCACTGTGCCACCTAGCTGCCCCTAGATATTGTATTATTGTTACCTTTCAGGCAGTTATGTGGCCTTGAATATGTGTCTGCTATAACAATGAGGTATTTAATGCAGTGAAAGTAATACAAACCCAAGTCAAAAGGACATGACTTCAGAATCCACCTATGATGCTTACTACCCTGTGTGACCTTGGCCAAGTCACTTAATCACCTGGGGTTTCAGTTTCCTCATCTTTAAAATGAGACAGGTTGGACTGGATGGCATCTGAAGCCCTTTCTAGCCGTAGATTTATGATCCTATGAAGAAATTGTTCACAGAATCCTGCCTGTTTCCCACTCATATTTTCATCACATTGATGTGTGTAGTGCAGAGATAGGCAACCTTGGTGTAGATAATTCTCTGGAAGATATTAGAGATATAATCAAAAAGACATCATGGACCTGTAGTTACTACTGTGTTCTTGACTACTTTTTTTTTTTGGTGTGTTTCCCTTCCTAATTACTCTGTTTTTTCTATTCTGTAAGATACAATCTCGAAATATAAATTCTTCCATACTTTCAAATTTTCCTTCTTGCAGCATGGATGTTTTCTATTTCTGCTTGGTCTTAGCCAGCTCTTCTTCCCCTCTTCCATCCTTTTTTTGCCATTTCTTTAGCATATCAAGACCTCGGGTGCTGGAGTCCAAATGCGGCTGCTCAACTTGGTTATAGAAATGCTAACTGATTTGTTCCATTTTTCATCTGCCTGTTGTCTTTCCAGTTTCATCTTTAAATACCCTTAGGATAATTTAGCTTAATTAGATCTCATGTCAGGCTTTCTGCCAAGTAGCTTTTCCTCTACTGACCTTTGCTATTTATAAGACATAACCACAGGTAATTTTGTACAGTCCTCCTCCATAATATTTTGCAACTGATTAAGCAACTGTTGCTTAAATAAATGTTTCCATCATCTTCCATATTTCTTTGTCAAAAAAGAGTATATGTTTTGATCAGTTAGACCATTATTGGGTTCCTTGTCATTGTCATGATCTGCTTTACATCAGCTAAATTCCATAAGAAATTATGGAATCCAAAGTCATTAATTAGTTTTATGGCAACGTGACATTGCCTTCTGTACTGCTGTGTGTAGTTAATTCTGTATTAATAATGTTTTTGTTCATACAGATCAATAATGGGAATAGAAAGCTTTAATATTGGGATATGAAAACACAGGGAGGTCGTGTGCCATAGTAATAGTACATGATAGCTGACATTTTATATAGCCTCTGAAGGGTTTGCAAAGTGCTTTACAACAACAAAGTGTTATCTCATTTTATTTTATCTTCACAACAACCCTAGGAGATGGGTGATAGTATTATGCCCATTTTATAAAGAAACTGAGGCAGAAAGAGATTAAGTGACTTGCCTATGACCGCCCAGCTAGTAAGTGTCTAAGGCTGGATGTGAGCTCAGGCCTTCCTGACTCCACGACCAGGGCTCTATCCCAGGGCTCCACCCCGGGGGCTCTATCTGCTGTACCCTCTAGCTGTCTCTCATAATATGAATAGTATAATTAACAGCTAGCATTAATAGAGGTTTGCAAAAAACAGTTTACATCAACAGCGCTCTGAAGTAGGTGCTATTATTATCATCCCCTTTGTACAGATCAGGAAAATGAAACAGAGAGGTTGAAGTGACTTGCTTGCCTAGAGTCACACAGTGTCTGAGACAAGATTTGAGCTAGTGCATTTGAGCAGGTCTTTCTGACTCTGGCCCTCTGTCCTTTCTGTCACCTGACTGTGTCTGACTCTATTGTGGATAAAGAGCTGGCCCCAGAGGCAGGAAGTCCTGGTTTCAAGTCCCATAGATAGTGACTGTGTGACCCTGGATGACTCATTTAATTTCTCAGGCCCCAGGTACCTCACCAGGACTAGAAGTTGCAGAGATAGTGTTGATCTGCTTTGGTGGAGAATGTACCTCACCCATAGGTCCCTACGTCAATGAAATTACAGAATCATTCCTATGCTTTTCCTATGTTTCTCCCATTCCACCATCAAATCCGAGCTTGGAACGATCCTGCCATCTGATCTCTTGATTGACTGAGTGAATACTGACACAGAAGGCAGCTTTAGTGAGGCAGATTTGGATTCCTTATAAAACTAAAAGCAAAAAAAAAGAGGCGTAACAATTAGAGCAGCCCCAAAACTGAATGAGTCACCTCAGGAAGCATGGAGGTCATCACTGGCGCCATTCCAATAGAGATGGAAGCAGTGTGGTATAATGGAAAGAGCCCTGGCTCCCGAGTCAGGTGGGCTGGGTTCAAATCCCACTCTGATACTTAGCTACCTGTTGCTTTGGGTGATTCATTACCCTCCCTGGGCTTCTATCTCCCCATCCATAAAATGAGAGGGTTGGACTAGATGGGTTCTGAGGTTCCTTCCAGCTCTAGAGCCAGGTTTCTATGAATCTCAGATGATTGACACTTTGGGTATTTTGGGATTAGATGGTCTTTAACTTCCCTTCCCATTCTGAGATTCTGGTCTTATAATAATAGGGTTTGGGCATAATATAATGATCATGCTCTAAAATGACATTGGTCACAGCCCTGTTAAGCAGGGTTTGTCACTATTATCGTCTTTTGGGGTCTCCCCTCTTTCTGTGTTGTAGTGAGTATGTACCAGGTGGAAGCCATCTCCATCTAGCCCTCTCATAATTAGACTAATAGCTGACTTGAAGCCTCCTGCTCTCCAGATTCCTGGAACTGCTTTTGTATTCCCTACATACTTTGTGCCACAGGTTCTGACAGTCAAGTGAGAGATAACAGTGCCTTGCTGTAAAACCGCTGGTGTTCCCCTTGCCCTGCTTCCTTTCACTTGGCCTCGTCATGAGACTTGAGAGTGGAATAGCCTGTCATAGGCTCAGTATGACTCTTGCCCCCGTTGTCTTAGTCTCCTAAACATATCAGTTGGTCCGTTCCTATATTCAGTTCCCCCATGCCCCAGAATTTGTTCAATGCTGTTAAGGTCAGCACTGTTCCTGCCAGTAGAGGCCACTTCAAGCCCCATTGTTATATCCAACAGCACGACTATGCTAGTTTAACGAGGGCAGAGGCATTTACCAGAAAAAATACTGGCACCTGATAGCAGTTTACATTTATTCTGTCCGGCAGTTAATAAAATGCTTGGGCTCACCATTACTTTGTTAAGAGTCTTTTAAAAGCTCATGGTATGGCAATTATACTTTAAAATTCCACCTCACTGTAAGGTTCAATAAAATTGTACTTGGGTTCAATATTAAATTTTCTAGACCAATTTAATATGCATTGAAATTAGCTTTGTAGCTACATATGTGAGCAAGCTGAAGCTCTAAAGGGCATGGCATTTAGGAATGATTTTTTGCTCTTGAGAGACTTGTAGTTCTTTTCAGGTAATAACTTATGAAGCTGGAGGGATCTAGCCAAGGCTCTTGTCTTGGGACTTACTTTATTACTGACTTACTTTACTTGCTACGATAAGATTATAGCAAGGAACTTTAAAAGTCACCCAGTCCACTCCTCTCATTTAAAGGTGAGGAAACATGCCCAGAGAGACTATAAGGCATTGTGTTACGTTATAATGAGTGCTGAGTTTGAAATCATAGGATTGAAATCATAGGTTTGCTCTAAGAAACTCCTGCTCTCCCAGTTAATAGTTTGGGCAAGTCATGTAACCTTTCTTGGCCTCGGTTTTCATATCTGTGAAATGAGAGTGTTGGTTTTCAGTGGTGGGGAACCCGTGGCCCTCGAGGTCTGCACATGTGGCCCTTTGTCTGAATGCAAACTTCACAGAACAAATCCCCTTAATAAAAGGATTCATTCTGTAAAACTGGGACCCTGTCAACAGGCTGCACCCAAGGACCTAGAGGGCCACATGTGTCCTTGAGGCTTCCACTTCTCTCTGAATTGATGATCAATCCTCTTATTGGCTCAAAGTTGCAGAGCTGGGATTTGGATACCGAAGACATGTGACCCTAGGGTTTACTCTTTTACACCCTACTGCCTCAAAGTATGTACAAAATCTCAATGAAGACCACTTAAAATTTAAACTGAATATATCATCATCAGATTTTTCAGAATCTCCCCAAAGATATCTTATTCATGTTTGGTGTGATTGTATTCTGTTGGTGTCCTGCATCTGGAGGTTTACTCTCAATGAACAGTGCCTCAATTGTACCATAAAACATAAAAGTTGACAGTGCATTATAGAGATTCTGTCTTTATATTTCAGAGTCCTTACTTCCCCTCCAGGCTTAGCTCAGGGACCACCTTCTCTGACAAGCCTTTTCTTAATGTCTTCTCTCCCACATTGGTAACATCCTCTGTCTCCTCAGATTACCTCATATTTTCTTAGACTATTTGACAATGTTTACGAGTAGAATTAGAAAACCTGGGCTTTCTAGCAGAAGGACTTGTGCAATTTTGTTCTTGTTGTTGTTTAAATGTAGATTGACAATATTTTGCAATTTATAGTCTTAGAGAATTGCCAAGGGGGAACTAAAAAATTATGAAACTTGTCCAGGGTCACCCAGTCAGTCAGTACTTGTCAAAGACTGGACTTGAGCTAAGGTTGTCCAAGCTCTGAGGTCAGCTTTCTATCCATTGTTGCCTGGCTGCTACTTGCCTTGCACGTTGTGGGCATTTAATAAATGTTTGTTACATGGTTGAATTAAAGATTTCTTCTTAGAGTATTAAGGGTTGAACATATGGGGATAATGTTAAACAATTAGAACCCCAGTTCAACATGTAACTACTTGGGTCTGTTTAATTGGAAACAAGGGTAACTGGATGATAAAACTATCTTATGAAAATCAGGCCTCAGACAGTTAACTACGTTCTTTATGGGCCCTCCCAGTAATCTGTTAATTTGAATTCTTCCCCCATATACCCAGTACTAGAAACTTTAAGAACACATTTGGTGTAAGATGGAAAACGTGACTTTTCTTAGTTATGTGTTCAGTGTTTGCTATTCACTTCTGTTTGTCTCTGCTTCCTTGTCTTTGGATCCTCTGTCAGAGTGTTTCTCCAGCCCTTAGCCTAGTGCCTGGCATACAGTAGGTGCTTAATAAATGTGTATTGATCGATCTGGATGTTCCTCCGGTGGAGAGCCTCTCCCTTTGGTCAGTAAGGCCAGTGTTGTAGTTGGCTGGATCATAGACATGGGACTGGAAGCGACCTCAGGCCCACCAGTCCAACTTCCTCTACTACCCTGTGCATGTTGGTTTATTATTTTGTTTTCTGCCCATTTTCTATCAGACTGTAAACCACAGCTCACTTTAGCCTATAAAAGGTATAAACCTTTTGGTTTTATATAGAACCTGGGGAAAGGAAAGATAGGGGGGAAAACCCAACAACAAGCATTTATTAAGCTCCTACTTAGGTGCCAGACACCATACATGCCAAACGCTTTACAAGTGTTTTCTCATTTTGATCCTTACAACAACTTTGTGAGGTAGGTATCATTATTATTCCCATTTTACAGTTCAGGACAGTGAGGCAGATGGAGTTTGATTTGCCCAAGATCACACAACAAGTAAGTGTGTGAGGCCAATTTGAACTCAGATCTTTCTGATTCTGAGCCCAGCACTATATCAGCTCTCTGTCAAGGAGGAGGTGAGGTTACATCCATCTGGTTCTCTAATCTCCCGCTTCCTGACTCCTTCCAACCATTAGTCTTGTCATAGCTCCCTTTCATAGGATTGTAGAGCTGGAAGTAACCTCTGAGCCTATTTTGTCCAAGCTTTTTATTTTACATATGAGAATGAGGCTCAAAGAGATCGAGTCAATAAACATTTATTAAGCGCTTAGCTTGCCACAGACTCTGCTAAGCTGGTCCATGCAAAGAGAAGCAGGAAGACAGACAGTCCCTGCCCACCAGGAGCTTAGATTCTAATGGGGGGAGGCAACATATAAATGGAAGACGAAAAGCAGAGGGAGAGAGTGGGGAGCCTCTAGGATGCGCTGAAACCAGCTTGAGAGAATTGAAGGGCTTGATTTATTACTTATCGATTGTCTGGGCTTACGAAAGTGACGGAGAAAATGTAAGTAACTCAGATTAAATGCAAAAATGTGTCCTACATACCCTTTTCTGGGGGAAAAGGGGGAAGAGCTGGTTGTTAAACATTTACTAGCATACCACTCAGTGAAGGGGCCTGGTACAGGGATGTGGTAGGGAAAGACTGAGCGAGCCAAGGGTGCAGCCAGAGAAGAATGAAGACATGACTAGAGTGTGCATCCCTCTTAAAGCGGAGGTTTCAGGAGGAACCACTCAGTCAGAGGGAGAGACATAAGGGGTGGAGGCTACTTGCAGTGTGTGAATTCTAGGGGTGGAGTGAGTTTCTAAGGTAAAGAGGTTTCTGGGACATTGTAGAGAAAGTCCAGGAGAGTCAGGAGTGCAGCCTGGATAAGGATGAAAAGAGGGAAAACAATTTGATAATGATTATACAAGTAGCATGGGAGTTGGGATCTGAAGCCTGGTCTTCTGATTCCCAAGTGCATGGCTCTTGCCATTGCATGCACACACCCCATATCGGGTTTGGGTTGTCCCCACGAGTGACTTTAGTTTGCTGTTGTTCTGTGGGTAAACATAGGTGAAAAGGGGAAGCAGATTTTGTGGCCTAGAATAGATTAGATCTTGGGTTAGACTAGAGTCTGTGGAGACCTCAGTATTTGGAGATATAGATGCAGCAGATGCAGGTTGTTTTAAACTGCTTGTTTATGTCTTGAGTGATTGGTGAATTGTCAGAGGTTTCACAGAGAGATTCAGAAGTAATGAAAACTGTTAATGGATTTTATTATTTTAAGTACATAAAACTTCAGGTATTATTTATAGAGCAGTATGTAGCATAATGTGTTTGCCAGTGAACGTATATATTTGTGTGTGTATGTGTATATGTGTGTGTGTGTGTGTGTGTGTGTGTGTGTATGGATAGAGAGATATATACATTTAATTCAGATGTTGAGAAAATCGCTTAATATCCCTGCCTCAGTTTCCTTGTCTGTCAAATGACACCTATTTGATAATCTCCAAGCTACCTTTTAGATTTGTTTTTCCTTTGATTCATAACAATATAATTTTTTTGTTCTTATTTGCATCTTATCTTTGTATTCCTATTGCTTAGCACACAGGAGTAGCTCAATACATGCTTGCTTGAATACTCTTTAGTCTTATGATTCCTGGGGAACAAAGTGTCACATCTTTCTCAGAGATTATTTAATGGCTCCTCCTACTAGTATGAATTGTCACAACAAGGTGCCTTGGTGGCATAGTCAACAGAGCACTAGACCTGGAGTCAGGAAAACTTGGGTTTAAATTTAGCCTCAGACACTTTGCTATCTGGATGACCTTGGGCAAGTCACTTCACCTCTGTTGTGGGGATAATAATAGTACTTACCTCTCAGGGTTGTTGTGAGGGACAAATGAGATGATATTCATAAAGTGCTTAGCACTGTTCCTGGCACATAGTAGGTACTACAGAAATGCTAGTTATTCATAAGACAACAACACTACTTATTTAAATACTGTTGCTTTCCCACCCTGCCTCATAGAATGTAAATTTGATTGGGGGGTAAAGGGGAAAAGTATGGTGGGGTGGGAGGTTAGGGAGAGTGAGATGGACATATAGGTAGAGAATTTCCATACAAATAAACAAGACTTTCTTTTCTCCAAGATTCATATGAAAATAGGGGAACCTGAGTCCAGCCATCCTGTCGGGTTGAGCCTCCTTCTACCAATTAAAGACTAGGTGTCTAATAAAGACATCTAATCAGTATGGAGTGTGGTAAGGGCAAAGCTGGAAAATCTCCAGATGCTTAGGAAGGAACAGAGGAGTGGTTTATTGTGATGATAGCATAGAAAGGGTTTATTGTTGTTTGTAGTCAACTCTTAAATCAGAGCTGCTTATTAATAGTGACAAATAATTCCTGACTTTCTTTTGTTGCACTCGTGGCTAAATGTTGAATTTTTCCCCAGTGACAAAATTTTAACTTTTCCCTTTATGTTGAAAATCTTTTGGGAAAACCTATCAGATAATGATTAACTTTTTAATTCATCCATAGCATATATAGTGCAATCTAAGGGAAGTACAGGTAGCCTTCTTGTTTATGAACTGATTGTTCCTAAGTTTCATTTCTAAGCTAAAAGGAGAAATAGTGATTCCGGATAGTTCACAAAAGCCTATTTAAATCTCTAGCAGCTTAGTGACTTCTGGTTAACTAAACATTGGAAAATGTAGCTATGATAATTCTGAGTCTTGATGTTGTTGACAGATGTAGTAAGGGTGGAGAATGGCCAGAGGCTCCAGTGACTGGGAATCCCCATTGGAAGAACAGGGGGGAAATTCCATGAATGAGGGAGAATTCCATCAACAAGGGGAATTTTGTTAATAGTAAAAGATTAAGGTTAAAGTGCCACCACAACAATATATGAGCACTGCTCATGGTCAAGGGGCTTCAGTGGTCAAGGATTTTACTAGAACTGGGGCAGATGCCTTCATTTTTATATTGTTAGAAAGTGACGTAATGTAATGCTTCTTCTGATGGGTCTCATGAGTAGTCAAAAGAGGGACGTGTGTGTGTGTTTGTGCACCCGTGTGTGTGTTTGTGCACCCGTGTGTGTGTTTGTGCACCCGTGTGTGTGTGTTTGTGCGCACTTGTGTGTGTGTGTGTGTGTGTGTGTGTGTGTGTGTGTGTGTGTTGGGGGTGAGGTCCTTGAATTTCCATATCCTAGGAAGTGTGAAGGTGAAGCTATATTTGGTCAGATATATACATATCTGGTCAGATATATTTTTAAAGATTGGAAAAATAGAGAAGTAAAATGAGACAAGAGATCAGGAAGACCTTGATTTTGGAAAGGCAACTCTCCCCCCACCCCCCCCAAAAAAAAACCCTACCAAAAAACCTTTAATGAGGGCAAAAGGTAAACATGTTTAGGAATTTTTGTTTAATTTTACTATCCAGTTTTTACTTTGATTAGACTTTTTTGAAGAATGAATTGAAGATTGATTCATGGTTTCAAAGTAATTAACTTTGTGACTTTGGGCAAATCATCTCTCTGGGCCACAGACCATTGCAATATGAACTTAATAAAAAAAAGATGAGAACAGGATGAATAATAATAACAAACATGTATGTAGCATATTACAGTTTGTAAAGTTCTTTCCCTGCATTTTTTCATTCTATGCTGGCAATAACTTCTTGAGGGAGGGTACTATACATGTGTTACCCTTGTTTTTTTTGATAAGGAAATTGAATCTGATTGAAGGTAAGTGCTTTGTTCAAGGTTCCATCGCTAGTGTCATAGGTGGTATTTGATACCAGATTTTTCTCCTTCCAAATCCGCCACACCAGTGGTGTCTAGTTCAGCTAAAATGTTGGCCACTAAACTGTACCTAACAGTCCCTACAGGCTGCATATTGACTCACAAAAACCACATGTGGTAGGTAACACTTTTTAAAAAGTTAATACATCACCACATTAAAATCTTGGCACATAGCTACATAGTAAAATGTTGATTGATTAAAATCAGATAGAAGCTACTTTTTAATCTGGTTTGGGCCAAATTTGTGAATGCTGTGACTTGCATGTGCTCCGTGGACCTTATGTTTGACACCTGGAATCATGAGTCACCAGAAAAATGGAGAGGCATTCATAGTAAGGATGTTTTTCTTTGTGTTCTGGAATCACAAAAAGCAAGAAATGTGGAATTCAAACTCTAAGCCTATTTATTTTTTTGTGCTTTTTGCAAAAGGCCTTTGGGTAGATAAGTACCGCCAGCCTGAAGAAACTATGGGGAAATACATCCCTGTGGACTAGACTGCGGTCTGTAGGAAGGACAATAGAAAACACGAACTGGATGTGAATACTTATTCCTAGACTGTCTCCATTTGTGTTTTAACTCTGTTCCATTCCAAATTTTTTTTGTCTTTTCAACCCATTTGTATGACTGTACATTTGTCAGCCCTGCTCCACTTAGTTGAAGAATATCACCTTATCTACCTTAAGATTTGTTTGTGTGTCCATAATTTGTTTCTTCCCTTGTATACACAAATCATAAATATTGCCTTGGCTAAGCTGGGGGGGGGAAAGCAAAGTACTGAATTACTTTATCAAGACATGCAAATATCGGTCTCTCTGCGGGTATGTGTGAAATCAGGCCAAGGCAGTCATTTCTGCCATCTGAAATCTTTCAATCTGGGGAAGACAACACGCTTCGGTTCTCAGAATGGCCTTCAAATATGAGATTAGAAGTATCACTTAGGCAGTTAATACAGAGCTGACCCTATGTACTCCCACTCAGGGCACAATTAGTCAGGACTAGTCAGCAAACATGCATGGCAGTCAGAATTTTGCTTCTCTAGATTTGCTATTATTATTCCTCTTGTTCTCATCTTTTTTATTTTTTTTACAGTGTTCAGGTAGAAATAGTCTTGGGATAAGTCACTATCCTGCTATTATTATTTTATATTTAATGTTATTCAGACTATTTAGCAAGAGGATAGGATAATTACTTTTTCAATTGATAGAGTATTGGGATATAAACTCATCCTTCCCACTGTAAACGCTGGGAGATCTCCAGTAGCAAGTAAGATAACAGGAATATGCATCAAATCCTGTTTTGATAGTTTTGTGCTAGGTCCTTCTGATTTGAGAGATTTTCATTCATTGCTTGTATAAGATTGAAATTTGTTATAACACCTATAAATACTGTGATGGTTTTGATTTCATGCTCTGCTTTCTTTTTGAAGACTGAGTACATGGTATTACAACAACATCTATTAAAATTCTTAAAATTTTTTGGATCAGGGTAGTATCTGGGAGATTATGGATAGCAGTTTTTTCTGTGATGCTCTGGTTCTATTAGAGTTTATTTGTTGAACTCTCAAAAGAGTATTTTGAGGCCTATATTTGTAGTATGGCATTTGTCATCTTCTTTCGCGAAGGATGGCATGTTTCTGGTATTTGATTCTGGCCATGAGATTGGTGGCTACTTTTTTTGCAAACCTTAATGATACATTGTATATTTTCTATATTTTCCTTCTAAACTATAACCTGGGTTGCTAAATCAGGATGTTTTTATTATCTTGTTCTTATTTTTTTGGATGTGGTTCAGATACAGAGTGCAACCCTCTGTCCTACTACTTTAAAAAAAGAGAATATTCTGTGGTCTATTGCACTGATAGATGAAATAATTGCTTTTTTTTTTCCAATAAAAATGTTGGAGTGTAAACTTCTCTCCTGTAGGTTCACTGAAAGCATAGTGAAGACAACTTGAGAAGTAGAAAAAAATGACAGGCATGATATATACAGCATCGTGTTGCCACGTGATTTTAATCTTTACCTTTGAGGTTCTATATTTTGAAAGTTTTTCATCCCATATAGTTTGGGGGTTGTTTATGGAGTAGTAATATCTATTAAAAATATTGTTCTTAAACTTTTGTGGAGCGGGTTTATGTCCAGAAGGTTGTGGGCAGCTGTTGTGTCAGCAATGACGCACCTATTTCAGTACAGCTTATTTGGGGGACTTCTCAAGGATATTTTGAGGTTTGTAATTGTAGTATGGGGAAAATAAGGTGTTTTTTTTTTTTTTACTGATATCTCTTTTCTTTTAACATCATCAGAGTTTGTCTTCATTTCCCTCCTTTCCCCCTCCCAGAAAGCCATCTCATATAACATATGGTATCTTTAAAGATGAAAATAAGAGGAAAAGAAGAGCAAAATAAAAAATCAGCACAACCAACTGATGCATTGAAAAAGTCTAAAATAGTGTATTGTGCAATATCCATGGTCCTCCCACTTCCATGAAGAAGTGAGTAGAGTGTATCCTTTCACATCTTTTCTTTTGAGTCAATTCTAGCCACCTTTCTAAAGTACCTTTCTAAGTATCTGGTAGATCAGTGACCTCTCTGCTTTCTATAAACTGCATGATTCATCCATTTGTTACTTCTTTGTCGTCATTTTGTTGGTTGGGTACATGTGGATGTCATCCACCGAGTCCCTATGGATTCTGTTCTTATTAATAGACACTCTTAAGTGATAAATCATTTTTGGTTACATTGAACAAGTTCAGTAGCACATACTTGTTTTTTACATGTTAATTGAGCTAAATATGTTATTTTCCCTAAGCTTTATTTTCAGAATGCCAGTCTGGCAACATACCGCAGCTCTAATGTTGTTCCTAAGACCTGCATGTTCTGTGTCTTGCCTGGAAAAGACCAAGGTATTTATTTGCAAGTATCACCTTCATTCCTTGGCTCAGTTTGTCCCCTAGATTAAGGCTCAAAGCCTTCAATTCCTATTCTTCCTTGGCAGACAACATTAAGAATTACTTATTTATTGAGCCTAAATCACATTTTGATATTGTTGGAGAAAGTTTCCATGAAATGAATTAGCTATGGAATGTGCTTTTCAGTGGAGTCATTTAACTAGATAGCACCCAGGTATGTCTCCTGATTAATAAAGTGTTTTATATGACTCCCTCTTTGATTTGAAAGATATATTTAGGGGTGTGAAAGGGCTTACGACTGACAGATCCATCGTGGGCTTAAACTACTTTCCTAGAAGATGTATGCTTTTATAGAAATTGTTTTTTACATTATTGTGTTGACAGCATGTTTTAAGTACGGACCAATTTTCCACATGGACATCATTCTAGCATTTTTAGTACACCTGGAGCTCATATATATTTGTAACATGGCATTAAGCCATGAGGGAGGAACTGAGTCAGAGGCTCTGTGATAATCAATAAATAAAATAAATTTATTTATTTAAAATTAAAATTAAATTTATTTATTTACAAATAAAGTAAATAAAAGTAGTATGTGTTGTGATGCCTTTGGGATACTTGTTCAGTAATTACTGAATTGATAATCAGATGAAATAGTATTGAAGTTTACTACTGTACTTCTGGCTAGATTCTGATGTCTTTCTATGTCTCTTTGCAGATCTTAAATAGTTTTCATTACCTTATTCCCTTATTGAATTTGAAGCCTGGCCTAAGTGTATTTCTAGGTGGCTCCACCTTTCCTCTTATGGTTTTTAACCTGGTAATGGCTGCAACCAGAGTAATGTGTATTCTTCCCCACTCCAGGCCCTCTACTGCCTTTTCTCTGAGATTACCTCCTATTTACACTTTATGTACCTTGTTTGCATATTGTTTCCTTCTTTAGAGTGTGAGCCTTTTGAGAACGAGGAGGATGTTTTTGCCTTCCTTTGTATCCCCAGTGCTCGGCACTGTCTGGTATCTAGTGATTAATAAATTTTTAAAAATTATTTTCAGGTCCTATAATATTTTTATACTATTTGTAAAATATTGTAGAAGAGTGCGTTCTTTCATGATGGTTATAACATGCCAGTTTTTAAGAATTACTCTGTTTTGGTATAGTTGGTCAGCTTTTCTTGATTCAAACCATCAGATTCCAAAAGGGCTTTTAAAATCTAGTCTGTATGCCATCTTCTTTTCAAAATCACTTGAGACATCAGTATTATTTTTTGCCATCTGTTTCTTGTTAGTTAAAATTTCTGAAGTTTGTGTTAGAAAATATAGATTTTTAATGCCTTTAGGCTCTTCATCTTTTTCCTTCTTAGAAGTAACTCCTAAACGTTCACTTTTTTTTTCATCTAATCTGAATTTAGGAATGAAGTTTTTTCAAGCAGTTGTTCTGCCAATAAATTTTTGTATAATGTATTAGGGATATCGTTGAGTAAAAAACATTACGAAGTATTTGCCGACCAATCCTTCTCAGTCTCCTTTGCTGGATCTTCTTCCAGGTCACAGCCATAACCATGGTTGTCCGCCAGCTCTCTGTCCTGGGCCCTCTTCTCCCTATTTTCTATCTCATCAGCCTTCCTGGGCTTAGTAGTCATCGCTAGGCAGATGATTCCCAGATCCATTTTATCCAGTTCATATCTTTCTCTTGATCTTCTGGTGTCCTGTACATACTGTATTCAGCTTATCCAAAATAGAACTCGTTATTTTTCCTCCCAAACCTTCTCCTCTTTGGAACTTCTTCAT
The DNA here is from genome assembly GCA_028646515.1 of Pseudochirops corinnae. NCBI lineage: Eukaryota > Metazoa > Chordata > Mammalia > Diprotodontia > Pseudocheiridae > Pseudochirops > Pseudochirops corinnae. Next base: position 136,610,964 of record CM053587.1, on the reverse strand, counting down.
TACTTTTTATGATTCTACCAATATCACACAGCATTATTCCATTTAAGTCCCCCAGGCTCACAGCTTAGGTGTCATTCTTAACTCCTCACACTTAGCCCACTTTATCCAATCTGTTGCCAAGTTTTATTGTCTCTTATCTTCAAAACATATCATACATCTGTTCCCTTTTCTCCTGGTGTAGGTCCTTTCTTTGTTTTCTTTGAAAATGTTATTGTCATTGCATAAATAGTGCTTCCGATTCTGCTTACCTTATTCTGCATCATTAACATTCACATCTTCCCAGGTTTCTCTATTTGATCATATTTGCAATTTCATAAAGGGCACTAATATGCCATATATGCCATATGCCATATAGAGTACATATGACATTATTTGTTCAGCCATTCCCTAATTGACAGATACTCACTTTGTTTCTAGTTATTTGCTACAACAAAAAATTCTACTATAAATATTTTTATATATATGGATCCTTTCCCTATTTCTTTGACCTCTTTGGGGGCATAGGCCTAGTAGTAGTATTGCTAAGTTAAAGGGTATATACTCAAAATAGTGATTCTTTTTGGATATTATATCAAATTGCTTTTGGTGATGATTAGATCAGTTCACAGCTCCACCAACACTGTATTACTGTACTTTTACCACCTACCCATCCCCAGCTTCTTTAATTGACATTTTAGTTTGTTCATCATTGCCAGTCTGTTGGCAAACTTCAGAGTTGTTTTAATTTGCATTTCTCTTTTTATTAGTGACTTGGAATATTTTTTCATATTGTTGCTGATAGCTTGGATTTTTCTACCCAATTTCCTAGCTTTCTAGGAGGAATTATAACCCACAGGCTGTTGTTCAACCCTGTCAGACTCTTTTGTGACTCTATTTCGGGGTTTTCTTGGCAAAGATACTGGAATGGTTTGCCATTTCTTCTCTAGGTCATTTTATAGATGAGGAACTGAGGCAAACAGCATTAAGTAACTTTGCCCAGGGTCACACAGCTAGTAAGGCCAGATTTGAACTTATGAAGATGAGTCTTCCTGATTCCAAGCGCAATGCTCTACCTTCCCATTGCCCTCCACCATGCCAGCCCCCTTTTCCCATTGGTTAATTCTTTCATGAGGCTCACATTTTGGGGTTGGGCTAGGCCACCTAGATACCCTGTAACCCACAGGCCAGGATGCCAATTCAATTAGTGATATCCCCAGAGACCAAGTGGAGCATTTTTTTTAGGGTTCCTGCTAGTCCATCACAGCTACCCTAACTGTCTCAGAGCATGCAGGGTCCTGGTTATTCATTACCACAATTAGTGTTTTTCTTACTTTCCTCTCTTTGCCCCAGTCCATCTGATATGACTACTGACATAACTTCCCTAAATATAGTTTTCTTCATATCCGGCTCCTGTTTAAGAAACTGCAGGGGGTTTCCTTTTGTTATTTGAGATGAATAACCTATTCAGTTTTAGCTTGTTTCCTTGACCTACACAGTGAAAGGACCAGACCTAAGCGCATGACTAATATTCCATTATTTTTTCTAATTCAATAAGTATTTGAGTCAGATATTATTTGCAAGACTCCTCTATTAAGTGCTAGAGATACTACTATTTTTAGTATGTAGTCTCCCTTCTCTAGGTTTTTATGGTATATTAGAGGATATATAGATACAGCTATAAATATAGATATACATATACACACATAGGAAGTATAATATGACACCAAGAAGTCATATGTGCTGTATGTCCTATAAGACATTTAGAAGGAGGAGGAAAGGGGAGAGGGAGAGGGAATGAAAGGGAGAGAGAAAGGACAGATTTTTAGCTAGATTTATCAGGGATTGTTTCCTGGAAGAGAGAGGTAGCGTTTGAGCTATGTTTTATATTGTGCCTAGAATTTTGATAGAAGATAAGAGTATAAAGAACAGCTCTCTAGAGAAAGAAAATAGGTAATTCCTGGCACATGGTAGGAATCCCTTGAGAAATGCTTATTTATCGATCAGTTGAAAGAGAATAAATACAAAGGCATCAGTGAAATGAGGGTATTGCAAAAGTACCAGATTTTAAAAAAAATTATATTTGACTAGAATGGAGGGGAATAGTAATGGAATTTAAAATTATAAAAAATAGGCAGGAGACCTGGTTTAAAGACCATCTGAACAATATTGGGGCAAAGAAAGGAAAGTAAGAGAATACTAGGGATGGTAATGCATAAACAGGACCCTGAGTGCTCTGTGACAGTTAAGGTAGCTGTGATGTGGAATTCTAGGTTAAGAAGTTTGGTCTTTAGGAGACTATGAGAAAATAAGTTTGTGTGTGTGTGTGTGTGTGTGTGTGTGTGTGTGTGTGTGTGTGTGTGTGTAATATGATTAAAATAGTATTTGGGAAAGATGTATGGCAGTTTGTGGGATGGATTGGAAAAGCAAGAGAATAATTAGGGAGGTTTTAGAGATAATGTGGTGATAGTGAAAATGGAAGGAAGGGATAGATATGAGTGTGAAAGAAAAATTAACTGGATTTAATGTCTGATTAGCATTTGACTGGTTAGAGGAAACAATCAAAGATTGTAAAGTTTTGTCCAGGATAAATGACAGTTTTTATAGACAGCAAAGTCAGAAGGAAAAGCTGGTGTGTTTTGGGGGTATTGGGAGAGGACTAATTCAGTTTGGGGCATTTTTATGTTGCAGTAGGATATCCAGGTTAGGATGTTCAGTAGTTGGTTAAAAACTGGGACTGGAGCTTGGAACATGACTATTCTTTGATACCGTCAGTATAGAACAAAAGCATGAGAAATAAAGATAGAAAAACTAAAGAAGATTATCAGAAAATAGCTTGTTTGAATGTCAGAAGGTGAGAGCTCTTTTACAGGTGACTTGTGTATGTTAAATAACTCTAAACTGTTGAGGATTATTTTTTCTTTTTTGATTTATTGGTGCATTTCCTTTTGGTACAGTGTAACAGTAATGAGATTTGAAGTTCCTTTTTATTGCTAAACTAAGAGGTACTTAGCACCTAGTTCAGATTAAGCCTCTCTTAAAGAAACAGATTGAACTCCTGTTGCTGATGTAACAGGAAGGGGCTAAGTAGGGAGGGGCATTACTGTTTATAAGGAAAACCCCAGAAAGGGAAAGTCAGAATTTCTTGGGACAAGGACCTGGAGGCAGAAGCTGCTGCCGGTAGAGAAAGAGAGAATTTCTCTCAGCAGTATCTGGAGGCAAGGCTGCTACTGCTGGACTGAGAATTGAGAAGAAAAAATGAACATTGGTAACTGAGGCAGATCTTCTTAAAGCAAACTCTGTGGAGGCAGAAGCTGCTGCCACCAGGGAGGTGAAAGAGGAAAGCACCCTCCAGGCTGAAGAGAAAAATTTAGCTTAGATGGAGTGATTTTTGATTCTGGGAGCCAGCTGAGACTTCTGCTGAGTCTGAGGGCCAGCCTAAGCTGCCAGGGGACTGAGGAAGCATGACTGTGATGCTGGTACTTTGGATAAACTTGTTTGTGGCTTTGTTGAGCCCTGACTTCCCGGGAACAGAGACCTCGAGGGATTTGGGGTGGACTGGACGCTGTGACCTTCAGTGTGGAACAGAAACTGCATGGAAAGCTGGACAAGGACCTGGGAGCTGTCTGCCTTTGAAACCAAGTGACAGTTTGGTGAATCCAGGTAGGATCTGGGACCATGGAAGGGGATCCACAGAATCCTAGAAACCACCCTGAGTCAAGCTGAAAGAAGACTTTACTTGGATGCTGTGTACTGACTGAGAAATTGTAAATTTACTAATGACCTAGGGGTGGAGGGTGTGTGTGTATTTTCTGATGATTGAATAGTGAATGATGAAGGATTATTCATTGACTAAATGATTGTACTTAGTGATTGATGACTGAATAAGTAATTGATTTGTAACCTAGTATGCCCCATGAGTGGACAACTTTGACTATTGTACTTTGTGTCCCTTAAGGAGGCAAACCTCCCTAAGGATGATTGAATGATT
>CM053587.1:136578696-136606897 GCA_028646515.1 Pseudochirops corinnae | reverse complement strand
GTAGCATTCCTCTGGAAAGCTGCTAGTGCTTGGCTTTACATACAGCAAATATCAAACAAGTTCCCTTTCAGACATATTCTTTGTTAAAATTAGATTGATTATTTTTAGAAAGGAGGGATGAGTCCTTTAATTTTGACAATATGGTATTAACATCAGCTGTTGTATTTCACTAGTGCTTTGGTTCTTCATTTTGGCTTCATTTTCATTGCTGCTGTCATTCTTTAAAGCTTTTCTTCACTCTGAATCAACCTATACAGTTCCTTCCAGTTTCCTCTGAGATTTTTACATTCAGCATTCCGTATGGTACAATAATATTCTATTACATTTGTGTATTAATAATAACTGGCATTTATACAGTGTTAAGTATTGTTTGCTAGTCATCAAATTTATATCCAGAAAGAAGCTTAGAGATCATCTGAGTCAGTCATCACTTTGGACTTCAGTTTCCTCCTCCCAGAACGAAATGCAGGTACTTTTGCTCGTGGATCTTGAACTTTTTTTAGTTTCAGAAGATTAGTTTGGGCATTTTAGTCAGACAACTAGCATTTATTAAGCACCCGCTATATACCTGGCACTATGCTAAGTGCTCTGAAGGGATTATGGAAATAACTACATAGCCAGATGCACAAAAACCCACATGCTGGAATGCTAATTCATCCTAATAAATAATTGCTGTTGTACTCCAAAATTGTTATCAGTGCACAGAAGAGGCTTAAAAAAAAAACAACAAAACTTCTGATTAATCTTCTGATCTGGCCATAGAGTCAGAGTAAAGTAAGTTGTGATGGGTTAAGGAAAGTTGCCATCATGCCCAATGTACCCATTTCTATTATACTGCTAAGTAGATTAGAATATTCTCATTTATTTGTCAGGTGATTCTCTTAGTATCCATGTTATTCTCATTTTACAGATGAAGAAACTGAGCATCAGAGATGGTAAATGACTTGCTCATGGGCATACAGCTGGTGAGTGCTGGAGGTACAGTTTGAACCTAAGCCTTTCAGCATCAAATCTGGTCATGTTTTCCATTGTGGAGATACGGATCACTACTAATTTGGTTGGTTGTAGAGGTGTGGGAAATTAGGGAGAGCTACTTGGAAAAGGTGGCATTTGAGCTAGGATTTCAGCTGGTAGAGATGGCATTCAGGGGTATGAGGACAAGAATGAGTATCCCAGGAGTAGGGAACACTTATTTCTTATATAGTACCATCGAGGCTGCCATGTTCTGAAGTTTCTCGTTATCTTTAATATTTCTGCAGATGAGGAAACTGAGGCTTTACAGAGGTTAAATGGCTCACTTGTCTATTATTGTATAGAGGGAATATATGTTAGTATCAGAGGGAATGTATGAAACCAGGTCTTCTTAGACTCCAAGTCCAGTATTCTTTTATTATGTCACACTGCCCCCAATCTTTGACTTTTCTTTCTTTTCCCCCTCTTTGTTATTCCCCCCTAATTAGTTACTAGTTGTTGATTTCAGCTCCTAAATACCTCTTGAATCTGCCAATTCTTTTTCGTGTTCCCACTGCTACCATCCTAGTCCATAATCTCTTTACCACCTGTAGGGTTTCTCTTGGTAACTTCTTAGTGGGCCTTCCCATCTATCTTGTCTGCCACTTTTCCATTTCCTTCCTCATTTTCCTGACAGACTAATTTCCCTTATGTAAATATCTGATCATGTTACTTAACTGTACTAAACCTTTCAATAGTTCCTTATTATTTACAAAATAAATACCAAACTCCTTTGACTGGCAACAAGATCCTCTACAATCTGGGGCCATACTACTTTTTATGGTTTTATCTCCCATGACTTGTATCCCAAATATGTCCATGCTGCAGGGAAACAGAAGTATTTTCTGATGGGATTCTGTACTTTGCCCACCTTTATGTTTTCTGTGTTCATGCTGTTTCTAGTGTTTTTACTTCTCTTCTTTGTTTGATGCCCACCTTTTTTTTTTTTTAAGTCTAACTGCAATTCTACCTCCTTCATGAAACCTTCCTTGATTTCTCCTTCCCATGTCGATCCCCATTAGTAATGAACATTTTACTCAAACTTCCTGGAAATAGTATGTTTCACTTCTCTCAGTATTTTCCACTACCAACTGTTAGTTCCATATAGATAGAGTCCATGTCTTCTCTTAAACTTTCTATTTTACTGGTACCCAGCACAGTTCTTTATATGGAGCATACCTAATAAATGTTTTGTTGAATGAAAGAATGAATCAGAGTGAGGAAAGGCATGGTAGAGGATGTGTAATGAACATGGTGAATAGTCCAGTTTACCTGGCATATAGTACAAGATCAGAGAGTCAATACTTATGCCAATATTTTCATAAACCCAAGTCACCTCTTCCCAGATCCTCGATCTTTTGGGTTTCTCACCAGTACTCAGTTGATTGTTTTTTGCTTTGAATTCACAGATATTTTTTATCTAAATAGTATATAAACATTTTCAGAAAAGCTGAGTGTACTTCTGGTTTTGTAGGCTATATCTGTTTTGTAGGCAAAAAAAAAAAATCCTTTTAGACCACGGACTTTCAGATATCTTGCTCTACAGAAGTCTTATCTTCAGCAGGCTTCTTGGGCACCCATGGCAGAAACAACTATCATGCTTCTTGTAATATGGTGTAACATGATAACATTAGTTTTTTAAAATTGTTTTTGGTAAACTGATTTAAGGTATTAGGGATTTACTAGGTGGATCACTTTTTTGATATAGGCACATGTAAAAGTCTTTTGCTTTTATTCTTCTTTTGTGTCACAGACCCCTTTGGCATTCTGGTGAAGCTTATGGATTCCTTCTCAGAATTATCTTTTTAAATGCATAAAATGAAATAGAATTACAAAGGAAACCAATTATATTGAAATAAAATTGTCATAATGTTAAAAGAAAAAATGAAACCCAGGTTATGAATTCTTGTCTTGATGAAATGGGGAATATGGTTCCTGTGATGATTCAGAGAAGAGTTTTTGCTGAAAAGTTCAGAAATACCTACCCTGTCTGTTTGAAAGGTGCCTAACTCCTCAGTGATTGATTACAATTTTATGATAGCTTTTGTCTTGAATGGAGAGTACAAACATAAAGGCAACTAAGGCTGAAAAGAAGGGTTTTTTACAGTTTGTTTGGTTGGGTGACACCAGAATCATGGTCAATTTGCTAATTCCAATCCGAAGTCTTGAGAATTTCATGAATTGTAGAACTTTTGAAAGAAAAAAATTTACATTTACCACTTGAAGAAAAAGTGAGGATAGATGGGCAGTTAATCATAGCAGAGTAAAATGAACATTATTAACTTTTCCATTGGCTCATTCTTCACTGAAAAAAAAAGCCACTCACCAAGAGCTCTGTCTTCTCTCCTCCTCATCCTCATCTCATGTTACTCAGCTGTCTTCTACTATTTCCTTCTCCACCTCAGTCTGTTGTGAAGTCTGTTGTGACTTCTTGCCAAGGCAGACCTTTCTACATCTTCCCTTGATCCCTTTCTATCCCATCTTCTCCAACAGATTGCCCTATTATCTTTACTCACACTAATCTTCAATCACTGGCCATCTGCTGACTGCTCTCTGCTGTAAAGATGCTATGAACATGTCTATGTCTTCTCATAACTAAAAAACAAACAAAAAAACACGAAAAACTCTAACTTGATCCGATGCTAGTGTCCTCTGCTTTTTGTGGCTAAACTCCTTGAGAATCCTCTCTCCTCACCATCTTCTAAATTTTCTGCAGCCTAGTATCTGACCTCATTATTTAACTGAAAAGGCTTTCTCCAAAATTACCAGGGATCTCTTAATCTCAAAGTATAATGACCTTTCCTTAATCCCCATCCTTGAGCTCTTAGCATCATTTGGCACTTTGATCATCTTCCTTTTGATATGATCTCCTCTAGGTTTTCCTGAGACTGTTCCTTCCTAGTTCCCCTTCTCCCTGTCTAACTGCTCCTTCTCAGGCTCCTTTGCTGGGATCTTCATCCAGATTATGCCTCTTAACTGTGAGCATCCCCCAAGGCTCTATCCTGAGCCCTCTTCTCCTTTCCCTCTATATTGTCTCGCTTGTTGATCTTATCATCTCCCATGGATTCAAATGTCACCTCTGTGCAGATGATTCTTAGATCTGTTTACAGAGCCCCAAACTTTCTCCTGACCGCCAGTCTTCTATCTCCATATGCTTTTTGGATATCTCAAACTAGGTGTCACATAGATCATTTCAAATCCAACCTCTCCAAAACTGAATTCATTCTTTTTCTCCCTATATGCTTCCCTCATTCCAATTTCCCAAGGTCGTCATCATTCTTCTACTCACTGAGGCAATGAAGCTGTTATCCTCAACTCCTCATTCTCATTCACCCCTGTATATGAACCATTGCCACATCTTGTCATTTCTGCCTTCACATCTTCTTGTGTAACTTTCGCCTTCTCTCCATTCGCAGAGCCACCATCTTGGTGCAGGTTTTCATCTCCTCACACTTGGACTATGGTAGTGGCCTTCTGGTGGGTCTCCCTGCCTCCCTCCCTACTCCAGTCCATCCTCCACACAGCTGCCAACTGATCTTTCTAAAATGCAAGTCTGACTTTGTCATCCTCTACTCAATGAACTCTAATGACTCCCTCTACCATCAAATATAAAATGCTTATCAAGGACAGCTAGATGACATACTGCATGAAGTGCTTCCCTTGGAGTCAGGGAAGATTCATCTGAGTTTCAAATCTGTTACTATCTGTGTGACTCTGGGCAAATCACTTAAACCCTGTTTGCCTCAGTTTCCTCATCTGTAAAATGAGCTGGCAAAGGAAATGGCAAACCACTCCAGACCAGTATCTTTGCCAAGAAAACCTCAAATAAGGTCACCGACACTTGGATACAACTGAAAAACAAATGAACACGAATTTTAAAAGATTTTAAAGCTCATCCCTACCTTTCACTTTCACAGTCTTCTTATACTTTTCCTTCTTCATACTCTATAATCCAGTAACACCAGCTTTCTTGCTGTTCCTCACATTTCCCAACTTCATGACTTTTTACTGACTGTTCTCCATGCCTGGATTGTTCTTCTGGCTTTCCTGGCTTCTGTTAAATCTCTGCTCCAATCCTTCTGGCAAGAGGCCTCTCCCAGTCCTGCTCAATGCTAATGTCTTGCCTCTTATATCTACCCTGTTTGTGTTTCGTATGTACACAGTAGTGTTGGAGTCTTGTCTCTCCCATCTTAGAGTCTGAGCTCCTTGAAGGAAAGGACCCTGTAGCACATTGCCTGATCTATAGTAAAAGCTTGATAGATGCTTGTTAACTTGACTTGGCTTTGAGTGCTTAATAAAGTTGCAAATAATAGAAATTATGGGATTAAAGAATATAGATTTTTGGCCTAGATTTGTGATTTCATCAGGGTGGGGTACTCCTGGTAAGAAAAGTGCCTCCATTGATGAAGAACAATCCGAAACTTAATCTTAGAGAGTCCCCTGATGATGCTGAGGCAAGGGCTTCCTGAATCCAAGATCTGTTTCCTGTTGTCTATATTAGACTGCCTTTCAAGGTTCCTTAAAGTTCAAAAATTCTGATTCTTTATTTGGGTTTAGTTTAAAAAGAATCTTCTCTTTACTTCCTCTCTGGGGGAAAATATTATGTCATACTTCTTTTCAGACTTTTATTTCCTACGTGCTCATCTTTAGAGATGATAAATCCTATGCATGCAAAGATCCCCATCTGCCTTTTGCCTCTCCTCTTCTTTGACATACTAGATGGAGGAGCTTCTGGCTGGGGAAACTGTTGGATGAAGGCCTGTGCTTTTGGGTAGCAAGATCTCCACAGATTTAAGGATCCAATAGAGTTTTTACAAGGCTGTTTTTAAATCACTCTGAAAGATGTACTATATGTGAACAACAGTGTGTGGTGGGAAAAGAGAAGGCTGTAACAACTTGGGGGATATGTGGGAACTTCTCCTTAGATAAATCCAAGAAAGTAATTTAAATTATTTAGCATTTAGGTCAGAAGCTTATTTGTATTTGTGTGAGGTTAAAATTTTGTATTGTAGTCTTATTACTTCTTTTTCACAATTCCATTACCATGGGAGCAAATACCATTTTGCTATTTATTATTTATAATAAATATTGTAATAGCTATTATTATTTATTAATTATAATATTGAAGTTTAGGTTTCTGGAAAGTTGGAATAAGGGTAAATCCTGATGTTTTATATAGTTAAAATGGATAAGGCTTTCTTGATGGTTTGGGTTGGGATAGTATGTAGTATATAGGATTATATACTCTAGGGACCTAGAGTCATCTGGTCTAATGCCTTCATTTTATAGATGAGGAAACTGATGCCCAGGTAAATTAAAAAACTTAAGTAAGTTCATATAGGCTATATATGCCAGAGGCAATATTTGAACTCAGATTCTATAATCTAGAACCAGTGCTCTTTCCCCCTTCCTTGTTATGTTGAAAAATAATTCTTTTGGAGGTTGTAGATCTAAAATCCAGTGCTAGTTCTACCACCTACCACTTGGGTAACCACGATAACAAGTCACTGTCATTTTTATTAATTTTTCTTCTAAACTTAAACAACTTCCCACCCCCACCCCCCCAAAAAACCTTCACACTAGGAGCATTTCCCTATACAAAGTAGAACACAAAGAGAAGATTATATATGAAACTGAATCTTTATTCTAAGCTGCATGCTTTAGGGGGAAAAAGTATATAATAAATTCAGTGTGTTTCTTTCAAAATTGTTCTGCTTTTCTGTGCTTTCCTCTGAACTTCCTTCTTTTCTCCTCTGTGCATTTTTGAAAAAATATTTTAATCACCCCCCCCTTTCTTCTTTTCCCTTTTTTTGACATTACCATCTCTACCCTACCTCTCTTCCTCCCCTCCCCAATTAAAAACAGGAAAAAAAGCAAAACTCTTGGTAAATGATGAGTGTAGTCAAGCAAAACCGATTCCCGCAGTAGCCATCCCTGAAGCAGTCAGTGCCCTCTCAGTTAGGAGGTGGGTGCACACTGTCTTCGCGGTTCTCATTTTGCTCCCTGTCAGTTCATACTTTCCAGGATCCTCTGAACTCTCCCGTTTTATCATTTCTTATGGTATAATAATATTCCATTATATTCACATACCATAATTGTTCAGTCATTCCCTGATTCTCGTTGTTTAGTTTTGAGTTTTTCTTTTCTCCTCCCCTTTTAGTTCCCTCACATCAGGATCAGGAATATTGTTTTGCTAACAACTGTCCTCTTCCCAGTATTACCCTTTCTCTTATTCCACATTTCCCTGTTCCAGCTTGTTTCCTTGTTGACTGTGATTTTTTTTTTTACATCAAACACTGTGTGTGTGTGTGTGTGTGTGTGTGTGTGTGTGTGCGCGTGCTCACATATGCCTGTGTGTGAAACCCTCTTTTGTCTGGCTTACACAGTAGTGAGGTTCAGCCTATGTAAGCTCTCCCCACCCTTCCTTTGTGTTTTGTTTACTCTTTTTCTTACGCATCTCAGTTGTGAGAGTAACAAGTTCTACTCCCTTCTTCCTGCTTTCTACACTAAGATATTCCTTTTACTTTCCCTTTTCTCCAAAAAGGAAAGCAAACCCCTTCATACTCTTAAAAAATTCTTCAGAAAAGAACCCATCTACTACCTCTCAAGAAATACACACGCAGGTCCTTTATTTTCTTAACAATAACAATAATAACTAGCAGTAGAGCAGTTTGAGATTTGCAAAGTGCTTAGCAAATATTATCTCACTTGATCTTCACAAAAACCCTGAGAAGTAGGTTCTATTATTATGCCCATTTTAAAGATAAGGAAACAAGTAAGCCAAGATTAAATGACTTTGCCCAAGGTCACACACTTAATAAATGTCTGAGATTGGTTTTGAACTTGGGTCTTCCTGACCATAGGTCCGCCACTTTGTCTGTTGCACACTCCACCTTCCTCTGGTGATTGTTAACTGGATTTGGGGGAACACTCACCTTGTTCTGATTTATATTCTAAGATCTCCTTTATAGTAGAAGTTGCTATGTCTTGAGTGATCTTGATTGTAGTTCCTTTATACTTGAACTCGTTCTTTCTGGACTCTTGCATTGGTTTTCTCTGATGTGGGAGCTCTGGAATTTAGCTATGAGATTCATGGAAATCTTTGTTTTGGGGTTTCTTTCAGTCAGTGATCAGTGGATTCTTTTAATTCTCCATTAGATCTAGGCAGTTTCATTTATGATTTCTTGAAGTATAGTATTGAGCCTTTTATGAAAAAAATCAGCTTTCTAGGAGGCCTTTGATTCTTAAATTATTTCTTCTTGATCAGTTTCCCATGTCAGATACTTTACATTTTCTTCTGCTTTTTTCTGTTGTTTAATTTTGTGCTAATATTTCTTTAAAATTTTTTTTATTAATTTATTTTAAACTTAAATACTAAAACTTAAACATACAATAAAAAAGAAAAAGAAGCCTATTATAAGCTTAAATACAAAAGAAAAAAAGGCACTGCCATGTGCACAGCAGAATGTAAGAGAAGATTCAAAATTTATAGCAATTAATTTCCATTTCAAGAAAGCCTGTATAATAAATATTATATATTGTATTCAGAGCAGTCAATCTTTTCTTTGCTTCCTTGTTAATTTTTCTTCTTGTCTCTTCGTCTCATTTATTGCTATTTGGCCTATTCCAGATTTCAGGGAGTTCACTCCTTGGGTAAGATTGATCACACTCTCTCCTAAGCTGTTTATTTTCCTCCTAAATCTTTTCCTTTAGTGTTTTGTTTTATTTTTGATCTCATGCTTTCTTTTAGGTATTCATGTATTCCTTGTAGAAAATTCCATCTTATACGTCTAGGTTGGGTTTTTTAATATCTCTGGGTCTATAAAGATTGTTTATGGTAGTTTTTGTCTTTTTCTGTTTATTTGTCTTTCCAGTCTTAGTTCCTGAATTGAGGCTTTGTGCCAGGATCAGGCTCAGACCCCTAATGGGCTTTTGGGTAGGGACTTCGTACTTCACGTGGGTAACCCTGGTTCCTGTGCTGACCTCTACTGCCCAGTATGTGGTTATGCTGATTCTATTAGATTTTAGGCCTCCCTGGATCTTTGAGGTTTACAGCTTTGGATTTTAAGGATTCTCTATGGAGTCTCAGATGGTGTACTAGGGACTTTGGAGCCTCTGAAACAGGAATGTCTTGGTCTTAAGTACAGCTGCACCTGGACTGGTCACTGTTGCTTTGTTTTTCTCCCAAGGTCAGTTCTGTGGGTTTATGACCACTCTGGGGCTTTCTTGTGGGATCATTCTCCTTGTGCTGCTTCTGATACATAGCCTTAGAGGCTGTACATGTCTCTGGCTTTGCTCTACTCACACTGGGATTCTTCTGTCTTGTTTATCTACGGTAGTCCTGACTTTTGCAGACCTTCTTTTTCTAGTGGCTGCCAGCTTCTGGTTGACTTTTTGTGCAGCTTGGGGATCTACAAAGTCACTTACTAAAATTTGTCCTTGGATTTCTTGATCTTGTTGTTGGGTTTTATGTTATTGTTACCATTTTGCTGGACTAGATACTGCCTGCCTGACTCCATTAAGGCTGGAAGTTCTCATAATCACAGGCTTTTCTGTAGCACGTGAAAAGTTGCAAAGTACATTTAACTGTATTCCCTCATTTGAATCTTACAACTGCCTTGTCAGGACAGGTACAAGTATTATTGCTATATATAGATTAGGAAACTAACAACCAGATTAAGTGATTTGTACACAGTCCCAACTGGGTATTGGAGGTAAGATTTTAACTCAAGTTTTCCAGACTGTGAATTTAGTCTCTCTCCACTGTATCAAATCACCATACTATATTATTTCAGTTCTTTAAGACTTATTTTCTACATTTATAAAATGAGGTAATTGAATGATTCGTCTGCTGCAAAAGTTTATAATTCTATGTACAATCTGTCCTCTTGCCTCTGAGTAATAATTGCCTCTTAACATCTCCCTGGTGCCTCTATCCTATTAGTCATAAAGTCCTGTGGATTCTTCCTTCAGTGTCTTATAGCATCCATTTCCCCAGCCTGGACCTTTCTTGTAAACTTCATTCCCGCATTGCCAACTGCCTGTAAATTAGCTACCTGGATCTTTCCCTAGCATCTCAAATACAAAATATCTAAAACCAAACTTCTAATCTCTCCTACTCCCAAAATTGGTCTTGTGGTTTTTATTATTTTTCTAAGTGGTGTTAGATATTTTATCCAGTTTCCTCTAACACTGAAACCTTGGTGCTGTTTTGGGCTCTTTCTTTTCCCTTACCTCTGCAACACTCTTTGAACCTGTTGTATTCATTCTTTTCCCATTGCAACTGTTATGATAGAGGCCCCTATCATCACCCATCTGAGCTACTACAATTGTTTTTGGAGAGAGCTTTTCACTTACTTTTTTCAGTTATTCTTCATGCAACTATCAAAATAATCTTTGTGCAATGTTTTGGTTAAGTTAGTTCTTCTGTTCAAAAATCTTTAGTAGCTTCTGATTGCTTGCTGACTAACTAAAAGTTTCCTCTTCTTCACCTTGCTCCTGTAGTTCTTCACTATTTGGTGCCACCACCTTGCAGGCCCATCTGGTCTTACTCCCCTCCACAGCAGGATATTTCAAAGAAACTGAACTCTTCTCCATCTTTTGAACACATACTTTACTTTCCCAGCTTTGGGCCTTTGTTCATGATGCTCCTTGTACTGTTAAGGTCTTTGATTTCCCCCTTTTCCTACTAACCCTTTTAAACTGCAGATGAAATGCCCCATCTTCCAGGAAGCTTTTCCTGACTGTCAACATCCTCATATTGATAAAGGTCCCTCTGGACCTTGTTTAGTATTTTGTTTTGCAGGTTAGATATATTAAATCATGTTCCTGTAAGTTCCATGAAGATAGGAACCCAATCTTAACCCGATTTTTCCATATCTTTCAGTATAACCCAGTACTTTATACGTAGTAAACAAAGGGGCTCCAAAAAAAGTGTTATACAGGTTCTCAAAAGTCTCAAAAAACACTTATAGAAGCTGAAAACTTCACTAAGACTGGGGCACCCAATTTGACTGAAAGAATTGGACCTATTTCTCTTAGAGAAAAAAGGACCTGAGGAGCATGACAACTTGCCAAATATTGGACAACTGTTATATATGAGAGATTAGACATATTCTCTGCTGAGAGAACTTAGAACTGTGATGAGAAGTTGCCAAGTGGCAGATTTCATCTTAGAGGAGGAGAAAACTTCTTACTAATTACATCTGGCCAAAAGTATAAGGGCTGCCTCAGGAAATACTGGACACTGCCTCATTGGATGCCCTTAATCAGAGACTGGATAATCTCCTGTCAGATACGTTGCCGAGGGGGAGGGAAGTCCTTTCCAAATCTGAGAGTCTATGAGCACGTCTAAATTTTTCTCTTTCTGTTCCCAATATAGCAACATAGATCTTGAGCTACCAGGGACCTTTGAAGTCTTCTATTCAAACCCATTATTTTACACATAAGATAAGTGACCTGCCCCTAAAATATTTATGTAAGTCATGCCTTCTAGGAATAAATCAGGATTTGAACCTGTGGCTTCCAGCTCCAAATCCAGTGCATTGTACTGTGTTTCCCCTCCAGCTCCTCTACTTATTGTCTTCAGAACACATCTTGTTCATTTTGACCTCTATGCCTTTGCTAATTCTTTTCTTTCATGTGGAATGTTGTCCTTCTTGGATTTTACCCAGAATATTACACATCCTTCAAGATCCAGCTTTAATGTCAGTTCTTCATAATCTCCCCTATCACCCTCTCTTCTCTGAATCCATGGAGCCCTTACTGTCTGTACTGAGTTATTTGGCACTCCTTTTATCACCATGGATTGAGAGGAAGTAAGAAAATAGGAAGTAGAAAACTTGTGTTTGAGGCCTGTTCCTAGTCAAGTGATCTTAGTCAGGAGACCTGACTTCAGTTTCTACTTTTGTAAATAGATGATTTGGAATGAATGTGTAAGAGTAGATGTAAACCTGGCCTTGGAGCTGGAAAGATCTGGACTTAGTAGTTATGTGATTATGCCTAAGGCACTGTCTCCTAAACAAATCTTTAAGACTAAGTTACAGATGAGTAGCTGATGTTCACGGAAGATTTTTCTTTATTGATGAAGAAATCATAACTCTCAATCCCACCCTGTTCCACTTCCCCCACCCCCCCAAAAAAGAAAAGAAATAAAGAAATGATAATATTTACTCTGCCAACCTGGAGAGGATGGGTATTTCTGAAGATCAAATGAGATAATGTAGAAAATTGCTTTGAAAAATGTAAATAGAGCTACAGAAATTCAAGATTATTGTTGTTTAACTTTTCACTGTATCTTTATCCTCTTTTTGTCTCCTGGCTTATAGGAACTCAGCAGGCACTTGATAAATATTTGTTACATGAATGGCATGAGGGATAAAGCCTTAGGCTGAAGTTCTAGGCCATTGTTCAGCTTCCTGAAGTAGACTCCCTCCCAGAAAGGGGAACACAGAAAAGGTCAGCATGTTAAAGAGAGGCTTTGCATAGTCCTGGGCCAGATCTCTTTTGGAATTAATTTCAGGCACTTTATGCTAAGAAAACGTGATCACAGCAGGAATGCTCAAAAACCAACTTATTGAATCTCAGAGGACATTGATATGACATTTTTTGTATGTCCCTAGTGTTTTCAGAGGATTAGTTGGATGGAGTGCTTTGCTTTGACTGCTTATTATACAAGGCATTCATTAGTGTTGGAAAAGTGTTTACAGGGATTAATGTCTGCTTTAGGAAGAGTAAACGCCAGACTACTTGGAGTGCTTGTTATAGAGAACATTTGGAGAAAATCCCAAGTCTGGTTGGCCATAATCTCTTAATTGAGTAGAATATAATGTGGCATCTTTTCCTGTACAGGAAGCAGGAGTCTTATCACTTTCATGTTCATTTGTGTCTATTGTTTGTCTAATCACGATTTCCCTTACTTCTGAATAGCTTCAATTTATGTGACTGGGAAAAAGTATAGCTTTATCTGAAAATAACTCTTTAATGAAAATGTATACCACTTCACCTTTTTTCTAGGAACAAAGAAAAAAGGATGGGTTTGTTTTATGTCAAACTTGACAGGGTTTGGAATTTGTTTCTTTAAATTTGTTTTGATTTTGTAAGAAAGTTGTTACCTTGGTGAGGAAATTGTTCCTAATAGGAAAATTTCAATCGATTTTATGATGAGTGTTTTTCATTTTTGTTTTAGTGCCAGCCTTTACTGTTGTACATCACATGAATACCATATTGAGAGTAAACTACTTATGACAGCCTTTTGAAGACAAGGAGAGTGTTACGGTGAAGGGAATAGAGAACTGACTTGGGACCAAGGAGACTTGGGTTCATGTACCCCACTCTGCCATTTACTGATTTTGTGACCTTGGGGAAGTCACTTTATCCCTAAGTGCTTTGGGCAGCTCTCTGAGACTAGAAGTTGAAAAGAAGGTACTGATCTGCATAGTTAATTAGTTGGAATTTCTTCATTTGTCAATTCCATATACTAATAAAATCAGAGGTCCAATCCCTGTTCCTAACCTATTTAAACCCCTTAAATGAATCAGATAAATAATAATAAAAAATAATGATTATTATAAACAACAATACATTAATAATAATAATGATAATAATAAACAATATTATTTAGTATAATATTTGTGTGGGTACATGTTTCTGTGCCTTTAAACAAAGTTTTTATATTTCACTGAAGTCTTCTTTTTGGCATGGAGGAACCCCAGGGTTTTCAGAGGCCAACAGATCCCAAGTAGAACATAACTACTACCAAGCCAGAAAGACACGTAGAATTTGTACCTAGTGAAAAGGCCATGTAAGGGTCAATTTTCTGATTTCAGAGAAGTCATGAGGTTCTTTTTTTTTTTTTAAAGCCAGAATAGCACCTTGCCCCAAGACAAATAAGCTCCAGATACTAACTTCAGAACTGGGATTGGGGGGTGGCTAGGTGGCACAGTGAATAGAGCACTGTACCTGGAGACAGGAAAACCTGCGTTCAAATTCGGGCTCAGACACTTGACACACTTACTAGCCGTGCGACCTTGGGCAAGTCGCTTAACCCCAACTGCCCTCCAAAAAGCAAAAAAGACCACCCCAAACTGGGGTTGGAATCCAGGTCTTCTGACCACTTTCTTTCTCTACCATGCTATGCAGACTTGAGAATTTAAGATGAAGAGGTAAACATGACAAATGTAGTCTAGGTAGAATGGGATTTGCAACCAGAATAGGAAAATGGAAGAGTATACTTAATTTAGGAGAAAAATATCTGATGGAAAGTGAAATGTGTCCAAGTAGCCTTGCATGTTATGAGTGGAACTTGGAAGGAAGAAGCCAGTAAAGAACATTTAGGTGGATACCAAGGTAGAGAGAAACTGAAATGATGTAATTGTGGAAATGTACCATTCATAATCTTCCTGGTCCCTGATGATGACTTTACTGATCCTGATCACAGTATTGGCATAATATAGAAGCAAGATATGATAGTGAAAGGATATTTTATATTTCTGGAAGTTAAATTGAGGTCTCATTCTGTCCAAATCAGAAGATCTGATTAAATTCTTGGCAAGCCTTACTGACAGCTTCATCTATCAAGAAGATAAAGGTAGAGATGAGAGAAAGTCCTATCCAGAAACTAATTTATCCAGCAAAGAGGATTTGGTTGACAAGATGGAAGTGATGGTTACATAGGGGGAAAGTGACCATGTAACCAGATATTTGCAATGGAGTTTTAATAGACTGTAAATTCAACATAAGTAAACAGTGTACTGTGGCTTCTCAAAAAAAAAAGGATGCTTTCTCTCTCTCTTTTTCTCTCTCCTCCTCTTCCTCTTCCTCTTCCTCCTTCTCTCATTCTCCTTCTCCCTCTTTCCTTCTTCCCTCCCACCCTCCTCTCCCTCTTTCTTTCCTTCTTTTCTTTTCTTTTATTTCTTCCTCACCTCCTTCTCTTCCTTCCTTTCTTCCTTCCTTCATTCCTCCCTCCCTCCTTCCCTACCTTCCTTCCTTTCTTCCTTCCTTCATTCCTCCCTCCCTCGTTCCCTCACTTCCTTCCTTCCTTCCTTCCTTCCTTCCTTCCTTTTTTCCTTCCTTCCTTTCTAGCTCTGATTTCATTGGTATAGGTAGCACCTAGTAAGAGACTTCCTTAACCAATGCAAATCTAGGCCTTCTCAGCCATTTGCAGTCTGAGTTGTTTGGGGCATTCACTGATAGGTTAAGTAACTTGCCCAGGGCCACACAGCTGGTATATGGCAGAGGTGAGACTTGAACTCAGGTCTTCCTGACTCTGAGATCAGCCCTACAATTGCTATACCAACCCTGCCTCACAATAGAGACTTAGAAGCATAGCTTCCTTCATATGAAAGGTAAATGTTTATCAACACAGGCTAAGTCTGTGTTATCTGTGTTAATAGAAGTATATTCTCCTTGAGAAGGGAATTTCCTAAAAATTAGAGCAAAGATGGGATAGACTATCTTTTGAAGCAGCACATACCCTGTCATGGGAAGAGTTTAAACAGAGGTTGGATGGCTTCTTGTCAGAGATCCTCAGAAACGGCCTCACCTAGGTGACCTCCAAACACTCTTCTAAAGATCAGATGGTGTGACTGTATTCTGAGACTATTACAAGAACAAACAAAAAACCAGTCCCCAGAAATAGTCATCTCTTTTCTTCTTTTTCAGGAAGTATATTCCCTGAGATGACAAACCTATATGCTGTTTGTCAGGAAGAGATCATAGGAAAGAAGGTCAGAGTTTGTGAGGCTAGTGTCTGTGTGTTCAATTTAGCTTCTCTCTAATTTTATAGCTGCAGATGAACTAGACCATCCTGTGGTGTTATTAACTGGTTATAAGAGGAACTTGGTGACAGTCTGTGGATGGTTCGGCACAAATGTGCAGGGTGTGCACTCCTGAACAAATCTTTCAGTACATGCTTTGTAGAGGATGACTCATTTGCTATGAGGGGATAGCACTTTAAAAAGTTTTCTGGATGTTGTATTTTTATTATGAACTTAAAAATAATGAACAAACATTTCAACCTAAAAAGAACAAAGAAGTGAATTTTATATAAAGCTCTGAACCCTTATGTAGTTTTAATATTAAAAATTTAACAAGGTGGTAACAAAATTGCCTAGTTCATATCTCTATCCAGATTTTTACATTATTTTTATTATTTTATTATTTATATAAATGATTATATATTTATGAATGTATAAATAATTATATATTTATCATATATAAATTGTTTTTGTTAATTTTATTAATTTCATTTCTATTATTGTTGTTTGGGTGCTTTCCTCCATGTTGTTTTGTACATATGTATGTGTATGTGACAATCAATAATAAAGGTTTATTTGAAATTAAATTGGATTGAATTTTTATTTCAATAATTTTTCAATTTGTAGAATTATGGGACATTGTAGATCAACATTTCTTACCTCCTCACTTTATTTTCTGAAGAGCTGAATTGTCAGGTTGTATTGGCCACCTCTCCTGAGACTCTAGAGCAGGGGTGGAGAACCTGCAGCCTTGAGGCCACATGTGGCTTTCCTCTGGTGCAGCCTTTTCACTTGAGTCCAAGTTTTACAGAACAGATCCTTTTATTAAGAGGATTTGTTCTGTGAAGTTTCAATTCAGTCAAAGGATTGCACTTGAGGACCTAGAGGGCTACATGTGGGCTTGAGACTGTGCTGATATATTCCTTATGTCCATCTTCTCTTCTTTCACTAGTAAATTTTTGACTGGATTTTTGCCTTTAAGAAGTATTCTAATTATTTTTTTCTCTCCCTGCTGACTGGGGAGTGCTGGGTTGGGAGTACTGGGAAGTAATTGTAAGCCATGAAATATTGGATGATTGAAATGATCTGACCTTGTTGAGTTTTGAGACAGCACATGCTGAAATGATTGTCTTTTACCAGATAAAAAGAAACTAAGACCAAGTAAATGTCATTATTAGTTCCACTTCTAAGAGTTCCACTTTTATTTGGGGGAAGTATGTGCTTGTATCCATACTCTCCTTCTAAAGATAAAGTTATGTGACTCCCTCTGCTTGTCCTCAAACAAACTGAAATCCATAAAGGGAGGCATTATTGAACTTTTACACTTTTCCATTTCCTAAAAGACAAAAAAAGTGCCTGAGAGATACATAATAGGATCATCAGGCCATAGCCTTTAGACAGACTTGCTATTATTCATGCGATCTACATTCTTTCTACACTGGAGCTCCATGTGACCCCCTTCTTGCCCCAACTGGGCATCCCATGTCCTGTCTCCATGTCTTTGCATATATGCCCTTCTCCGTGTCTGGACTGCAGCCAAATGGTCAAGCAGATAGAACACTGGACTTGGAGTCAGATTTGAGTTCAAGTTCAGCTTGCTGTGTGACTCCAGGTAAGTCACTTAGTCTCTTTTAGCCTCAATTTTCCTCATCTGTAAAATGGGGACCACAGTAGGAGCTACCTCACAGGTTTGTTGTGAGGATCAAAAATAAGATAAGATATGTAAAACACTTTGTAAGTCTTAAAGCGCTATACAGATGAATGCTAGCCAATCAACATTATCAACACACTCTTTCTTCCCTTTCACCTTTCAGATCTTTGACTTTCTTCAAGGCTTAGTCATGTTACCATCTCTTTTAAGAAGTCCTTCCGGATTCCCCTTGCTTTTAACATTTCCTGCCTCCCTCCTCAGACTACCATATGTTTACTTACGTATATGTATGGTATATACCACCTCAACAAAATTTTTGAGGACAGAAGGCTATTGTATCCTTTCTTTGCCTCTCTGACATCTAGCGTACAGCAGGTGCTAAATAAACATTTTTGTTGTTGAATTGCCATGTTTTTCTTTCCCTAATCTGTTTCTCATGTCGATATGTTTCTGTGTCTTTTTGTGATTAAACGAATTTTTTTTTCCATTTTGCAAAATTCAGAAGCCAGAAGATAATAATCCCTCTTTAACCGGATTCAATCCTCTTATGATTCATCTAAATTTAGAACTTGTCATCATTTTGATCAACATGTTGATATAAATGATTAGTGATGTTTATTTTAGTTCCTTGAAGAGATCTGGATGATTTTTAACTTTCCTTCCAGCTTCTAAATCTTATCCTGGGACTCCCAAATTGTTCATGGCACCTTCATTTTTGCTTTTCTTTTTTTGAAGTCTGTTAACTGACAAGAACTCCCAGATGTTTTTAATGATACACCTGGACAGAGGTGCAGAGCTTTCTGGGATGGGCTGGACTAGGCGACTGTGCACTGAAATTTTGCCAAGCAAAAGAGACTTGAAGGACCAAGGAGCAGGAACTTGATCTTGGCATCATATCTTTGTTTGCAATAGGCCTCTGAATTCTAACTTTTTTTTATTTTTTAAATTTTAGAGAGTGGTTCAGCCATTAGTTAAATTTTGTAAAATCTCTCTCACCTAGGTTGACTGGTTAGTTAACGATCGTTAAGAACTTACTGTAAATTTACATTTGCTCCAAAGAATGTCATGCTTGATCCTATACATGATTGCACGCCACCATGGGGGGGGGGGGAAGGGAGGGGAGAAAATCTGAAACTCAAGTGATTGTGGAACTGAATCTTGTAAATTAAAAGTAAATGAGTAAATAAAAAAAAAAAGTCACCAAAAAAAAAAAAAGAGTGCCATGCTTGAGGTAAATATTTGTCTTTGAATATCGAGCTGTGTCCAAACCTGAGCTTATCAATCATTTCTTCTCACCTCCAGGCTTCTCATCCTCTTTAAATTTCCCCTTTTCTGTTGACTTGCACTACCATCTCAGAGGCACTCAGACTGAGAACTTCAATCATTCTTTTCTAATTCCTTCCCCACTCCTAATCTAATCAGCCTGTCCTATCTCTGAGATATTTTTTTTTTACATTTGGTACATCGGTTTGCACTATCACTGCAATTTTATTATTTGTATAAATTATTATATATTTATGTGTGTTCAATATAGCTTATCTCTAATTTTATAGCTGCAGATGAAGGAGACCATCCTGTGGTGTTATTAATTGGTTATTAAGAGGAACAGGCTTTTATTATCTTTTACCTGAATTACTGTAATTCCAGCTCATCTCCTGGCCTAAAGACCAGGAATTCTTTACCTGGGGTCTGTGAACTTGTTTTATGAAATATTTTGATTGTATTTCAAATATAATTAATTTCCTATATAATCCTATATATTTTATGAATTACAAATAGCAAAAACCACACATATTATGAGAAGGAGTTTAAAAGCTTCACCAGATCACCAAATGATCCAATATATAAAATTTTTTTTTTTAAGGAATCCTGCATTAGATACTACTTCTTCCAACCTATTTGTCCCACAATAGCCAAAGTAATCTCCATAAAACACATTTCACATTCAGTTGTGCCAGACCATTTGGGGTCTTTTTGGCAAAGATAGTGAAGTAGTTTGCCATTTCCTTCTTTCCTTCTGTAGATAATTTTAACAGGGTTAAGTGAGTTGCCTAGGGTCACACAGCTAGTAAGTGTCTGAGACCAGGTTTGAACTCAGGAAGAAGACTTTTTATGACTTTAGGGTAGTGGTTCTCAACCTTCCTAAAGCCATGACCGTTTAATACAGTTCCTCATGTTGTGGTGACCCCCAACCATAAAATTATTTTCATTGCTACTTCATAACTGTAATTTTGCTATTGTTATGAATCGTAATGTAAATATCTGATACGCAGGATGTATTTTCATTGTTACAAATTGAACATAACCCACAGGTTGAGAACTGCTGCTTTAGGGCAAGCATTTTATCCACTGTGCCATCTAAGTGCCCCATCTGACTATATTACATTGTTGCTCCAAAACTTTCATAGTCCTTCATTGTCTCCAGAATAAAGCATAGATAGATTCCTGGTAGTCAGGTCTTTCTACACCCTGCATGCTGCCTAGTTTTCCAGTAATTTGTCCAAAGTTGATTAAATTTGTCTTTGATCTTATTGGCCCTCCCTTCCAGCTTTCTGTACTCCCATGCCCCCCAGGCTATAGCCTGAAGCCCTTCTCCTGCAGCTAGTGGGTTGGGACCTGTGTCCCTCAGTTATTACAGATCCTAGCATAAGCACGATCCTTCTTTTCCACTCCTTGGATGATTAATCTAAGGATAAATAATAGGTTCAACTGTCCCAGGAATTATTTGATATTTGAAGGGAACTAAGCAATTCCAAAGAACTCCTCTTTGGTGGAATGTGTGTTGAAGGTGATTGTCAGTCCAAGCTCTCCAGTTTAAAGTAATAGTGGGAGGGCTAGGAAGGGGATAGGTAATTGTAGGCGCCTCTTCTTCCTCTGGGGACCTCATTTCCCAAAGGGAGGAGGGAGGAAGCACAAGTAAATAAAGGTGTGGTACAGTGGATAAAACTTGGGACTGGATTCAGGAAGATAGGAATTCAGATTAGGCCCCTTAGGCATTAACTTGTTGTGTGACCTTGGGCAAGTCACTCAACTTCTCTGCTTCAGTTTTCTCAGGTCACTTCAGTCTCCTCAAATAAAAGCAGCTAACTGCCAGGGTTGTTGAGAATCAAATGAAATATTTGTAAAGTGCTTAGCTCAGTGCCTGTCACATTGTAGGCACTTCATAAATCCTTGGGGTTTTTTTGTTTGTTTTTTTAAGGAACCTTTTCTGTCTCTCCACTTGGAGTTAACTCTGTTGCTTTGTCTGCCCCTTTTAAAATAAAGAAGGACCTACTTGGAAAGACTGGATTCAAGAGCTCAAATGTAAAAACACAACTGTGAGAATTAATACCTATTCAGTAATGAGAGTTCATAAAATTCTCTTTGAGGAAAATATGTAAATAATAAATATAAGATTTATCATAATGGGAAAATTCAGAAACAAGATATCTTTAGTTTTTAGCCAGAAGATAATGGGGGGATAATTTCTGTGGGTTTTTTAATCCCCAGTTTGGTTTCAAGGCAACTTGCTTTATTTTGTTTACTTGTGGCAGTAATATTTTTAAGGATGGCCTTCAAAAGAGAATTATTTTGCCATCTGACCTCATATGTTGTAATTTTTAGCCAGCATTAGCAATGTTGTTTGTCCTTTATGACATTAGGAGGGTGACATTTTGTCTTGCATGTGAATTGGATGTAAGTGAAGCAGGGCTGTGCAAAGTCATCAGCCCCCCTTTTTCCCCTAGCATAATTCAGAGTCCAGTGGCAAGACCGAGGTCAGGACAACTGGCCAGTGGGATGCAGTGGGAGACAAGGCCTTTTAAACTAAGATTTTCCCCAGGTTTCCCCAGGTACTGTCTGAGGCAGTACGCATTCAGTGATTAAAGGCTAGGTAAGAATTGAGGCAAAAGATGGCTTAGTTTGCCTTCTCAAAAGAATCAGTCTGGCAGGAGAAGACCTTCAAGGTTTCTGACCAGAACAGAAACAATTGCTATTTACACTCAATCTGAGCCATCAAAACCCAGACATTGAGCCAAGTGAGACTTGGACTGGGACCTGTTATTGGCCAATCAGTGAGAGCCAGATTGATTTAGGTTTAAAGGCATAGTCAGGTAGCTCCATTTGAATCATAATGGGCTTTATCAAATTCTGGTTTTTTAGAGTTATATTTCAAGAAATCATAAATGAAAACTATATCCAACAAAAGGGTTGATTGCTCTAGTTTTTTGTGGGGACAATGATAGAATAAATAAATAGGGGGAAAAATCTAGCTCCCAAACCCCAAGATATCTTGCAAAGTATAAATGATCAAAATTTATATTCCTTTGGACAGAGCACCCACATGTAAAGGTATGACTTCCCATGTGGACAGAGGGAGAGGAGGAGGAGGAAGAGGAAGAAGGGAGGAATGTTAAACAATTTGCTTAAATCTAAAGGAGATCTAGAATATTTATGGCATGTACTTTTAATATGGATTACTCCTTGCTCTATGTATGTAAATATTTTACTGAGATGAAAAAATAACTATGGCTATTTAAATCTGTGTCTTGGAGCTGGTTTCATGTATACTTGACATTAAGGTAAACTTGGTTTTAAGCATATGTAGTGGTGGAGT
Organism: Pseudochirops corinnae; assembly: GCA_028646515.1. NCBI lineage: Eukaryota > Metazoa > Chordata > Mammalia > Diprotodontia > Pseudocheiridae > Pseudochirops > Pseudochirops corinnae. Next base: position 136,584,885 of record CM053587.1, on the reverse strand, counting down.
ATCATTGAAATATGCCTGGTATTCCCTTGTTTGTGGCAGGATTTGTAGTCAAACTTTAGTTACTGGTTGGGAAGGAGTTCTTGTGATATTTTTGTTGTGTGGACCCTGAGATTCCTGGAATAATTGTGTGGGAGTATTTTAAAAAGAACCAGGGCCTACTTATCCACCATGTCTTTTTAGAATTTTGTAGTTCATAAGTACCTAACAGAGCTCCTTTTTGAGTTTTTAATGTCAGCCAACTGAAAACATTTATTTTGGAAGGCCAGTCCTTCTTAGAGTGACATTAGTTGACCTGAGTTTCACAGCTGTTTTTCAAAGAGTTGATTAAAACTTGATGGACAGGTAAGTCATGACAAGTCATATTGTCTCAAATGTCTTTCCTGGGGACTCTGGGAAATCATGACAGAAGGCCTTTTTATTTAAAGGAAGTAAAGCCATTGAGTGAACATTAGAAGATGCTTCAGATTTTTCCTTTATTCATAAGGCTTATATTTCAACAGCCTTTCATGATGTTTTGATGGCAAGTTCAGACTTTTCTACTTCAAATGAGAAACTAAAATGAGAATGGTATTAATCGCATAAATATGCTATAAACCTGTTTCAGTGAGTGTTGGAGTGAATGATGCATTTATCTAAATCTGATTTGTCAAGGTATATTTACTTGACCATATATAAATCATGCTGAATCTTAGAGTTGTTGCAGTTGTGAACTTTATATTTTATGTCTGTACATTTTTGGTGAAATCAGGTTACTGCTTTAAGTGAAAGGAAAGTACAGAAACCAACCAGCAAGACTTTGGAAGATGAACCAGTGGGGGGAAATGGGTACTGATCTACCACTAATACCAGTTATAGAACTATTTGCATCAGTGGTAGAGGGAATGAGATTTTTGACCTTGGTTGGAGTTAATAGAATTAATAGCTGTAATAGCATTAAATTTGCTTTTTGGGGTTTGAGAAAGTAGCAATTCCAGCATTATTTAGAAATCAATTCTTTTGGCCTCATTGGCTTTAAGACCTCAATTTGGAATTTTTGGCTCTGTTATTGGTGAGTGGGTTCTTAGGGTTTAAGATTGGATTTCCCAGTGGTCTTGAAAGCCCCTCCTTCAGTAGACTTTATCATCATTGCATGAGCAACTTCTGTGGCCTATCTGAGATGTCACAGGAATTGTGCAAAACATCATATGGTATTACCCTAATTTAAAAATAGTTAACTGTTTGCTACCATTCATTCCCCATATAACTTTAATTTTCCTGAGCTCTGTTGGCAGGTGACTCAGGGTCATTAGAACAGCGTTCCTATTTTTCTGCTGCTTTTCTTCTGCAGAAACCTTTGGCCCTAATATTTGCTCCCCAACTCCCTTCTTTTCCTCTTCCTTCTCTCTCTGTCTCTCCCTCTTCCCTCCATTTTCCTGTTGATCTCTCTCTTTCCTCCTATCCCAACCCCTGAAAATGTTGTTTTGATCCTTAGTTGTAAGCTGCAAGATACATAGTCATAAGTATGTTTCGTTCTTGTTAGCATTAGTCTAGACTTTCTTATTTTTTGCATTAGGTGCACTTTGAAAACATAAATTTTTGTGGTTCTTGGAATAGATTTTTTGGAGGAGAGAGTCTTAAGCTATATTGTCTTTCCTTTTTGTGTATATGTATAACCCTGTTGCTTACTTAGGAGTTTTTACCTCATCTACAATATATTTTGGCCACAAATCTCCCTACTCAGGTTGGTTTAAAGCAATCTATTGCACAGTAGAAGCACAAATCATCCATATTTTTGGGTGAGGTTGTTTTCTTTTGTTCCTCATCTAACTTTAAGCAGAACCCTGAATCTCAAGTTGTATTCTTTCTATGATATGTCCTTACTGACCTCCACTGGTTAAATTTTTAAAAAGTTGATTTAAAAATTCTTGTTTTGTCTTCACTAGACTGTGAACCTCAGAATCTATGTCCAAGAACAACTGTCATTTTAGCTGATCTAAATGAACTCTTGCTTTGGACCTTTAATTGTCTTATAATTCAAATACAATTATAGCAGTCCCAGTTAGAAAGGAGACAATGGCCCTTCTAATTTTCCTCCCTAACAGACTTCGTTGCTGCCTTTGGGATTATTGGGTTCAGAGCCATCCTTAAAAGGTCCCATCTTGGGAGAGACGCTATTTTAAATAAGTGAGGGTTGTATATATCCATATCTTAATCCAGTGCCTGGTATATAAAGTATAGTTTTTGTCCCTCAGCTTGCCTCACTTGCTTAGTGAAATTTTGAGGTCATGAGAAGAGGACTTTTGCAAATTATGATCTATCTATTTCCTGTGTTCTCTTGCTTTAACTCTTGGACCATGATAAATTGCAAGGTTTTATAGTTTGTTTTAAGAGGGCCATTGGGAATAAAGATAGCAGATGTTATCTAAAGAAACAAATACACTGGTGTTGGTAGTCAGGGACATTTTTAGCAAGTTTGGTTGGTAAACTCAATATTTTAATAATAATAACCAGTATTTGTGTAGTACTTTAATGTTTGCAAAGCAGTTTATAAAAATCATCTCATTTAATCCTCACAATAACCATGGGAGATGTAGGTGCTATGATTATTCCCATTTTGCAGATGAGGAAGTTATGGTAGATAGAAGTTGTTAAGTGACTCGTGCAGCTTCATTTAGCAAGTAAGAGTCAGAGGCCAAATTTTACCTCAGGTCTTCCTGACTCCAAGTCCATCGTTCTATTTATGTGCCACCTACCTTGCCTCTAGGCTTTAAGCTCAGATATTCTATTTGAGTTTAAAAAACAAACAAAAAACACTCATTAGCCAGCTGTCATAAAAATTAACCATGCATAATGTATAAAGATTTTTAAAAACCTAATTCTTAAAAAAATAATAATGGTACATTTCTAAATAGTTAAGAGATCATCATGTCAGATTAGTATGGGACAGTTTTTCATTCATATGAAATCCATTCTCCAACTTTATTGGTAAGAGAATATACATGAGTTCCAGTTACTATTCAGAAAGTTTGGATAAGGCAGACAAAGGTAACTTAGGATGCCAAGATCATGTTGAATTTTATGCATCCTCGTTCATATTACACTGAATTTAAAACATTCATTTTTTGCATAATTTATCCTTTTTATTAACATTAAGAAATTTTTTCTTTATGAAAGTATTTCTTTAAATAGCAGTGCCTTAGTGCATTTTTTAAAAAGGAGAGCATTAATTTTGGGATTTGTACTTGAGGAATTTGAGAATCCTAGCAGAAAAAGAAAGGACCTTAAATCATCTAATCTAGGACTTTTATTTTATAGATAAGGAAATTGAGACTCAGAGAGGTAAAGATCTTTGCTCACTGTTACAAAAGGGAAACTTAGGGATTGAGTTTAAAGAGGCATTGCCAGTTGAGGTATAAAGCATCCTTGAAATAATCATATAAATCAATGGGAAAGTAGGAAACAATTCTTCTCATGTGGAAAGTCAAGTATGCTATACCTGTATGTGTGTATGTGTGCCACACAAACCAGAGGGCAGCCAAATGGCACAATGGATAGACTACTGAACCTGGAGGCAGGCAGACCTGAGTGAAAAACCATCCTCAGACACTTATTAGCTCTGTGACTGGGAAAGTAATTTAACCTCCTCGTGCCTCAGTTTCTTCATCTGTAAAATGGGGGTAATAATAACACGTACCTCCCAGGGCTGTCGTGAGGATAACATGAAGTAATGTGTGAACAGCACTTTGCAAACTTTAAAGTTCTATATAAATGCTAGCTATTATAATTACTAGAAATGATGATTAGTAATGATTTTTGTTATTTAGGCCTCAGTAAGGATAATTAGTAACAGTTCTTATTATTTAGGTCTCAATAACTTGAATGATTTGCTAGGCTGTTTTATCTCTCTTGAGAGATAGCAGAAAATATTTATTTCCTTTTGAAGAGCTACAAAAAGTTTTTTTTTTCATACTTCTAATAAAACTCAAGATCCATATTTATTGTGAGTCCACAGGTAAGGGAACAGAGAGTATGAAGAAGCAGTTTTTAGATTGTCCATGAGCTTAGCTTTTTTCACTCTAACTGTGAGATTCTTTCCCAGTGATGAACAAATGAACATATTACTATAGGAACTAAAGTATATAAATCTTGCCATTACTTCTGTAGAAGCTGAACCAAAAAACTCAAAGAAGTTGCACCTAAATGGAAGGATACCTCACAGGTTTTCCCTGGAGAAGGATAAACAAAATAATTTGTTATTTTTTAAAATTAAATTGTATTTAATTGGAAAAAATCAGTTTTATTTTACTCCTCCCAACCTACCACACTATTGTAAGGGAAAAAAAAGAAAGAGAAGAAAAGGAAAGAAAAAAACCCTCTTGTAACAATTGGTATAGTGAGGCAAAAACAGATTCCAGCATTGGGCTTTTCTGAAAACTATGCATCTGTTTCTGCATTCCCAGCCATTCTGCACACCTCTCTGTCAGGAGGTGGATAGTATGCGTCACTGGTACTCCGGCGATTACATTCATCAGAGTTCTTTCAGCTTTCACACTTGTTTGTTTTTCCTATGTTGCTCTTATTACATAAATTTAAACAAAGTAATTTGCAGAGTTGGTTTTATCAGATATACAAAGGTAACAAGAAACTTCCTTTCATTGGACATTTGGTGCCAGGCAGTGTTTATGATAAATATTTTCAAAAAGATCACTTTGAAAATAATTGCACATTTTGTGACCACATGCAAAGGATTAAAAGGTAGAGAAATGTGAGCAAAAATTTAGTGAAATCCATACAATTAGAGGAACATATACTTTAATATCCCATGAGTTCAATGCAAAGTTAAGCATAAATAAATGAGGGCAGTAAAAATTATGTCAGAAAAATATGGTTCGAGTATAAGGAAAAAAGAAGGCCAAAGACTTCTGGATTTTAGAGAATCTGATGAAGACTGATGCCTATGTATCATGAACACTTTCTTAGAGGAAAGAATCTTGACATGTTATGTAGTCGAGCATTGATTAATGTCACAGAAAATGAAATTGAATATATTTTTAATGTGCTAGAAACCAACCAAGTTTTTATTTCGAGCTTACCATATGCCAGGCAGTGCTAAGCACTGGGACAATAAAGGCAAAATCACAGACCCTGCCCTCAAGGAGTTCACACTGGAATGGGAGAGACAGTATTTAAATAAAGAGGTACCAGCTCTCTCTTTCTCTCTCTCTCTCTCTCTCTCTCTCTTTCTCTTTCTCTCTCTCATAGAGTGAAGGTACTCTTAAAGGAGAAAGATCTAGCAGTGAGGGGGACCAAGAAAGGACTATTGCAGAAAGTAGTATTTGAGTTGAGTCTTGAAATGACCTGTTATTAATGTACCAATCATTCCTAAATCAGCTGTGGCTATATGATCAGACCATTGAATTGTTAGAGCAAAGATAAAAATGAGAAAAAAGCAACATCCAATTAATCCAACGCCAGCTTGATCATAGTGAACACGGAAAATAGAGATTTCTTATAGAAGTTTAACCAATATAAATCAGTTATCATAATAAAAAGACCTATAAGAACCTAAAAAGTGCCCCCAAACAGCAAATAAAACTTACTTGCCGAATGGAGATTTATGGTGTCTAAGGACTACACTGGTTTAGAGTACAAACTCATTTGTACAATCTTATGAAGGATAGTGCAAGATTGTGAGCAGGATTGTGTCATAACACAGAGAAGGAAAAGGGAAAAACAAGTTTAAAGAAAACTTGATGAAAACCCTGCCCCCAATGGTCATCTAGAGGAAATTTAAGGGAAAAAAATGAAAAGGGGATAATAAATATATGAAAGATAAAAAAATATCTAGAAAGAATTTTAAAATAATCTTTTTTCACCATCCAGGTCAGTGGAAGTCCCATTTATGTTCAACATCTCAATCCTAGGTATGTGGAAAAAAGAACTAGAAACGCTGTTAAAAAGAACAAAGATGGGAAAAGTAGTTGGATTAGACCAAGCCTACAATGAGTAGCTCTCTCACAGAGGAAATAGACTTTTTAGGACATTGAGAGAGAAATCCTAAAAGTATCTGTAACAGCAAGCACCCCAACACACCCAGGGCGGCTGCTAGCACAGGTTCTTAGATCTGCTTTTCTAAAGGAAAGCAACTCAAAATGGGTTAACAATCTTACTTTAATCAAACATATCATTTACCTAGTTCAGGGGGAAAAG
>CM053587.1:136557187-136578196 GCA_028646515.1 Pseudochirops corinnae | reverse complement strand
GTTTTGGAGTTCTAGGATTGGTTTAGAGTCCTATTTTATGGGTATTTTGGGGTGGCTATATGAGGGCTGCAATATGTTGCTGCTACTACGCTGCTATCTTGGCTCCACCCCCCAACTGAAAAGTTTTTTAAAAGAATGTTAAAAATTATTTTTGTAACTTGACTAATGTTTAATATGAAGGTATTTGTAGAACCTCTATAGGATTGCATGCCATGGGAGGGGAAGGGGGGAGGAAAGGGAAGGGGAGAAAATTTGGAACTCAATGGATTGTGGAACTGAATGTTGTAAACTAAAAGTAAATAAATAAATTTTTTTTTAATTTTTAAAAATTTATTTTTACATGTAATTAGAGAAAAATAAAATACTAAATACATTTTTAAAAAAGGAATAAATATGACAAAGAAACCCTGCATTCATCATACTTCTCCTCTACCTATTTTGTGACTTATTCTTATCCACTGAAGGTATCTATTTAGGCTATTTCTTAAAATTTGGCCCCCTGACCTTGGGCCTACCTGTCTAAACTGAAAATGTTGAAAACCAGAGAACAGTTATGAGTACTAGAAGCCCATGTTTGTGTTACAATAGATTTTTGTATGTGTGTGGTTTCTGATGGATTTGTTCTGTAGGTTTGTGAGTTTCCCTACTCCCAAGAGAAGTTCTTAGACTCTATATGAATAGCCTAAAATAACCAGTAACTGGGTGGTGCAGTAGATAAGAGTGTTGGGCCTGGTGTCAGGAAATCTTGGGTTTAAATCTATCTTCAGACATTTACTGTGTGGCCCTGAGCAAGTCACTCAACCTCTGTTTGCCTCAGTTTCCTCAATTGTAGAATCAGGACAGTAATAGTACCTATCCTATAGGGTTGTTCTGAGGGTCAAATCAGATAATATTTGTAAGAAGTGCCAAGCACAGTACCTGGCACATAGAAGGTTCTGTATCAATGCTTATTCCCTCCCTGCTTCTCAGGATTGTGGTAAAGATCACACAGGTAATATTTATAAAGTGTCCAGCACCATGCCTGGTGACATAGTATGTCCTTAATAAGTTCTTTCCTTTCTTCCTAAAGTACATTTTTCTGGGACTATGTTCAGGTCTCCTTGCCCCCTTCAAAGACTGGATGTTTGAGCCAGAAGGAAATTTTGTTGTGGCTTAGTTGTTTTTTTCAGTTGTGTCCTACTCTTTGTGACCCCAGTTGAGGTTTTCTTGGCAAAGATACTGGTTTGCTTTGCCATTTCCTTCTCCAGCTCATTTTATAGATGAAGAAACTGAGGCAAACAGGGTTAAGTGATCTGTCCAGAGTGATACAGCTAGTAAGAAATTTAGAGATCATCCATTCTGATCCCTTAATTTGATAGATGAGGAAACCAAGATTCAAAAGGTGAAATAATTTGTCCATTCCAGCAATTAAGGATTCTTAATGCTACCATGATAATAATAATACCTTGGTATGTAGTGAAGATTTATGGATTTGATTATTAGTAAGATTGTTTAAACTTTTCACCTGAAGAACTTCTGCCCTGGGGCTCCTTGTCCTCGTGGGTGAATATCTCACATGGTAGTTCTCAACCTCACTCCCTCCAGCTTTGCCATCAAATCAGCTCTACCATCTCTCCCAAAGGGTGTGTCCATCTACTTGTCCAAGGGGCCCCTCAAGATTCCTTCACCTTTCCAGACCAAAGTGCTCCTCCCTAGCCACCCCTCCCCTAAGTGCTTTGTCTCCCACAACTAGAAGGTTAGGTCCTGAGTGGGGACTTACTAATCTTTTGTGTTTGTATATTCAGTACTTAACAATATCTTGACAAACATTGTTTATATCCCTGAATTAAGTGGGGGAGGGAGGTAATGATTCTGTTTGGAAGAATTTAAGCTTATCAGTCATTCCCCTTAGTGTAAATAACTTTCATTAGAATATCAAATCTGTGGGTGTAACCTTGAGCAGGTCAGTGGCCTGTGGTCTCCAAAGTGGGGGATAGTGTGATAAAACAATCCCAGGGTAGGAATATGGGTAGATCACCCTCATCAGAATGAACATCCAACATTGGACTTGTCTTCAATACAAGCATGTTACACCCTTCTCTCATTATAGCTCAGCCCTCCCTCACTATACTGCCTCTTCACCACCGGCTTTCTGGGGCTACTATAGCTAACTTACCTTGATTCCAGGACAGACAGCAGCTCTGATCACCTTCTGGTTATGGTAAGATTCCTCCACTCATAAATTTTTTTTTCCCATAGGTGGGTTGCCCTGTGCCTCCCGTATCTCATCTTTCCCTCAAATTCACCCTTCTTCCAAACTTCCCTTTGTCCTTTGAGGGTAGCCATCACCATTCCAACTTCACAAACTTCTACTCTCTCAAATGAAAGTTTCTGCAAAGTTATTGGTAATCTGTCTCTTAATTGCTGAGTCTGATGGATTTTCCCAGTCCTCATCCTTCTTCAACATTCTGCTGCATCTGGCATTGCTGGCTACTCTCTTTACTTGGATCTTTATTCTCATTTCTTCAAGATGTGGAAAATAATGTGTGTGTCATACACACACACACACACACACACACACACACACCTCATATCTAAACACTTTCAAAAGTTGAAAACAAAACTTACTAACTTATTTAAAAAATCTTCCAAATGAAGAATTTCAGTGCAGCTACTTGTAAAAATATTAAAAATTCAACAACCTTTCAATTAGTTTATGAGAACTAATTAATATAAGGGAATAGACAAATTTACCAGTCAGAGATCTTTTTTTTTTAATATATTTTTACTTCTGTCTTTTGTTTTTACATTGCCAAAAATTCTCCCAGGATCCTTTCCATGTCCTTTCCCCTCTCAGGGAGCCAGTCCATATAACAAATAGTACTTTTAAAGAAAAGTAAAAAAAAAAAAGAAAAGAAATCATCAAAACCAATCAATAAAGAAAAAAGGATCTTAAAATATATGCAGTGGTACACGTGCATGTCTGTCCTACTTATACAAGGGAGCAGGGAAGTGTTTTCTCTTATCTCCTCTTTTAAGCTTGGCTTTTCTTTCTAGTTCTGCAATATTCACTTTCCATTGTTTGGTGGTTGTTGCTCTTTCCCTCTACAATGTTGCAGTCTTTGTGCATATTGTTTTCTTAGCTCTTCTTGCTTTACTCTGCATCAGTTCAGTCTTTCCAGGCTTCTCTGTCTTTGATATATTTGTAATTTCTTATAACAGTGATATTCCATTATATTCATATACCGCAATTAGTGTAGCCATTCCCCACACAATGGGAATCTATTTTGCTTCCTATTCTTTGCTATGACAGAAAAAGTGCTGCTGTAAATATGTTAGTGTGTATGGAATTTTCTCTTATCAATGGCCTCCTTGGTATGTATGCCTAGTAGTGAAATCTCTGGGTCAAAGGGTACAGACATTTAAGTCACTTAATTCACATAATTCCAAATTGCTTTCCAAAATGGTTGTATTGATTTACAGAGCTAAGAACAATGCATTAATATGCCTTTCTTCCCACAACCATTCCAACTATTCCCATCTTTTGTCATCTTTACTAATTCCCAAGGTATGAAACAAAACCATAGAGTTGTTTTGATACTAGCCAAATTTCTGTGAAAATCTTTGCATAATTGTTGCATAGAACTGAAAAATAAGCATTACGGTTTAATAAGTACAGTCAATGATAACACTTTTCCCACTCAAACATACATATCTTTATGAGGCATCTTTTAAAGTTATGACAACTATTAAAAACTAATATCAAATTAATTGAACTTAGAAATTTCAAAAAACAATGTAAATTCAATCACATTGCTCTAAAATATCATTGCCAATAATATTTTAGTGAGATCAAATAGATTTTTAATTGTTATTTTGTGTAAATTTTATAACAAATATACTTGCTAACACAGCACTGCAAGTGTGAGGCCATTGGATGCCTACAGAGTAGAAGAACTCTCTAGAAGGTAGGAGAGGGGCATTGAAAGGAAAGTAGGAGAGTGGCAAAGATAAACTTTGCCTACTTGGCAACATTTCCCATGGCTCTTGGCAGAAAATAATCTTGGCACCACTAAAATTACCTCCCGTGCTACCGGTAGCATGAGAGGTAACTTTTAGTGGTGCCAAGATTATTCTTTAGCACACAGAAACAGTGCATTAACCACTCAGTGAGCTTAGATTCTGCCTTCTGCTGGGAGTGGGTTATGAAACACAATTAACTAGGTAGTACTCAAGGTAGAGGAACTAATGAGTAAAAACATTTTATTTCTAAGGTAAGAGCTGTAGTATATTTTGTACCAGTATACACATTCACAATGACAACAATGAAAGATTAAGTTATTAGATTAAGCTATGGTTGGGAAGATGATAGAACCAATTCTAATTACTTCCATTTTATTGTGTAGTACAATACACACCAGCAACGCATGAAAGGTATTCAATTTAAGTTACAGATGACGCTTGTGGCCAAGAATAGAAACAAATATTTTTGGTAGAATGCCTACAAACATCCCACTGAAGAAGCATGGTAGAATGCTTACATCATTGGTGAGAAAAGACAAACAAAGGTATTTAAGACTGAATAGAAGCAATTTGTCTACATAATGTCCCACTTCCTGATTTACACTTAACAGTGAATTTAGAAACTCATTTATTTTGCTACCTTGTAGGCTCCTAAAATAAAGATTATTTGTTTCCTAAAGAAAATTTGATAAGAGAAAACAAATTTGAAAACTCCAACAAAGTATTTCATCTGCCAAGAAACACTTCTCAAAAGTTGGAATCAATTATACTCATCCTTTTTGAATCTCAACCTTAAGGATTGCAATTAATTTTTGAATTTATTACCTGAAGTATACTATCTTGGTTAATTTCATTAGATCAAGCTAGGCAAATTCTGAATGCCAAGAAATTGGGCAGTTTCTCAGAGTAACAAATCAGTGTAAGTGTTCTATCTGCTCCCAGTTAAAGAGTTTAAAACAACAACTACTAAAAAAATCCAGAGTTTACATCACAAGCTACAAGAATGATTGTAGATGACCTATAAGGTTTCTTCCAGCTCTAAATCCATCATCTTCAGATCCTCTGGCCTAGGCCAGCCCTGCTGAGATGTTTGTATAAATTACCTTCTAAGACTCAAAGTCTATTTTGGTTAACTTTTCATTTGTAGAGTCACTGGTGTGTGATGTAGTAATGACCTGGGTTCTATCCCTGCCTCCCTTATTTAGCTATGTAAACTTATGTAAGGTTACTTAATGTCTGAGCCTCAGCTTCCTGATCTGTAAAATGTAGATAGAAATACTTCCTATAATTAGGGATTATTTTTTTTGTGATTGAACTGGTATTATGAACTACCAGTTAGGAATCAGCAGTTGCACTGGTTATTAATGGAGGCCTGTGAACTTTAAAAAAATGTGATAACTGTATTTCAATATAATGGACTTTCTTTAATCCTATGCATTTTATTTTTTATTTTTGTAATATTATTCTGAGGAGTCCATAGGATTCACCAGACTGCCAAAAGATGACTCTGAAAAAAGCTAAGAACACCTGCCTTGCAGTTTTCAGATGAAGAAATCAAAGCTATCTATAGTCATATGAAAAAATTCTCTAAATCACTATTGATTAGAGAAATGCAAATTAAAACAACCCTGAGGTACCACCTTACACCTATCAGATTGGCTAACATGACAAAAAAGGAAAATGATAAATGTTAGAAAAGATGTGGGGAAATTAGAACGCTAATGTATTGTTGGTGGAGTTGTGAATTGATCCAACTATTCTGGAGAGCAATTTGGAACTATGCCCAAAAGGCAATCAAACTGCCCATACCCTTGGACCCAGCAATACCACTACTAAGTCTGCATCCCAAAGAGATCATAAAAAAGGGAAAAGGACCTACATGTACAAAAATATTTATAGCAGCTCTTTTTGTGTTGGCAAAGAATTGGAAATTGAGGGGATGCCCGTTAATTGGGGAATGACTGAATAAGTTTTGATGTATGAGTGTAATGAAATACTATTGTACTATAAGAAATGATGAGCAGGATGATTTTAGAAAAAATCTGGAAAAACTTACATGAACTGATACAAAAAGAAGTGAACAGAATCAGGAGAACATTATATGTAGTAACAGCAATATTGTACAATGATTAACTACAAATGACTTAGCTCTCAGCACTACAAGATCCAAGACAATTCCAAAAGACTCATGATGGAAAACGCTATCCACATTCAGAGAAAGAACTATGGAGTCTGAGTGCTGAGAAAAGCATATAATGTTTACTTTATTTTTTTTTAATAATTTTTTTCCTTTTGTTCTATTTCTTCCTTCACAACATAACCAATATTTAAATATGTTTAAGTTGATTTACACATGTATAACCTATATTAAATTGCTTATAGTCTTAGGGAAGAGAATGAGGAGGGAGAGAGGGAAAAAAATTTGGAACTCAAAATTTTATTTAAAAGTAAATGTTACAGGTGGTGACTAGGTGGCGCAATGAATAAAGCACTGGCCATGGAGTCAGGAGGACCTGATTTCAAATCCTGCCTCAGACACTTAACACTTGCTAGCTTGTGACCTTGGGCAAATCACTTAAACCCAATTTCCCTACAAAAAGCGAAAAAAAAAAAAAAAAAAAGAATGTTAAAAATTTTCTTTACATAAAATAAAATAAAACACTATTTAAAAGAGGGGAAAAAACAGAGCCTCTGCCTTGGAGTATTTCCTGGGGGTCCTGAGGCATTGACACCCAGAATCTTACAGCTATAATGTGTCAGACACAGAATTTGAACCCTGGCCTCCCTGACACCAGTGTTTCTCAACCTTCCTAATGCCATGACCCTTTAATACAGTTCCTCATGTTGTGGTGACCCCCAACCATAAAATTATTTTCGTTGCTACTTCATAACTGTAATTTTGCTACTGTTATGAATCATAATGTAAATATCTGATATGCAGGATGTATTTTCATTGTTACAAATTGAACATAACCCACAGGTTGAGAACCACTGCTATACACTAAGAAAAACTGCCTTTCATAAGGTGGTTATCAGAGTCAAGGGAAAGGAAATAAGCATTTATATAGTGTCTGCTATGTGCCAGGGACTGGGTTGAACACTTTTTACAAATATTATCTAGTTTGATCTTCGCAGTAACTCTTTAAGGTAGATGCTATTACAACCCTCACTTTAGTTGAGGAGACTGAGGCAAAGGGAAGTTGTGACTTACTCAGATTACACAGCTGGTGCCTGCCTGACTTTGGGCCCAGTGCTCTGGTCACTGTGCCACTGGCTGAATCAGATGAAGTAATGTGTGTAAAATAGAACAATAAAGTGCTAAATACATGTAAGTTATTGGTATTACTAATGAACAGAAAATTCTTTCCATACAGTCCTCAAATTTGATCTAATGTATTTCTTTTTTTTAAGACCTATGCATAGTGTATTTTGCTATTTAGGCCCTAGACGAGTTAAGCAACATATGAGCATATCGAAGTGAATATTCCCCAGATCTTTTCTCATTCTGATTCACTTTGGTCTATAGAGGAATAGTCTTGGTCTAATCTTAGGGTAACTAGGTGGTGCAGTGGATAGAGTGCTGGGCCTGGAATCAGGAAGACTTATCTTCTGACCTCAAATCTGGCCTCAGATGCGCCTTAGCTGTGTGACCCTGGGCAAGTCACTGTACCTTGTTTGCCTCATTTTCCTCATCTGTAAAATGAGCTGGAGAATCAAATGTCAAACCACTCCAGTGTCTCCGCCAAGAAAACCCCCAAATGAGGTCACACAACAACAAGCCTCATCACAGCCAACTTTCAATTATCCAAGCCAATGTGGGACAAGGCTAATATTTTAATGGATCTCTGATCTCACTGATACGAGTATTCCTATCATTTCAGATCACAACCCACCCATACCTGATCCTGATACTGGTCATGGATCTTACACATTGCAAATACTCAATGGCCTGTTGGTGTTCACATGGTCTTTTTGTGGTTGTTGTACCCAGGGTATAAATGCAGCACCCAAAGCGTCCCTTTGTTAGCCCTCAAGCTTGCTAGATAGCTAGATGACTTCTTTTTCTTATATATTTTCTGAAAATCCCTCAGGCCACATTTTGCATATATGTAGTAGATTGAGTACTGAATTTGAATTCCAACAGACCTACGTTCAAATCCCTCCTCTAACATTTACTAGTTGTGTAATGAGGTAACCGGGAGTCACTTAAAGCCTTTAAGCTTCAACTTCCTGATGTGTAAAACAGAAATAATAATGGCTGTACTACCTACTTCCCAGGGTTGATATTAGGCTCAGATGAGAACTGTAACCTATTTGAATGTCTGTGTGTCTGCTTTGACTCTTTAATCCTTATTAGAAACAGGCAATACAGATCAATGAAATATCTAGATCATGTAGGTTCTCTTCTGCCCTCCCCTATCTATTTTAACGTAAAAGCTTCTGTCAAATTACTTTTCCTAAATGGAAAGCTTTGATCATGTCATTCAGAAACCTTCCATGGCTCTCAGTTGCCTCGCAAACTCCAAACTTCTTAGTCATTTAAGGCAACCTAGTTCCAACTTACTTTTCCATCCTTATGTGATAGTAGTCCCCTTCTCACATCTTACAGTCATGCCAAATGTATCTCTGAACTCATCTGGGACTTTTCCTCCTGCCTTTTCCTTAAACTGTTTCCTATATGGAATGTTCTAATAATAACAACACCTCATATTTATAAAACACTTTAAGACTTATATACTTTTTTCTCACAACCCTAAGCAAGGACTATATTCTCCATTTTTCAGCAGAAAAGCATTGAACCTCAGAAATGTTAATAGCTTGTCTAAAGTCAAACAGCAAGCAGAGAAGGATTCGAATCCTGGTCTCCCCATTATTCTTGATACTATACCATAAGCCATAAGACCTATGTCTCTTCAGTCCTCCCCTTTCTTTAAGAATTCTTTATCAAAATGCTTGCCTTCCCAAAGAGCTGGGCAGGTGGGGAAGGTGAGAGAGAATTTGAAGCTCAGAATTGTAAAAAAACAAATGCTAAAATTTCTTTATGCATGTATTTGGAAAAAATAAAATATTAAAAAAGAAAAAAATTAGTTTGTATGTAAACTGTATCCTGAAGCCTAATTTTATTTCAATCCTTGGCCCCAAAGAAGCCAGAAATAATGCCTTTGGAAGTCTCAAACTTTCATGTTTTGTTTTTGTCTTGTCATTATTTATATGTTAATTTCCCTTTTAGATAGTCAGCTTCTGGAAGAAAAGAACTTCCTATAGTATCCCAACTGTGCCTAGGACAGTCCTCTGCATATAAGTAGTCAACAAGTGTTTCCTGATTTGAGTAATAGCATAAAGAGCTTTAAGCTTTGCAAAACATCATCACAAAACTCCCACAAAGTAGATAATACAAATATAGTTTTCATTTTACTGATGAAGAAACAAAAGTTCAAAGGTTCAAGTACTTGCCCAGGCTAACTTAACTAGTAGGTATCAAAGCTAGGATTTGAATTCATCTCTAAACTTTTAATTCAGTGTTCTTTCTACTATGCCTTGTTGGAATATGGAATAAGGACTGGATCCATAATTTCATTGAAATAGGGAACTTCCAGATAAGGAAACTCTTCTAGCAGTACAAGTCAGCACTTGTACTTAGAGTTTCCCAGAGAACAGAGAGGTTAACTTTTTATTTTTATTTTCAAGGTCACCTTTCTCTCCTCTATACCATACTGTCTCTCTACATCACGTTGACTTGTTATAACTCAGAAATTATCCAGAAATGATTGCCAATTTGAGTTAAACTTGTCTTCCACCAAATCTCTTTTCAGAACTACAAAGTGCCTACATGAATCACAACTTGGAAGGAAGCCACCAGTGGAGTGCCCTAGAGATCTGTACATTTTTGTCAGGAATTTGGATGAAGACGTAGGTGGCATGTTTATCAAATTTATGACTGGATCGCCCACACACTGGGTGATAGAGTCAGCATTCAAAAAAGTCCTGATAGGAATGAATATTAAGCCAAATCTAGTAAGATAAAATGTAATAGAATAAATGGAGTCTTATACTTGGACTAAAAAAATAAACACCTGAAGAACAAGATGGGGGTAAGGAGCACAAGGAGAGGGGAGATGGCAGGATAGAAGTTTATCCAAAAAAGATCTGGATGGATTGTAAACTCAGTATGCTATATTGATCATCAAAAAGCATTTATTAGGTACTGTGACACATGTCTTCTGACCTATCTTCCCCATTCTCAGTTACAGGCTTGGCCACGAAGATCTGAAATTCTGTAATTCTGACTTCTTCAAATTTTGTTTCATTTTTATTCTTTTCTACCAACACTTTGATAAAGGGGCTAAAAAACAGTAATGTCTCTGGAAAGGAGGAGGGATAGACAGGGACATCAAGAGAAAATGGAGAGCCAATAGAAAAATCTATAAACACATAAAAACTTTTCTGGAAAACGTGGTATTGATGCTATTTTTGGAAATATTTTTAAAACAACCCACCAAAAAAACCCTGGGTGCTAGGTTAAAAAAAAAAAAAGAAAAACAATTGTTAGTTCCCATTACTATGTTGTGATTAGAAATAATATATAGTCACATAAAAAAAAGAAGACATTAGGACCTTATATCTGGACTGATAATTACATTAGAACGTAAGCTCCTTGAGGGCAGAGATAGTCTCTTTTATGTTTGTACCCCTACCATTGACACAGAGCCTCGTACACAGCAAGTGTTTAAAAACCTGTTTGTCCATTCATTCATGAGGACTAGAGGCAGTGAAAGCCAGGTAACCCTGGGCGATGTCTCACAACCCTTCTCTTGGGTGAGACCTAGGCTGGAAAGCTTCGCTTGGCAGAAAGATACGCTCTTCTAACAGCTGCTATCTTAGACCCCTTGCATACAATTCTAAGGTGATAAAGACCAGTCTGGCCAAGCAAGTGTGCCTCCAAAGAGTGGAGAGATCTCCTAGGGCAAACCAGACTGAAGACGGTAGAGCCAAGTAGTCTGTGGGATGGATAAAGGACCTTACCCTGTACTAAATGGAGAAGTAAAAATTGATTACATATTAACTGAAAGAAAAGAAATGGCAAGGCAAATCTCTACAACAGCACAAGAAAGAATGTAATTTGAAAAATTCAAGAGAACCTAACGCCTTCTACCAAGGGAGGAGAAGAAGGAAGGGGAATAAGTATTTATAAAGAACCTACCATGCGCTAATTTTTACAAATATAATCTCATTTGGAGGTAAGCACATGTCCAAGTATAAACTTCAGGGTCTACAGCTTTCAAAAATCAATACACTTCATTGAACTAATGAGCATATAAGGTATACATGAACTTTCTTCCTAAAATAGGAAACTTTTAAAGTGATTTGTTGCAAAACGTTTTAAAAATAATTTTTTAAAAACCTGATACAGGCATAACATAACAATTTATATGATCACAGAGTTAGAACTGAATAAGACCTTAGAGGCCATCTTATCTAACTTTCTCATTTTATGGATGAGGAAACTGAGGCCTGGAGAGCTTAAGTGACTTGTTAAAAGTTAATTATTTACTAAGTGGCAGAACTGGCATCTGAGCCAAGGTCCTCTCACTCCAAATCTAGGGCTCTTTAAGCTCCTTCCATCTGTCCCCTTCCTTTTGCTTCTGTGGTCCATTCACCTTGGATTTGTGGATTTTTGTATAAATTTTCCTCCCTCAAAACAATTGCAAATTAATTTGAATTGGCTGAAAAAAACCCAAACAAACATTACAATAGTTTCCGGGGAATATGTCTGTAGGTTCACTTCCATCCTTTCAGAGTTTCCAAAAACATGAGATTCTAACCTATATAAAGAGACACAAAAATGATGACTGCCTTTGATCAACAAGGCAAGTATTGCTGTATATAAATAATGTAGTACATTCCACATACAGCAACTTTATAACTAGAACATTCTGGGACTTCATCATCATCTTCCAGTGTCTGGGAAATTTTAACAGAAACTGACTTAAATTGCAATTGGCTCTCTCCCAGATGTTGTTCAGTTGTTTCAGTCCTGTCTGACTCCTCACGACCTCATTTGGGGTTTTCTTGGCAAAGATAGCAGAGTGTTTGACATTTCATTCTCCAGCTCATTTTACAGATGAGGAAACTGAGGCAAACAGGGTTAAGTGACTTAGGCAAGATCACACAGCAAGGAACTATCTGAGGCCAGACTCATCTTCCTGACACCTGGGCCACCTAGCCACCCCATCTTTCCTAGATGCCCTTCACAAGTATTTTAGTATATTATATTAAGCACCCAGATACTCCAACACAGAGCCTAGCAGATAACTCAGTAGACAAGAGCAGTGGTTCTCAAACTTTTGTTTGGCTTAGGGCACTCTGAGGAATCATGGCACACTGAACATTTAAGCAGGCAACAAAAAAAAAGATTCCCTTGGTAGTCAGTCCTCCAGATTCTTTATCTGGGCCTTAAAATTCCTCTTCCCTTCTTTACCTTCACCCCTTCACCCTTCCCCTTTTCTTTTGCTTTCTTTTCCTTTGCTTCCTCAGGACTTGACCTCACAGGTCTATGAACACAGCTACAACGTGACCTTCTGGAGGGCAGGCCTTGAAGAGAAAGGCAACCAGTTCCAGCTCAGATTGGAGGTCTGGGGATTTTGTGACATACCTAGCCAAGACTCCTCTGCACAGGGGTACACCCATGGAGAACAGCTTTTCTGAGTCAGCTGACTGGGACCTTGAGGGGCCAAGTGATCTGAAGGCTGGTCTCCTTCCTCGTCTCCAAATCCTGTGCTCTATCCTCTAGGCCAGTGGTTCTCAACCTTCCTAATGCCGCAACCCTTTAATACTCATCGTATCTGCATGTAGGCAGACTCTCCTGGAGACAGATTGAGGAGCGATGTCTCAGTTTCTAAGACCATTGGAAATAGGTGTTTTCTGATGGTCTTAGGCAACCCCGTTCGACCCCCAAAGGAGTCGTGACCCACAGGTTGAAAATTGCTGCTCTAGACCATGTTCCTAGGCAGACATATAGACTGTATCTAAGTGTAAAACAGGTTGTGTTGGTCAGTCTATCCCAACAGCTATAGTACTTTAACCATTTAACAGCTCTTAACTGTAGATTTGCATAATGCCTGCGAAAAATTTCACCTTTCCTTAAATAATGGACATGGCTATAGTCCAGAACATTCTTGGGGGAGTGGAGGAAAGGGTTACTTCATTGGCCTATGGCGCTAGTATTAATTGAATTAGCCAGTCTGCCCTGACCTTCCTTCCCACCCTACTCCATAGGCACAGGATACCCCTCCTCCCACAAGCCGACCTACAAAGTATAGTCTCACTTCACTTTGCCCAGCAGGGAGTTATCATAATTTGCCTGTCCTGCTTTAAAGAGGTTAACCAGTCAAGGTCATCAGATTCATCAGGGATCTAACAACTACTTATCTCTAAAGACAAGACTATAATCTAAGAAACACCAAAGGAAAAACAGTACAACCCTCTTCATGTTAGAAAATACTGAATTCCTAGTAAGGAGAGCTCTTAACAAACTCTTTCAAGTAGGTCCTCCTTTGTTCATCCCTTGAAGCCTAATCCCCTTGGGAGGCTGTAAGGAGAGGAAATGACAGGCCCACGTATTGTCCTTCAGGAAATTCTTAATGTCCATTACTTTTCATCTTTGGCTACTGGACCAGCGGTTCTACTTCATTCAGAAAAGTCAGTAACTCAGTAAATCAGAGCAGATGAGTCTTTAAGTTGTTTGCTGCCACTTACTGGATAACCACTCTTCTTGCCTAAAGAAATGGAAAAGATTTTTTCATCTTTTCTGGCAGTGGCATCCAAGAGACATCACCCCCAAGCCACCTGCAAATGTCAGGAAACAAGTCAGAGGCAAAATTGACAGGGAAAGTGTTCCAAAGATCTCTCAAAGTGCCTCTGTCATACAATGTTGTCTTCTACTTCCCTTTCTCGGCTTCTCTCCACAGCCAAAGGTAATTACAGTTTATGTCCGGAAACAAGACTTCTAAATCAGAATTTCTGAAGAAAAAAAAATACACAAATAAAAATATCACAGAGAGCAAGGAAGGTACTAAGAAGAAAGGAAGATGACAAATCACAGCCCACACAGACTGAAGAGAATCTCGCCTTGTGCTGTTAAAGGGGCAGCTTTCCCTCAGGATGGGGGGGAGGGGACGCGACTGCTACACATGTTTGCCCAGCTTGTTTGTAGCAGAATATGCCATTTTGAGGAGACTTTGGAAACTGTTGTGGCTTCCTCAGAGGCTTGTCATCTTTCTTCCGCCTTTCCTTCCTCCCTGCCCCCCTCCCCAATCATTCAACACTAGGAAACCACTAGAGAGGAAGCCTTTGAACATGTCATGGTTAGGCAGGTGTTTCATCTTTCTAATACTGTTTTTGCTCTAGATTGTGTCTCTAGCTGGAGATGAAGGTCTGTGGCTTATATTCACAGGCATCTATCCTACTTTAAGCTCAGAGAATCCTATGATTTAGAGCTGGAAAGGACCTTATGTATCATTTGATACTACTGTCTCATTTTAGTGATCAGGAAACTGAGGCCCAGGAAAGTTGTGACTTGCTATGGGTCATAAAATAACAGAACCAAAATTTGAATCTTGACTCAAAACTCACTTTTCTTGGCCTGATTTCTGGCTTCAGTTCCTATCAAGCTTGCATCCTTTTATGAAAGATAAGAAAGAAATAATCCAAAACAAAACAAAGGTTGTGTTTGATAAGAAGATTAATAGAAAAAGCATGTTTTGATCACAATATTGCTATGAATGGGCTGCATTTGAGAGGCAGCATGTGGTAGTGAAAAAATGATTTAAGGATCATAGATTTAAATCTTTTATCCCTTCATTTTTACAGATGAGGAAACTGAGGCCCAAAGAGGTTAATTTGCTCAAGTTCTGAATAGGGGTTACTCTCTGCAGCAATTTAAATGAGGGCAATTTCTATGAGTTTTAAAATGAGGCAATTTGATCAGTTTCTCCCACCCATTTCAACTCCTTTGTTGGGGAGCAGAGACCTCTCTCTAAATGAGTGATTATCCAGGAAATACAATCACAGAATCACAAAATTTAAGATTTGGAAAAAGATCTCAGCAACCCATACTCAAAAGGATATGATAATGTGTGAAATGAAAGAGTTCAGAGTCTGAATCTAAGGTCAGAAAAGGTCTTTATTCTTTCTCATGAGAAAGGACTCTACCCCCTGTCGCCCAGCATGGCGTCTGCAGAGAGGGAGCAACGGGTAGAAACCAGCCTACAGTTATATAATCTTCCAATGCAGAAACCCAATCCCCCCCAACTGGCCTTAACTCTTATTGATAGGGGGGCTGTCCCACAACCTAAACGCGGGAATCTCTCTGAGACAAAGGACCCGGAAACGTGGGTGTCCAATGAAAGCAGTCTTAACCTTATTCGGCATATCTTTTGCTGTGTTGGCTCTGGGGGAGGGTCTCCATTTCTCTAAGCTTGAAGGTCAGGTGATCTGACCTTAGGCCTAGTGAGTACTGAAGCCATTCTAGATTTGATTTTTCAGAATGGGGAAACTTTACTATAAATTATTCCTCACAATAATATGATTATTTAAGTGATCATTTACCTTCTGTTTGAAGACTTCAAAAGAGTAGGAACCTACCATCTCCTCTACTTCTGGACAAATTTAATTGAGAGGAAAATTTTCTGGACAAAATGGCTAAAATCTGCACTAAAGAGAGGGAATAGGAGAAAGTCTATGAACAGATTTATACATCCAAATAAGATTTATTGAAGGTTTATTGAAATGTGTCACCTAGCATTTCTCTTTTTCCTTATCTGTAAAATTGGGCTAAGAATACAGCTTCATGCAAATTTAATTGTTATCTTAATTTTTTAAAAATGGACATTTAATAAATTCTCAGATTTTCAAGACTTTGTTAAAAAAAAAAACTCCTGTACTTAATAGATGATTCGGCATACAAGAACCAATATAAATAAAGTATGTAACAAAGACTGATTATAAAGGATCCATAAGGACAGACTGTTTATTTTTTATATACAAATAATGGAAAATTTATGTCTAAGATTCTTATTAATAATTGGGCAGTTCATAAGAAAGATTGGGGAAAACCTGAGCATGATATGAATTTTAAAAATAAAACCATTTAGGAACAGCTAAAAAGAGTAATTATTTTATACAAATGAGGTACAAGAGAAAGAATTGATACATAGGAATTGGATGGGGGAGGAGAGCTGGTAGTTTCAGTAACCTACTTTCATCGGGAATGGGTGTAAGAGAGAAAAATACATATATATTTAGAAGAGTATAAAAGTCTTCTAAATTCAGAAGAAATAAAATAGTTGGGGCACAGGGAAGGGGGAGAGGACAAGGGAAGGATCTTTAGAGGGGAGGATAAGGGAACAGGTAAATAGGGTATAGAAGGGTGTTCAAAATTTATGGGAATGGAAGGATAGGGGAGGGATCTTTGGAGGGAGTAGGCAAGTCATAGGAGGGCAAGGTAAAAGGTAAAAGTAAAGTAGAAGAGGCAGGAGGGTTAGTAAACAAGAGAAATGCATATACATACACCAAAGATCAGGAGTCGAATAGGTTTGGGAATGGATATATATGTATATGTATGTGTGTGTGTGTGTGTATGCATATGTATATGTATATATGTATATGTGTATGTGTATATCTATAGCTATCGAGAAACATCTGAACTTTATTATAGCCTTGGGGGGAAGGGTTAGGGGAAAAAAGAACAAAGTAAAGAAGGGCACAGCAGAGAACAAAAGAAAACTCACAAAGCAAAGATAGACAATTCTCAACACGAGTATTATTTATCATATGGGTTTTCTTGAGATGAAAATTTGTTATGTATTTTGAATCCTCTTATGTTTTGCCGTGCACATGACATGCTTTTATTTCTTTCTAACTTTGTATTTAAAATTATGATATGTTCTTGTTTCTTTTTCTCTGTTCTCTATTTGTGTTCTGGCATTTGAGTCTAAAATAAAATTTTTCAAAAGAAAAAAGAATACTGCTTCATTCATTCATCCAAAGAGCCTTTATTAAGAGCCTACTACTTGCTCAGCACTGTGTTGGGGCTGGGGATACAAAGACAAAAGCAAAGCCATCCTTGAGCTCAAGTAGCTTATATTCTCTTGGTGGGGGTCCGGGGGCACAGGACACAACACATAATCACAGAATCTGACAGCTGGAAAGGATTGTCAAAGCTCTCTGGTTTCACCCACACCTGAAAAAAAATAATTTAGCCTCTAACATGCCTAATAAATTGTCATTGTCTCTTCCCAAATTCCTTCAAGGAGGTCCAACCTATCCCCTCTGAAGACAGTTTGTTCTATATTTGAACTCCTTAATTAGAAATTTTTTTCCTGACATTTAACCTAAAACTGGCCCCTTTGTAACTTCTACTGAGAGCTCCTGGTTCTGCTTCTCAGGCCAAACAACAAATCTAACTGTTCCTCCTCAAGTCATCCTTTTGGATTTTCCAAGAGAGTTATTATGTCTCCCTTAAGTTTTCTCTTCTTCAGGCTAAAAATGCCTTGTTCCTAGAACTTTTCACCACCTTGGTTGCCCTCCTCTGGAAACTCTCTAGGTTTTTAATACCCTTCTTAAAGGGTCGGACCCATAAGGGAAGACAATATTTCAGATGGAATATGTCAATGACTGAAGAAAAAAAGGATCCCCAAATAACGTGAACTTTTTTCGTTGCCATATCACACAATTTTCTCATATTGAACTTGTGGTTCCCTAAAATCCCTGATTATTTTTTCAGAACTGCTACCTAACCATGCCTCCACATTTTATACTTATGGAATTGATTTTTTCATACCTTTTACATTTATCTTTATTGAATTTAATATTAGATTTTTGTCCAATGCTATAGTCTTTTAAGATCCTACTGGATCCCAATTCTGTCATCCATGGTATTAGCCATCCCTCTTAAATGTCATCTGCAAATCTGATAAATGCACCTTCTATGCCTTTATACAAGTTTTTGATAAAAATGTTAAGTAGCACATGGCCAAGCATAGTTCCTAGGATACACCATTAGAAACCTCCTGTCCTGTCAACTTTGAAGCAATTACTTTTTGGGTCTAACCATCAATCAGTTCTGAATTCATCTGATCTATCTATATCTCTCCACATGAATAGTATGAGGTACTTTAACAAAAACATTGCTAAAATCTAGGTAAACTATATCTACTGCATTCCCATTATCTAAGCTACTGGTTTAATAACTTGTGAAATATAGAAGAGAGGATAATCTGATATGACAAGCTTTTGATGAAACAATACTGGCACTAGTAACCATCCCTTCCCTTTCTAGGTATTTGTCAACCATCTCTTTAATGAGCTGTTTTAGAATTTTCATAGCAATCAGAGGGGAAGCTTACAAGCTTAGTTTTTGAGCTCTGTTCTCTTCCCTTTTTATTTTTATTTTGTGAAAATTGGAGTATTTTCCCTTTTCTGATCCTGTGGTACCACTCCTGTTTTCTATGGTTTTTCAAAAATCTCTGCCAGTGGCTCACTAATCAAATCTGTCAATTAATTGATGACCTGAGAATTTAGTCCATTTGGTCCAGGTAACTTGATTTAATCCAGAGCAGCTAGCTAGCTGCTCACTTAGAATCTTTTTGCTGATCTTGGGTACCAACTCCTCAATCTTGTTTTGTTGTTTCCAGTGTAACACTCTGTATTCACGAGAGAGAAAACAGAAGAAAAATCAGAATTAAGCAGTTCTCTCTTATCAATTATTGTCATTTCTACCCCCCACCACCAACGCCCGTTTTTGATCCTTCTATTTCTCTTCTTTTTCTAAGTAAGCAGATCAGAGGATCTGAATGTTTTTAATTTAATTTTAATTTATGGAATAAAACAAGCATTTCCATAACAGTATAATAACAAAGATGATTGTATGTACATGAAACTATAAATCTACTATGTACAACTTGCTATTCTTTTCAAATATACAACAAATTATCATGTGAATTTCTTTTTTTTTTTTCCTTCCCCCCAAGGTGGCTAACATTAGACACAAGTATGCATGTGTATAAAATTATTCTATATACACTTCTATTTATCAGTTCTTTTCTGGATGAGAATAGTGTCCTTCTTATGTCCTTTATAGTTGAGTTGGGTATTTATAATAGACAAAATCACTCATTTGCTCAAAGTCATTTTTAAAACAACATCGCTATTATTTTATATGATGTTCTCTTGGTTCTGCTCATTTTGCTTTTCATTATTTCATGCAAGTCTTTCCATGTTTTTCTAAAATCACTGAACTCATTTCTTACAGTACAGTAGTAATCCATCACAATCATATCCCACAATTTCTTTATCCATTCCCCAATTCATGGTCATCCCTGCAATTTCTAGTTCTTTGCCACCTCATTTTAGAACATACAGGTTGTCTTTTTCCTTTTTTCTCTAATTATCTTTGGAAATAGACCAAGTAATGGTATTGCTGGGTCAGAGGGTATAGGCAGTTTAATAACTCTGAGGGAATAATTCCAGATTTCTCTCCAAAATGGTTGGATCAGTTCCACCAACAATGAATTGGTATCCCAGTTTTTCCATATCCTCTCCAACATTTGTCCCTTTCCTTTTCTATCATTGTAGCAATCTGGTCGGGGTAAAATGATATCTCAAAGTTGTTTTAATCTGTATTTTTCTAATCAATAATGATTTGAGCATTTTTATATGACTATAAATTGTTTTGATTTTTTTATTTGAAAACTGCTTATTCAGGGGCGGAGCCAAGATGGTGGCATAGAAGCAAAAAGGTTCTGCAGCTCCCACATAGCCACCTCAAATACCCATAAAATATGACTCTAAACAAATTTTAGGGCTCCAAAACTCACAAAAATACAGAAAAACACATCTCCTGCTGAAGGCAGCTCGGCAGGAAGGGCTCATCACAGCATGCTGGGAGCCAAAACCAGCCCAGCCTAAAACCATGGCTTGGCCCAGGGGTAGCCAGGATGAGCCACAGCTAGAGCCTTCAGGAGAGTGGATCAGTGGCAGCTGTGGCAGTTTCCAGAATTATCAAACCATAAGAGACAAGGACAAAGTAAAAGGTCACTGGAACTCAGCTAAATTTGGGGGGGAAAAGTTGTGCAGCCAAACTGCCTCCAGGGCAAGAAGCAGCAGAAGCAGCCCTGCAGCTGCTTACACATGGCTGCTTCAGAGCTCCTGGCCTGCAGACCGCGGGGGGGCCAAGCAATCATTCAGAGGCTAAGTGCTCTTGCTTTGAGTGGCCTGGTTCTGGAATTGGGTGGTGGTCCTGGGGTGCATTTTCAGTGAGCCAAAGCTGGTGGGGGCTGCAGCAGCAGCCTCCTAATAGCCCCAGCAGTTGCAAAACCCCCAGCGATTTGGGACACAGCTTTCCCCCCTGGAAGCAGAGTTCTACTGTGGCTCAAAAATCACATTAACTGACTGGCAACACACAAAAAGACAAAGGGAGCAAAGTAAGAACAGCAATCAAACTTTAGATTCCTTCTTTGAGGACAAAAAGGACAAAAGCATGGAATGGGAGGAAGACAACACAGTCAGAATTCCCATACCAAAAGCTTCCAAGAAAAATACAAACTGGATACAGGCCATAGAGGAGCTTAAAAAGGATTTTGAAAACCAAATAAGAGAAGTGGAGGAAAAATTGGGAAGAGAAATGAGAATGACGCAAGAAAATCATGAAAAGAGAGTCAACAACCTGACTGAAGAAAATAACACCTTAAAAACTAGATTAACTCAAATGGCAAAAGAGGCCCAAAAAACCAAAGAGGAAAAGAATGCCTTAAAAAGTTGAATTTTCCAGGTGGAAAAAGAATCTCAAAAGCTTTCTGAAGAGATAATTCCTTCAGAATTAGAGTGAAGCAAATGGAAGCAAATGACTTTATGAGAAATCAAGATACTATTAAACAGATCCAAACAAATGAAAAAATAGAAGGCAATGTGAAATATCTCCTTGAAAAAAACACTGACCTGGAAAATATA
>CM053587.1:136528191-136551305 GCA_028646515.1 Pseudochirops corinnae | reverse complement strand
GAAAATCTATATAATAAATACTGCACATTGTTTTCAAAGCTACCTGGCTTTTCTTTGCTTCTTTCTAGGTTTTATTTTTGTTTTCTACTGTGTACTTTTTAACTTTATTTTTTTCTCCTTCCCCCTAAAGAAGGCCACAATTAAATGTGGATACACACACACACATATTTATATATGTATATATGAATACATACACACATATACGTATGTATATATAAATATGTAATATATACATATATAAATATACATATACATAGATATCTATAAACATACACATATATACTCATACACATACATGTATGATCATACTATGCTTATTTCCTCCTGTCCTTTGTTTCTCTGAAGGTGGATTACATCTTCCTTCATAGGTCCAAGTCTTTCTGGGTTTTTCTAAACTGACCAGCTCATCATTTCCTACATCGTAGCAATATTCCAACACAATCATATCCCATCTGAGAGATTTTCTATCAAAGTTCCCCCCAATTTTCTGCATTCCTTCTATTTTTGGCTACATTGCTATTATTTATATATGATCTTTTTAATTTAAAATGATAAAAATTATCCATTTTATACTTCAACATTGCTCTCATCTTATAATAGTTTAAGGTCTGACATTGCTGAATCTCTCTCCTTTACATCTTTATTCCCTAGTTTCTTTCAATTTCCTAACCTTTTGTTCTCTGAATGAACTTTTAAATTATTTTTTCTAACTCAGAAAAATAATTTTGTAGTATTTTAATTGGGATGGCATTGAATAAACAGATTAATTAGGTTAAAATGTCATTTATTATCTTGGCTTTACTTACCCATGAACAATACATATTACTCCAATTATTTAAATCTGACTTCATTTGTATAAAAAGGGCTTTATATTTGTGTTCATGTAGTTCCCATGTCTGTTTTGGCAGATATCCTCAGGTATTTTATACTGTCTAGTTATTTTAAATGGTCTAAAATAAGATTAAATAATCGTGACACTATAATTTTGCTATTTTTCTATTTCAATCAAATCCATCCCAGCTTTAACTTTGTTTGAGATCATGACTACCACTCCTGCCCTTTCCACACAATAGATTCTACTCCAACCCTGTATTTCATCTTTTTGTGTATGTGTTTCCTGAAAGCAACAAATTGTTGAATTCAGATTTTTAGTCTGTTATCTGTTTCTGTTTTATGGGTAAATTCATTCCATTCACATTCCTTTTTTTCCCTTGGTGAGGCAATCAGGGTTAAGAGACTTGTCCAAGGTTACACAGCTAGGAAATATCAAATGTCTGAAGTTAGATTTAAACTCAGGTTCTCCTGACTCTAGGGCTAGTGCTCTGTTCACTACACCACCTACCTTCCCCTTCCCATTCACATGCTAAGCTACAATTACTTGTTGTGTATTTCTCTCCTTCCTGTTTTTTCTTACTATACTTCTCACTCTATTTACCCTAGCCCTCCTCACTCCTCTGATTTACTTCTACCCACTACCTTGCCTTCCTATTCCTTAACCTACTCACCCTTCTAAGAGTTCTTCCTTATCCTCTCCCCCTACCTTATCCTCTCAATATCTTATTTCTGTCTAAATTCAGAAGACTTTTATACCTATTTAGATGTATATGTTGTTCCTTCTTTAACCCCTTTTCTATGAGAATAAGTTTCCAGCACTACCAGCTCTCCACTCCTTCTTCATTTGTATGAGATAATTACTCCTTTTCATTTCTCCCTATACTGTTTCATTTTTTAGAATCACTCCATCATACACAGCTCAACCCAAGTCTTTCTTTCAAAATACCCAAATAATGATGACAGTCACAAGAACACTGCTAACATTTCCACATATAAAAAGTAAACAATTTGACCTCATTGAGTACTTCATAATTGGTCTTTAATGTTTACTTTATATTTCTTCTGGATCTTAACGTCTAATTTTCCATTAAATTCTGCTGTTTTTGTACCCGAAAGTGTTTCAGTTTGTTAAACGTCCATTTTTTTTTCCCCATTCAGGATTGTACTTAACTTTGCTGGATAAGTTACTTTTGGTCATAACCTCAGCTTTTTTGTTCTAGGAAATATAGTATTCCAAGACCTACAGTCCTTCAACATAGTAGCTTTTGGGTCTTGTAAAATCCTTGTTGTGGCTCCACAATATTACATTTTTTTTTCTTGTTGCTTGCAATATTTTCTCCTTAACCTGGGAGCTTTGAAAGTTGGCTATGGTATTTCTACAAATTTACCTTCTGGGATCTCTTTCAAGTGGTAATTGGTAGATTCTTTTTTTCTATTTCTGCTTTGCCTTCTTGTTCTAGAACTCCAGGGCAATTTTCCTTGATAATATCTTAAAAGATTATATCAAGATTCTTTTTTTGATCATATCTTTCAAGTAGTCTGATTATTCTTATATTATCTCTCCTTGATCTGTTCTTTGGATCAGTTGTTTTTCTGGTGAGATGTTTCATGTTCTCTTCTGTTTTTTTTCATTCTTTTGACGTTTTTATTTCTTGGTATCTTTCATTAGCTTCATATTGTCCAATTCTCATTTTCAAGGGATTATTTTCTTCCTTAAGTTTTTGATTATTTCCAGTTGGTTAGCTTTCTTTTCATAATTTTCTTGATTTTTCTTTGATTCCTCTTATTTTTTTTCTAATTTTTCCTCAGTCTTTCTTATTTGATTTTTAAATCCTTTTAAAATTCTTCGAAGAATTTGTTTTGGGTGGGAGCATTTGAGATTTCTTGTTGAAAAAGGAGTGGATTTTTTTTAGCTTCATTCTATTCCTTTGGATATGAACCCAGATCTTCTCTATCCCTATAGTAGTTATTGATGGTTGGGTTCTTTCTCCTTTGCTTATTCATCTTTAATTTTGTTTTTTAGCAACTATTATTATAGTCAACAAAACAAAAGTGAAAATAGTATGTTCTGATCTGCATTCAGACATTTCAGAAGTTCTTTCTCTGGATGTGGATAGCATTTTTCTATTATGAGTCTTTTGGAATTATCTTGGATCATTGTATTGCTGAGAAGAGATAAGTCAATCATGGTTGATCATTGCACAATGTTTCTGTTACTGTGTACAGTGTTCAGGTTTGGTTTATTTCACTCAGCATCAGTTCATTTAAGTCTTTCTGGGTTTTTCTGCAATTCAACTGCTCAGCATTTCTTATAGCACGATAGTATTCCATCACCATCATATACCACAACTTGTTCAGCCACTCCCCAATTGATGGGCACCCCCTCAGTTTCCCATTCTTTACCACCACAAAAAGCTACTATAAATATTTTTGAACATGTCAATCTCTCCCCTGTTTTTATGATCTCTTTGCGATACAGACTTCATTCCACTGCCATTGTTAAAGGGACTAATTTGCTATAATCAACTTTATAAAACTTTTCCATTTTTTGTCTTGTTTGTTATCTTTTCATTTTCACCTTTAAATGCTCTTGAGATGGTTTATATTAATTAACTCCATGCTTCCTATAAACTTTCTTCCCTTCTCTACTTTTTACTGTTTTACAAAAGGATACTGCTCATAATCTTCCACCATTCTCCTCTTTAAAATGG
This sequence comes from Pseudochirops corinnae, assembly GCA_028646515.1. NCBI lineage: Eukaryota > Metazoa > Chordata > Mammalia > Diprotodontia > Pseudocheiridae > Pseudochirops > Pseudochirops corinnae. The sequence goes on along the minus strand of CM053587.1, from coordinate 136,547,760 downwards.
AAGAAATAGATTTATATACAAAATTGCTGATGCCCTTATCTCCCTGCTCCTCAGAGAGATTAAGTATTTGCTGGCTAAGGAGCTTCTACATTCCCTTTGTCTCATTGTAGCAATTAATTTATATTAGTTATACTTCTTTAGGAAATAGTGATAGAGTCAATGCCCAGTCCTTTGTTTCCCATTTTTTGGATTCAGTATCTTTTTAAAAACAGGTTTAGTTTTAACTCTTTTAATTTCCTTCCACGTAGTATCCTCATGTTTATTCTTTCTTATGACTTGTTATTGATTTTAATATTTGCTCTAACAAGTCAGTGTTATATACATGGACAATTAATTTAGAAATGATTCCTATATTGGTAACTCAATAATTTCCTATCTCTTAAGATATAATCAATTTCATTTTTTAAAAGGTTATTTTGTGCTTTCCATGTGTAGACCTTCCCAACTCACTTCTCAAAGTATTCATGCTACATAGAGATGAAGCTCTTGCAACATATATAAGCCCTTGGCCTCTCTTGTTTCTTACTGCTAAGCCATAGTTTCCAAAATATTTTTTGCTTTCCTCTGACATGCTCACTTTTGCAATGAAGCTATAGACTGTTACAATAAATGTCAGTTTAATTGGCATTTTAACAAGTTCTTCATATAATTCTTTAACCCCTTCATCATCTGTAACAAATATTAGTAAATAATCTACTGTTTATCTTCATGGTGATCATTTTACAAGTACTCACCATGAATACTGCAATTTGAGGTGACCAAGTATCCCATGAAACTTTATTTCTTTTTAACTTTGAAGCAATCATAAAATCAGTTTTGCCAACTCTATTTACTTTTCTAAGGAGGACCTAAGAACATTCTATTTCACTGCCTTTTTTTGTCTCCTTGTTTAATTTAAAATGAAGATTTAATTTCTTCAGAAGTATGTCTTCTTGTTGGTCACTGGACAATGATCTCACAGTTTGATACCAACAGCTAAGTTAATGCAGGTAAGTATCTTAAAATCATGTGTCTGCAACCTGCAGCCTTCAGACTAAATCTGTCCTGTAGCCTGTTGTCTGAACCCCAAGCATAAAATGGTTTTAAGATTTTTAAATGATTGAAAAAAATCATAAGAAGAATGTTTCACAATACATGAAAGTTATAGGAAATTCAAATTTGCATCCTTAAATAAAGTTTTATTGGAATACAATCATGCTCATTCATTTATGTATTGTCTATGGAGGCTTTTGCATTACAATGGCAGCATTAAGTAGCTGCAAGAGACTTGTGGCACTTTCATTTCTTTGCACTGCTGCTCAGCACACCTCAAATCACAGTTACACAATTGTAACTTGACAGCATGTCAAGTGCTTTATATATATTGCTGTACTACATTTTATTCTTTATATTACTAATGTATATCCATCATGTAAAAACAAGATGAGAAAAGTGCACTTTGAATGTTGTGCTTTTAAGGCCCAGTGAAGTGTGGGTTATTTTGTTACTAAATTAGATGCCAAAGCATTGTGTTTATTATGCAATGACATGATAGTTGTGCTAAAAGAATATACATCAACATTACCAGACTAAGCACTCATCACAATATTTCCAACTCACTGGAAAGCAATAACCAGAAAAAACAGAAAATTTAAAAAAGAATATCTTATCTGGTATCTTATTTAACAAAAATTAAAATGGAAATAAGACTGTAATCAGAGTTTACAAGGGCTCATTTGTTACTCAGGCAAAGAAATTGTTAACTGATGGTGAGTTAATTAAATTGTGTTTGATAACAATGGTGGAAGAAATGTGTCCAGAGAAAATAAATTTAAGTCTATTAGCTATTTGTTCAAATAAAAAACATATGCTCATGAACTGATACTAGTATTTGGTGGTACCTATCTATGTGAAGACACTTTCCAAGGTCTTGTGAAATCTCATTATAGATTAGCATTAACATATGAAGATTTGCAATCAATTTTGACAATAGGGTGTGTGGTGGGCATTTACCCACTTGCTGTCCTTATCTCAATTCCTAAGGGAACATTAACTTTGAACTCCAATTAAGTGAAATGCTATCCTCCAAGAAAGAATTCTGTTCTTCTCATTAATAGTCAATTATTTATGCAAAGCCTAAAATATTTAGTCTCTTCCTTTACTTTTTTTGGAAGGGGACACAGATGAGGCCATCTTGTTAACTACCTTGTGTATGTAACAAAAGTTCATAATTTCATAGCATTTTAGATTTAGGCCTAGAAGTGATCCTAGAGGTTGTTGACTCTATTCCTTTGATTTTAAGAAATAAAGACACTGAAACTCGAGGTAACTCATGCACAGTCATGAAGCTAAATTGTCCCAGGAGAGCTAGGTGGATAGGGTGCCAGGTCTGGAATTAGAAAGACAGGGGCTTAAATATAGCCTCTGACACTTACTAGCTGTGCGACCTTGGGCAAATCATTTAGCCTCTATTTGCCTCAGTTTCCTCATCTGTAAAAAAAATATGGGGATAATAATAACACCTACTTCCCAGGATTGTTGTGAGGATCAAATCAAATGTAAAGCGCAGCACAGTGCCTTGGCACACAGGGAGCATCGTATAAACCTTAGCTATTATTTTTATTATGAATGTGACCAGCCCAGTACCTGTGCAATGAAGGGAAAGGAATAAATATTTACCTAACCAGAGGCTGACACCATGCTAAGTGCTCCCCACAAGCCAGGGAGGTAGAACCTGCCCAGGGTCACACAGCTAGTAAGTACCTAAGGCTAAATTTGAACTCGAAGTCTCCCAGACTTCAGGCCCAGCATTCCATTCACAAAGCCACCAGCTGCCTCTAATGAAACTGCTATTTCCTTTATACTTTTATTAATGCAGTGTAAGTTTGTTCAGCTGTTCAGGCAGAAGGCCTTCATACCATAGAGATAATAAGCAATTAATTCCTCCCCCACGTTAGAATTTAAATATATTACCTGGAGGCTAACACTTAACTCATTAGTACCAATTATCACAGATTAGTTTATCAAATTCACTACTTTGTGCTTAGGAAAGCAGGCTCAAAAAACTAAGGAAAAGAGACTTATAGTTTTAATTGGGGTGTAGTTCTTGGAAGGGAATTTAGGGTGAGCACCACTCTGAGGGGCACTTATCTGGATTTCCTGAAGGCAACATGGATATAATGTGTACTTAAATTGAGACTGGGTTTGCAGAGCAGTATCTAAAGTACAAGTATAGAAAACACCACTAAAGACAAACAACTGATTTCACATTTTTATATTTTGGGTATTTCCCAGGGTATACTCATTGCCTTTGTTAATCCTGGAACTGGCCTCCTTACTACTCTCCAGACACATTATACTTCCCACCCTACCTCCAGTATCTCCATATACTCCTGATGTGTGCTGCTATATCTATTTGCTTAGCTTTCTGCATATCCTTTGTGGAAAGACCCCTTGGAACACAATCACCACAATAATGTAAGAGAAAACAATTCTCAAAGACCTGAGAACTTTCATCAATTCAGTGAGGAATTGTGACTTTAGAAAACTCCGGATGAAGGATGCTTCCTACCTCTAGGAGAAATGAGAGGAATAAGACTTACACCCTACAATGGAGAGGAGAGGATGAAAACTTAAAGATTTTTGGAAGGAGACACAAATGGGGCCATCTCGTCAACTACCTTATAAATAAATTATATGTGACAAAAGTTCATAATTTCATAGGATTTTAGATTTAGGCCTCGAAGTGACCCTAGAAGAGGCTGTTGACTACATCCTTTGATTTTAAGAGATAAAGAAACTGAAACCCGAGGTTACTCATGGATAGTCATGAAGCTAAGCCATATGTAAGGAATAACTCCAGGTCTAGTGCCCTATCTTCTATAGTATACTACCACCTGCACAATCTTCTTTTTTTCTTGGTATATTGAAAGGTTTGTTTTTGTTGATTATTGTTAAGTTTGTGACTAAAAAGTAAATGATTTTAAAAGACCACTGTGACGGGGTACAGGCCTTGGAAACCCCCTCCCCCTCTCCAACTCTCCTAGAACTTTCCCACATTGTTTAGTGTCTGGTGTTTGCCTGAGGCATCTACCCATTCAAGTAATCCTCTCAACTGGCCTTTCAGTGTGGCCTATACCCAATCTCCCCACACCCCCAAATTCCCACCCTGGGGAATTCCCTATCTAGACCTCATTCTCCCTCGGGCCCCAAGGTTCAGGTGTCTGGCATTCCCTGACCTTCTCTGTTACCTCCCAGACTACTTGGCCACTCCTAGATCCTTCCCACTGTTTTTCTGTATATAAAATCCATCTTGACTCCATTAAGGCACTCAGATTCCTTAAGAATCTAGTAAATATGATGGCTTTTTAGAATCCCTCCCACCCTCTATTGGTGTTTTAATAAACCTTGGCTTTGACTGAAAGAAGGCTTGGGTCAAATTCATTCTGGCAGGACCCGCTTTTCACTATTTTGGGGTCCCAGTACTCCTAAGCCTCAACAACTTGACAAGGAGACGAAAGATGTGGGTTTGAACTCTAGCCTTCACACTAGCTGTATAACCACAGTTAATTTCTCATTAACTTCTTTGAACCTGAGTGTTCTCATCCGTAAAACTCAGAACACTTGCTCTGTTGTTCTCATAAGGTTCTTAAGAAAAACGTACCATCTCGGCCGTACCATCTCAGCCTTGATTGTTGCCCTTCGTTCTCAAAGAAAACCAAAATGACATCACTAAGTGAGAGTCAAGTTACAGTGTGTCTTACCGTGGCTGATCAGACCAATATGAGCTTGGAAGGCCCTACCATAGGTCTGGCACAAATAGTTCACGTGAACATTTGGGGTGGAGATGTCTCTAAATTTGTGCATCTCAGGTTTCGTTTGAGCTACTTCGATTCTGTTTTGCTCAGATAGTACAGTGCCTTGGATGTGGCACGCCATGCTGGGCGGTCCTTTGCCAGCGTTTCCCATGTGTCATGCAATCAATTCCAAAGTTCTTCGGAGAAACTTTAAGAATGTCCGCATATTGCTTCTTCTGACCACCATGTGAGTGCCTTCCTTTCGTGAGTTGTCTGTAAAACAATCTTTTAGGCAAGGGTATGTTTGGCATTCGAACAACATGGCCAACTCATCAGAGCTATGCATTTCTCTGCAGTAGAATTCGAATGCTTGGCAGTTTAACTCAAGAAAGTACCTTGGTGTCCAGTATCCTACCTTATCCTGCCAGGTAACCATCAGAAACTTTCTAAGACAATTCAAATGGAAGCAATTCAATTTCCAGGCATGGCACCTATAGACCGTCCAGGTTTCACAGGCATATAACAAGGTCAGCACAACAGCTGTGTAGACCTTCAGTTTGGTAGGCAATCTAATACCTCTTCTGTCACATACTTTCCTTTGCAGCCTCTCAAACACTCTGGCAATGCATGAATCAACCTCATTATCAGTGTACTTCCCTCCAAAGTATACAGCCAAGGTAAGTGAATTTATCCACAGTGTTCAAAACTTTTCTATTTGCTGTAACCAATGGTTCCACATATAGGTGACGTGGTGCTGGCTTTTGGAAAACCCAGGTTTTTTTGGTGTTGTGAGGCCAAAATTAGCACAAGTAGCAGAGCATACTCTGCTGCATGCTTGCCCAGGTTCTGGATAATGGATGATGCTCCGTGCTTTCCCACTTACTAATGGAGTGAAGCAAAGCTCTGTTCTTGCTCCAATGCTTATTAGCATGATGTTTTCAGCAATGTTGTTAGATACCCTCAAGGAAGATGAACTCATCAAGGTCAACTACTGCACTGATGGTAAATTATTTAATTTGAAAAGGCTACAAGCCAAGATCAAAGTAGAAGAAGAGTTGGTACATGATTTTTTTGTTCCCACATAATTGTGGGTTCAGTGCAGCCTCTGAAGCTTATCAACCTTAAAGCATAAATGGAAAATAATACTTGAACTACCTGACAGAGCTATTATGAGACAACTACTTTTTGTATATACATAGCATAGCAAGTGCTATGTAAGCATCAGTTTTATTATCATGATTTTTGTAAAAAGCAAACCAAACCAAACCAAACGTGTTTGCTTTTTTGAGTCCAAAAGGCTATAAGGCTTAGGAGAACGAGTGATGGGGGGCAGATAGCTTGGATTGTAAACCCCCAGCTATTTCACTTTACTAGCTCAATGCCTCACAGCTCTTTCATTCTTATTTAAGTTTCTTCTATCTAAAATAATGAGCACATTAGGCTTTGAGTCCCCAAAGCATTTCTTGGGGGTTCAAGCTACAAGGAGGATACCCTTCACATAATAAAGGTGAGTATTCATGTAGGTGGATGATCTCACTGAAGGACCTTAGCTAAGATTCCTACCCAGCTGCCCGACCTCCTAAGTTTGTTGAGAGGATTAAATGGATAATAGTTGTAAAATGCTCAGCAAAGTGTAGAAGATTAAATAAATGCTTTTTCCCCATCCTCCCTCCTTCTCGGACTAGGTTCTGATAGGTATAGTCTAATAATTATTTTTATTTCTCAAGAGCTTTAAAATTTGCAAAGCACTTTACTTAAAATGATATCTTGTTTGACACCTACAGTAATAACCTTGCAAGTTGGACATTACAGCGATTTTAACCACCAATTTACAGATGAGGATACTGAGGTTCAGAGACTTGCCTATAGCCACAGTTTGTAAACTAGTTAATCCATTTAGATTCTGTCAAAAGGCTGCACTTAAGGACCTAGCAGGTCACTTGTGGCCTTAAGGCCCCAGATTCCCCACCCTGTGCTACACCATAGCTGTCTCTTAATACAAAATGTAACATGACAAATGGAACACAAATAAGGTGTTCGAGTTCATAAGAGGGAGAGGGAATAATAGCAGCTCATGTTTATGTAAGAGCTTTACAAATTACAAAGTGCTTTGCTGCTAGAGGAGGTGTTGAGAGTGCAGAGTTAAGGAAAGTTTGTATGGTGGAGATGGGAAATGTTTTCCCAAGCAATGCTAGCGGAGGAGGATGCAGCATTCTAGAGTCTTGGTCTCTCGGTTGAATGTAGTCTCAGTTGATAAGAGTACCGACATTGGAGTCAGAAGAACCTGAGCTCAGATGCGGCCTTAGACACTTGACACTTACTAGCTGTGTGACCCTACGCAAGTCACAACCCCAATTACCTCAAAGAAGAGACGACTCCAAGCCTTTGGGACCTCAGGCAAATCTAGTAACCAGAATTTATCTTTCTCTTTGGAACATTTTCTTAGGCTTTGTAAAGGGATGCATCTAGGATAGGTAAGGCCTGGACAGATTGAATTTTAAAACAATTAAAAAAATCAACAAGCCCTAACACTTCCCAAAGACCTAGAAATCCAGCCATTAGAATCATTTGCGATCCTAAAGACACCCTTTTACAGACTCTGTATGAAAAGATGTTGAAAACATAAACTGATAGTTAACTACTTTTAATAGTTTCTTCAAATACTTTGGAAATTTGCACTAAAATAACTTTTTCTTGCACATCCTATTGCACCTTCCCATAAAAAATAAAGGAAAGCTCACAGAAAACTGGAAAAGTTTTTATACAGTCGTGTTTAGTTGGTGAGATTAGCATTAGAGTTACTTTTCTTATGATATACTTTTTAAAAAAATTCTGCTTTTCAAGAGGTCAAAAAGTAGAGAAAATAGTGACGTAGCCTTTAGAGACCTAACAAAAAATTTTTTTACTTCCACTTTTTCTCTCTTGTCTTTAATCAGTCTCTTCCCAAGCCTGGTAACTCCATCACCTCCCACTCCCCCTCCACTTCAAATGTTACATTCCTTCCTACTGCAGGGAACTTAGGTATTTGACTCATCCCTGAACTTTCAGTTCAGCTTCATTATTTCCCCCAATTCGGTAAGTATATTACTGTTAGCCTGTCAAATATGCATTTCCTACATCTGTGATTCTGGCCTGGAAACTTCATCAGACAGTGCTTTTTTTTTTTTCTTTTTAAAATATCCTTGATGAAATTGGATCAAATGGGAATTATGAGGGAGATAAATGGATGAGCTGCTCCCCTCAGAAACTTTAAAGAAGGTTCCCCTCTTCAAGTCTGGCTCAGTTTCACCAGATGCCAGTTTCCTCTTCAGGCTTCTTTTCCTTCTATATGCATAGCATAAAGTTCCCAGCACTATTTCTAAAGACTCTGGTGTTAATGAGCTCTTAATAATACGGATCTCAGGGTACTAGAAGATATTTAACAAATAGCTACAATACAGCACCTTACCTAAGATACTGTGTACTCATCTCCTATTCTCTGTACTTAGGACCCCCACCTACCCTCCTAGCCTGGTCTTTAAAGACAGAAAAACACCCGTTCTCATCATTTCATCATTTTATCAACTTCCTTTAATTTAAGGGTGGGCTGGGACAGGCTTGTGATTGTCTCCTATCTCGGTTCAAGAGTAGGATCTGTTCTAAGTCCCGAATAAATTGTTATTCATAGCCAGGACAATCATTTGATCTTCTCTAGAGAAAAAGTGTTGCTCCACCCACAGGGAAACAATAGTACTAATCAACTCTGAATTAGAAAAGCTGGAGAAAAGTTACCCTTGGTATCTGGTTCCTGGGCATTCTCCAAAGAATTTGTGGATGGCTGGTTTTGTTTGTATTTCTCTGTCTTTTGTACAGTATACAAAGTGCCTGATGGACTGACCCTCTTACACGTCATACTTCCTTTGTTCTACATTTATTACCACCTCCCCCTCAAAAGAAAAAGAATTTAAAGAGAAAAAGGAGGTACCAAATTGTACCCAAGCAGGCAGGGCACAATTTGTACCTTTTTGACTATGTACAGATATCAAGTCTACCCACACCAATTTGCATGTACATAGCAGATTATACTACTGTGTATCTATCCACTTTCCATGTGCAAATAATGTTTCTATTTGTATTTGTAAGCAAATACATAGAGAAGTATTTCTTTTCCTAGGGCACTGAACTTTGCAAAATCCTGTTGGGCTCCACAGATCTTTAGATGCCAGAATATGGATTGTTTTTTAGTGTGGTGAGGAGTTGGAACCAAGAACAAATATTTGTTAGTCCTTCCTTCCTTCCTTTCTTCCTTCCTTCCTTCCTTCCCTACTTCCTTCCTTCCTCATTTATTAAGCTCCTATCAATATACTAATCAAGCATTAATTAAGATTATGTGCTAGGCACTATACTAGACCTTTGAGCTATCAAGGCAAGTAAAAAAACAGCCCCTGGCCCTCAAAGAGTTTATTGTCTATTGGGGGTAGGGGAAAGGGCGGAGGAAAGGAGGTGGGGAGTGTGATATAAACAAATGATGAGGTGCAGGCTCTGGGAACCCCCTTGAGCTCTCCTTGAATCTTTGAGGTACAGGCTCTGGGAAACCCCTTGAACTCTGATTGAATCTTCCCACTTGATGAAGCATTTGCAGAGATCATAAGCTTTTCATTGTGGCTCTGCCCAGACCCCTGTTACTAGCCTAGCCCTCCATTATCCATCTACTGCCCACCCTTGAACCTATCAAAATATTAATCCATCCTTGAGCTGGCCTAGCCCAGCATTGTCTGTTGGCTCCAGGTAGCCTCCAACAACTTCCCATCCTTAATCACTCACTGACCTCATTAACTCCTCCTGAAGACCCTTCCCAAACTCTTCCTCCAGACCACCCCTAGATTCCTCTCACAACCTTCCTATATGTAAGATCCCTTCTTGCCCCTATGTGTGTGAGAGCTCCATAGAACGACCTAGCACAGACTTACTCTGTGACAGACTTACTCTGGCCTGCTTGCCCAATGGAAGCATCGCAGATGCCTAGGCTCCTTAAGAGTCTACCCAATATGGCGAACTTTTAATGAACTTTATACTTTTCTTTGGCTGAGAAAACTTGAGTTGAATTCATTCAGTGGGACCGGGCGAGTTAGCATTTTGGGGCGTCAAGCACCCCTAACCCTAACACTCCACTCTACGTTTTATTGGTGACCTCTTCACAAATATAAGTAAATATAAAATAAATAAGACAACAGGTGAAGGTTTAGGAGACCCAACTGCTATACCCACAATCTACATGATCATAGCAGAACAATTGACCTCTTTGTGATTAGTTTTTTTTATCTGTAAAATGAGTATGATAATACCTATACATATGCAACCCATCTCCCAGGGTTGAGTATCAAATGAGGTAAAGTACATAAAGTGCTTTGCAATCCCTAAAAATATAAGTTATAGTTATTTGTAATTATTATCAATGCCCTCTCCTCACTTAGTTTCTGTGACACTGAACTCTCATCCTGTTTCTTCTACCTCACTGGTCATTTTGTTGAGGTTTAGAGTGTAGGGGTGCTCTAGACCCCAAAATACCAACATACTGGGTCCTGCTGAATGAATTCGACTCCAGCCCTCTCTCAAAAGTAAAACAAAGTTTATTAAAAATTCACCATAATGGGTAGACTCTTAGGAACCTCCTCAAGTGGGAAGATCCAAGAGGGTTCCCAGAGCCTAAACCCCATCAATTTAATCAATTTCCTTTTCTCTTTAAATGTGGATATCCCTCAATGTTTTCTCCTGAGTTCTCTCTATTCTCTTCCTTGGTCATGTACTCCTTTCTCACGGTTTATATGATCACTTCTATGCAAGTGACTCCTAAATTTTTATTTCTATCCCCAACTTCTCCTCAGAGCAAAATATCCAACAATTTCTAGCTGCTAGCTCCACTTGGCTGTCCTTACTGACATGTCAAACTCATCATGTCTAAGACTTGTAGAGTGGGAAGAATCTTGGAGTTGCAATCAGAAGATTTGGATTCAATTCCTGACTCCATCACTTGCTGGCTGTGTAATCTTAGACAAGTTATTTAATTTCTCCGTACTCCAGTTTCTTCATCTATAAAAAGAGGGGATTGGACCAGATGACCAATAGGGTTTTTCCCATTCTAAATCTATGAACCATTTTGGGCCTCCATTTCTTTGTCCGTAAATAGAAGTTCAGCTAGATGATATCCAGAAAACTTAACAAAGATGCCATTTTGAGTTCCTAGGACAATTTCGATAGCTCTAAATTTGTGATCTTAATACTCCCCTCAATCTGCCTCTCCCTTTTCTTGATTTTTATTCATTCTATACCTATTCTCCTTATAAATATTTATTTACTGATTGACTAACTGATAGTCACTCAGGTTCATAATCTTGAAGGCATCTTCCAAATCTTCCTTCGGCATTCTATACATGCAACCATTTGACAAATTCTGTTGATTCTGTTTTTCTCTCTCTCTTTCTATTTCCACTGGAATCCCCATAGTTCAGACTCTCATTCCTTTTCACCTAGACTATTAAAATTGCCTTTGTAGTTCCCCTCTGAGCTACCCACCACAGGCTGGGTTTCCTGGAGAACAGATACCCCAGGTTCAAAATATTCTATGAATCCACATTCACAAAATTTTTGCTGACAATTTTACCACAGATGCATTTACCTTTAATTGTCAGCCAAGGATAAAATTAGCTCAAGGAAAAGACATTTACTGAAATGGAATAATAAGAACAATACTAACAACCCTTTCCCCCTCCACACATACACCATAAACCTGAGGTATTCTCCCACAAATACACATGGCATCAGTGGAAAGAAGGGTTACACATAGAATCTGCTAGTGGAGAGGCACATAGGTACAGAATACAGGTAACCAAGACAATCCACACATCTGGTACTACTAAGTCCTGATCTCTTTTCTTGGGTTGTCCCCATGCTGCTTCCCTAGGCACAGTATCTCTGCTGAGTATCCAGGGCCTGTTCTACTATACTGCTTAATTCTACTGTGTAGCTGGACTTTCTGGGCCTGTTCTCTTTTATGAGCAAATGTGCCCTATTCTACAAAATGCCATTGCTGATGGGAGGGAGGAAGAAAAATTTCTTCCCTGCCCCCCACTTTCTCCCAAATACACTCTGAGGAAAAAGCAAAGAGTGACTCCATGCCAAGAGCTGGGTTCCTCCTCCAGATTCAGCTCTTTCCAGGAGTACCAGAGATGACTAACTCCTCAGAGCTTGCTTTTTCTTTTTAAAAACCATCAAAGGTATAGCTAATTCATCAGCAAGTAAATGGCTAGTCACCCTGTATATCCACCAAATTGAGTGAGGAATTTCATACCATATAAAGCAGTAAAGAAACGTAAGCATGTCTTTACATTTCTTTTATACTAGCCAATCAAAGTCTTAAAAAGCCTACACTTCACAGAGAGCCATTGGGCTGCTTCAGAGTTTGAAAGGGGTAAACACATATCTCCTTATCTCTATTATTTTATCCCAGAATTTAATCAAATAGGTTGTAGAGACCCAACTGATGAGGACTCCACTGATCAGCACAGCCCTCCCTATGCCTTTGAACTAAACTTTCTGCCTCCAGCTCTTCCTACATCAAAACTTCATAACGTGCTACTCTGATCGTGTGACTCTTTCGGGAGCTGTCTATTACAGTACAGGATTGTAGGGTGAGAGAACTTGGGTTCAAATCCTGACTCTGCTACTTACTACCTGTGTATGACCTTGAGCCAATGATTACTTTCTGGGCCTCATTTTTCTTATATGTGGATAGATAAGAGTGTTCTACAAAATGCCCTCTGAGATCCCTTCTATTTCTAAATTTTGATATGTAAGTATATATTTTTGACCTTGGTATTCAAGCCTCTCTACAAGTTATCTTTCTAGTCTTATCTGGTACTACTCCCACTCACCCACTGGATGAACCAGTCAAACTGGACTCATGCCATCTCTCATTCTCATCTGACCTTCTCCTGTCTCCATGCATCTCCTTATACATCTTTAGACTTCTTCCCATTCTCTCTGCTACCATTGTCCCCTTTCTTCAAGTCCCCAGTCAAGTGCAATCCCCTTTACAAAGACTTCTTTGAGCCCTCTTAACTGAAAGTCATCTCTCTTCCTCTGATTTCTTATAGCATTTTACCTCTTACACTCAGAGGTCCTGAAGAAAGGGACTGCCATTTGCCTTTCTCTGTGTCCCCAGAGCTTATCATAATGCCTGGGACATGGCAGATGCTTTAAATATCAGACTGACCAAAGGACTGGATTTCATCTTTGCATTTGTACTCTGCCAACTGCTATAGACTCACAGGATCTCAGTGACCTCAATGCTATCTATTTGAAACCATACCTGAACAAGAAATCCCTCTATAGTATAATCAACAAGTGGTTAATCAATCTTTGCTAAAAGATCTCTAGTGATCAGAACCATTACCTCCTAAAGTCACCCATTTTTCTTTGGGACAGTTCCAATGACTAAAAAGCTTTTCTTTATATTGAACCAAAATCTGCCTTTCTGCAACTATCATTCATGGCTCCTACTCCTGCCCCTCGTATGCAAGCAAAACAAGTGTAATCCCTTTTCTGTGTAACAAGCTTTCAAATTCTCAAAGATGACTATTCTGTCTTTTCTTCTCCAGGGTAAACATATCTATCTCCTTCAACCAGTCCTTATATGGCATAGTCCAAAGACCCTTCACTACCCTAGCCACTTATTCATTTGTATTCTCTTCAGCCTATCAGTGCTAACCTCTCTGCATGTATATGTGTGTATATATATATATATATATATATATATATATATATATATATATATATATATATATTCTTCTCTCCCTTAGAGTCTTCCTTTTCTTTCTCTCTTGTTTTATTCTATCATTCCCTGACATCCATCCTTCCTTCCCCTCTCTTCTCCTTTCATTTCCAACACTTATGAACTAACTGAGCTTAAAGCTCTATGAGCTAAAAGCACTATATTAAAAATAATAAGCTCTTTTAAAAAAATGTTAAATTAATTGATTCATTTTTAAGCAGTTTTTTCTTTTTAGATTTTGAATTCTAAGTTTTATTCCTCCCTCCCACCCCCTTTCCTGTTTACTGAAAAGGCAAACTATATGATAACAATTATACAAGTTCTTTAAGATTAGTTCTTACTAAGTTCTTTAAGATAAGAAATAGAATCCTTTATATTTCCCATAACTAGTGCAGCCTTTGGTGCATAGAAAGTACTTATTAACTATTTGTCAAATTGAATTGAGTGATTAAATGAATTAATCTCAAGGAAATGGGTATTTAACCTATTTGATTGTGACATTTGAGTCATCCAAAGATAGTATGTAGAGATACTTAGGAATTTCAGCAGTATTACACTTAAGTAATGTTTAATTATGGGGTGGCTAGGTGGCACAGTGAATAGAGCACTGGCCCTGGAGTCAGGAGGACTTGAGTTCAAATATGACATCAGACACTTAACACTTACTAGCCGTGTGACCTTGGGCAAGTCACTTAACCCCAATTGCCCTGCATTCCTCCTCGGAAAAAAAAAAGCAAAAAAACCCATTTAATTATAAAAATGGAAGTCATCATAAGGTCCTTGATGATTCCAAGCCTATTAGCTTCAACATTGGTACAGGTAAAATCAGGCCACAACATTAATATCAGAAGACCCCAGTTCAAATCCTAGTTCTGTCACTTATTACATATGTAATTTTGGGCAAGTCACTTAATTTGTATGGGCTTTCCTTATCTGTAAAATAAGGAGAGCCTTTCAGGACCTTTCAGCTCTAGATCTAAGATCCTATGAAATTCTTTTGGAAGCATGAAGTTAATGTTACAATGGTCCTGCCATACAAAGCCAAGAATGTAATTTTTTATTCATTGAAGCACAGAGGCCATAAGAAATATTACAAGGTATTTTCAAAATACAGCATTGGACAATATGGAAAAACCTAAAAAATCCTGAAAACTACAACAGGATCATAGTAATCTACAGCAATGGGGGGGGAGGGAGGAGGTAGGGTGACAATATCAAATTGAGAATTGCAAAGGACCATGAAGATCATCTGGCCTAACCTTCTAATTTTACAGATTAATTAGCTAATATCTAGGGATGTAAAATGATATACCCAGAATCTCAGAGAATAATATTTAGCAGAGCATGGATGAGAATCCAGCTCCTCTGATGCTGAATCTAATTTTTGTTCAATTACACTCTTTCCTTTTGAACAAAGGCCTTATGTAGCCCATGAGAGAAATAGGTGAGCAGATGTATAAATCAGAGCCAAGACCAGGAACTAAAGAACAAACTAGAAATGAGACCAGAGCAGGACAGAGGGGTCTGTGTGCTAGAGCCAGCTCAGATGGGCTCACAATATTTAAGCTTTCTGTGTGATCATTTTTTACCTCTGAAATAGGCAAATACTACAAGTTAGAGCTTGACTGATTATTTTGATTGTCTAGATTTAAGAAAATGGTGGGAAAAAACATTAATGATGAAGATTAAACTTAAAAGTGTGTTCTGCCAACATTTATTCTTTTGGACAACCAGTTCAACACCACCACACCCTTGGTACAAACCACAGGGAAATGTAGCCAGATCCTTTTCAACCAAATTTTATGCAAGGTGAGTGACATTTTGATGTCATCTCTGATCAGAAAGGACTATGATCCAGTGTTTCACTTTGCCTGTCTTGTCCTCCTGCTCTCTGGATGGTGGCCATTTTTGTGCCTTAAAAGGTCATCACAGGCTATTTAGGAACTTGTTGGTGCTGTCTAAAGCCAGGGGCATTTCCCTCTGAGAACTGAACTCTGTACGTATGTTTCTTTTGAACAGATTAGTTTTTCCAAAAGGGAGGAATGAGACAAATAAGAAAGAAGTAAGCCTGCTGTTTACTTTAAAAATAAGTAGAAAAAAAGTCTTAATTTCTAAACACAAGGGATTAGAAAAAAAGGTTTCGAATTAAGCAGATTCTAATTTTCCAGTATTTTAAGTAAGCAACAATAAGTTTCTCATCAGTTGCTTGAAATGGAAGCCTACTTGAAATCAGTGTGTCTGTGTGTCTGTGTGTCTGTGTGTCTGTGTGTCTGTGTGTTTACCTTGTCCTATGATTGCATTGGGAACTCCCATTGGAAACTACCTTTACCAATGCAGATCTGCATCCCTTCTGTAACTTAAAGTTTTAAAGAGTTACCTAAGGAAGTGAAACGTTAAATGACTTACTAGGGGTCTCAAGCTAATATGTATCAGAAGCACATTTTAGTTAAATCCAACTCTTCCTGACTTCAAGGACTGCTCTCTATGCCATCCAATGTTACCTCTCAAGGTTACCTCTCAAAGCCTGTGAGCATTTAATAAAGCTTTGACACTTCTCTATAGGAAGGTGATAGATTCTTCCTTCAAATATCTTATAGCATTTGTTAAGGACTGTTAAGGGGTCCCTTGAACTTGTCTTTACACTTTACCTGAATCTCTCCTTTGTACCAATCATGCTCTAGCTTATATTAGAATTATTGATCCTATGGACTAAAAGCATATGTGATACCTTTATGTGTTCTTGGAACTAACACATACAAACTTATACAAGCAACACTGTTTTTATGTGGGAAGGAATATTTTTTAAAATAAAGACATAGTTGAGGCTAAGAAAATGTTGAACAAGTCAAAGGAAAGTAGACAGATTCTGGGAAGTGCCAAGGAATACTTTTCATATGTTTTCATAGGAGCATAATTGTGTCACCAGAAAAAGTGAGGGTAATATTCATAAGCTCAAAAACACTTCAAGAAACAGAAATTCATCTCTCTATGTCAGCTGTAAATATCCATGTGACAAAAATCCTAGAGTGTGGTACGGTTGATCTGTCATGTTGGTCCTTCTAATGATCTACCAGATTAATGCAGTTGGCCAAAACAAAATGAATTTGTGGAGACAAGCTAAAAATGTGAATTAATTGCAACTCCGTCCATACAACACTATATGGACAGATAGGAATATATTCTAACATGTAGCAATTTGCTCAAGCTGAATTTATGGCAGAATGGCATTGAATGTCCAGGCTGTGAACCATTTAAGTCTAACACAAATATCAACAACAAATATGTAATGAATGTTGAAAATTTTTAATGGAAGCCAAAACAGGTAAACAATTCTCCCAGTTGATGATCCACTTAGAGCTGTTCAATGGAAAATTTCAAAAGGTCCTCAGGCTGGCAGAGCATAGAAAATCCAAACAATTCAAGGAGGCACTTGGGTTGTGGAATAGTGTGCAAATGTGGAACAAATGACAGGTAGGGAGAATACTGACAACTTTTAAAGAAAACACTATGCTAGCAGCTCTTTTTGTGGTGGCAAAGAACTAGAAATTGAAGGAATGTCCATAGACTGGGAAATAGCTGAACAAGTTGTGGTATATGAATGTAATGGGATACTATTGTGCTATAAGAAAAGATGAGCAAGCAGACTTCAGAAAATCCTGGAAAACCTTATATGAACTGATGCTGAGTGAAATGAGCAGAACCAGGAGAACATTGTACACAGTAACAGCCACAATGTGCCATGACTGACTTTGATAGACTGAGCTCTTTTCAGCAATGTAAGGACCTAAAACAATTCCAAAAGACTCATGATGGAAAATGCTATACACATCCAAGAGAAAGAACTTGGGAGTATGAATGTGAATGGAAGCATACTATTGGCTCTCCCTTTCTTTTGTTGTTTTGTTTCTTCTTTCTTGTGGTTACTCCCATTAGTTTTAATTTTTCTTTACAATGTGACTAATGCAAAAATATATTTAATATAAATGCATAAGTAGAGCCTATATCAGATTGCATGCTGTCTTAGTGAGGGGGGAAAGAAGGACAGGGAGAAAATTTGAAACTCAAAATCTTCTGGAAGTGAATGTTGAAAACTAAAAATATAAAAAAAAGAAAACACTATGCTACAACAGGACTTAACTCTGTGCTTCAATTTTAGCATTTCAAAAGATCTGTTATTTCTTCAAGGTGGATGCTCCCTTCCATGGTCACAGATTGTATGTGCATCACACACATGAATTACTCTGATTTTGAAAAAAAATATCATTTCTAGGTGCTTATCTGTCTGATGATGTCTCCTTCATTCTACTGAGCTAGACTGGTTCTTAGATGGCAGACATAACAGTTCTACCACCAGAATGAAATAAAGATTTATATGGAGGATGATGGGGACAGATTTGGAACATGAGGTTCTATGGGACCTCCTGCCTCTACATCTCTTACTTGGCAATACATTTGCTTCTTACCTCAACTTCTTAGGATCCCTAACTTCCTTCAAGGCACAGCTCATAGGACATCTACAGGAAGCCTTTTATGATCTAATTATTATTGCCTTTTCTCCCTCAAATTACCATGCATACACTTGTCACTTTACATACTCTACAAACCCACAGTAGAATAAGGTCACAGTCTGTTTATTAACAGTCAATAAGTCAAATCAAGAAGCATTTATTAAGCACTTATGGGGGAGGGCAGTGTGTTTAGCACTGCGCATACAAATTAAAGGCAAAACCAGGTCCCTGCCCCAAAGTAGTTTCTAGTCCAATGGGGGCCAGAAAATTATTTTTTGCTTTGCATCTTTCTTTTCACAATAATTTATACATAGTAGATGCTTAATAAATGCTTGTTTGATTGGAAATATATCTAATTAATTAATTAAAATACATGAAACCTCTCTCCACTGAGTTCTGGTCTAAGAAAACTGAATATGAGAACTGTCTGAATGGAAATTTTAAAAATATACAACCTAAATTCAAAATTAATGATTTCCCAGGAAAGCTTCCAAACTACAGAAATTATTATTTTTGAGATAAATTTTATGTAACAGAGGACTGGCCAAGCTCAGCCTTTATAAACATGAGTGCACTATATTTGGCTGATGAAATCCCCATGTAGGCTTCAGAGTAGCACAACTATTCTAAATCTGTCTTTTGGTCCACTAACTACTTGGCAAAGATAGGGATTTTTGATTAGGCTATTGACCCAGATTTGGATGAGCATTTATAAAAGTTACCAACCACCAAAGGAAGTCTGTCTTGCCTTCTTTCCTGACTGGCTGGTTCAATTGCGGAAAACATGCCATAATTCTCTGGGTGGGGAGAGACTGCAGGACAGCTTGTGACTTGTTAATACACACTTCTGTTGTATACCTCTTTGAGGGAGTGCCAGACTAGGTTTTTGTGAGCTTCACAAGGTCAGAAGGCCACTGGAGGCCTAGGAGCTGGGGTCCATGCCAGAATTTTCAATCCACCAAGCGAAGTATTGACCCTGCAGCACAGATGTCAGGTCCTACAAGAAGGGGCAACTCTTTCTATCAACTGTGTTTTACTTGGACATGAACTTGGTAGGAGGGTGAATACTTTGTGCCAACTGCTTTAAGCATGAGCCCATTCTCCCTTGGGATCTAGTGATGTGGGAAAATTTGACCCTCATTCAGCAGGGAGTAGGACATAGGGGATGGGGAGAGTGGGAGAGATGGGGAAGAGAATATATATAATGCACAGAAATACATTTTTGTTCTTGCTATACCTTCACAATAAATATACATAAAAGTTAATTTCTGTTAATTGATTAAATGATACTTGAGTGCTGTTATGGGAATCTGAAGATCTTCCCTGCCCCTAGGCCCTTTGTTAAAGTGGCTACGTGACTCTGAGGACCCTTGGATATTTGAAAGTATATTCTGTTCCCTAATAGGCTGAATGTGGTCACATGGAGCCTGTGGCGCCAGGCTTGTTTTCCAGGAATGCCCGTGCCTTGTAGCTTTGT
>CM053587.1:136506661-136527691 GCA_028646515.1 Pseudochirops corinnae | reverse complement strand
ATTGTTAACCCATTTTGAGTTGCTTTCCTTTAGAAAAGCAGATCTAAGAACCTGTGCTAGTAGCCGCCCTAGGCATGCTAGGGTGCTTGCTGTTACAAGTGCTAATCAGTGATATGGGGGAAACATACTAGAATGAGGTCTCAGGTCTATAAGCATTAGAGAACCCCACTGTCCCTTAGGGGTAGCCCTGCAACTCTGAAGGGGAATATATAACTAGCTAGCTTTGCTCTGGATTACATGAGTCATCAGTGAGGTTGGGAGTTGGGATAAGGCTCCCCAGAGCTTATAAAAGCTACAAATGGAAATAGCCAAATATATGAGCGGGAGCAAATGAAAAATGTGTGAGAGAGAGAGAAAGAGAGAGAGAGAGAGAGAGAGAGAGAGAGAGAGAGAGATTGTAAATGACTGCTCACATGGCCATAAGCTTGTTATTGTTTATAAAGTAAAAAAAGATTTTAAAAACACCAAAAAAATGATGAACATATTAACTTTAACATGGTAGTAACAAAATTTTGTTGCCAGTTTCCATGACCCCTTTTGGCCTTCTTTTCTGTTTATTTAGCATAGATTTGTTGCTGTTTTTGTTTTCTTTAGTTACATATTTATAGTTAGTGTATATATTATTCTTCTGGATCAGCTTTTATCACTGTACTACTTCATATAAATAAGTTCCCAGGTTTCTCTGAGTTCAAAAGAAATGTTTATTTTAGAAACATTTTAAAAGATGAATAATGCAGATAATACTGATTTAAAAATATCTAGCTTTTGAAGTCAGTGTTTAAATCTCTAGATACAAGGGGATAGTTCGAAAAATGTTGTGTGTACTAAAAGTGAAAATTGTGGGGCATAAAAGTGATTCCTGGGAAATCTGAAATTCTTAATAGAAATTCCAAGGAACTTGTACTGAGTTATAAGAGGGAAATAGAAAAGAAAAATTAAGAATTTTATGACTGAAATGTGAAC
Organism: Pseudochirops corinnae; assembly: GCA_028646515.1. Lineage (NCBI taxonomy): Eukaryota > Metazoa > Chordata > Mammalia > Diprotodontia > Pseudocheiridae > Pseudochirops > Pseudochirops corinnae. The sequence goes on along the minus strand of CM053587.1, from coordinate 136,526,728 downwards.
CCTTAATAACTCTTAAGACCCCTTTCTAATGACCTGTCCAGTTAACCTTAGATAACAAGATCAGAAGAGATCAGAGCTGACTGAGGGGCAGAGCATTCACCCCAATACAGTATTTTCATTTACGGTAGATTTTTCTGCCAATTTTTTTTAACTGGGCCTACCTCACAGTTTCCTCATCTGTAGGCCTACAGACTATCTTCTTATGCAAATAGGATTATTTCTTTCTTGAAACCATTAGGATTCAATTGAACTTCACCATAGCTGCTTTCATGTAACTTTGCAGTATAGCAAGTACCCCCTAAGGTTTCACTTATAAAAATTATAGTTTCATTAAGAAGAAAGTCTCACAGAGAACTTTAAGCACAGATCTGACCATGACACTTTCCTATTCAATAAATTCCAATGGTTCCCAATCACCTCCAGGATAAAATTGGATCTCTGTTTGGTTTTTAAAGCCCTTCAAATTATCTTTCCAGACTCATTACACATTACTACCCTTCCTGCACACTCTAGTCTACTCAAATTGGTCTTCTATCTCTTTTAGATAGGAAGTGCCATGTTTGCACTGGCCATGCTCCATGCTGAGAATGTATTTCCTCTTCATTTTTGCCTCTTACAATTCCTTGCTTCTTTCAGTAGGACAGAAACTCATTACCTACCTACACAAAGCCTTTCCTGATCTTTCCTACCACTAGTGGGGAGCCCTCCCTCTCCAACCACTTTGTATTTTACTTGTTGCTGTTTAGTTGTTTTCAATTGTGTCCAACTCTTCATGATCCCATTTGGGGTTTTCTTGGCAAAGATGCTGGAGTGGTTTGCTATTTCCTTCTCCAGTTCATTTTACAGATGAAGAAACTGAGACAAACAGGTTTAAGGGACTTACCTAGGGTCACACAGCTAGTGAGTGTCAGAACCCAGATTTGAACTCAGGAAGATGTGTCTTCCTGACCCCAGGCACAGCACTCTATCCACTGTCCCACCTAGCTTGGCATTTAATAAATGATCATTAATCTACTTCTCTGTATTTGGAACGTGCTTGTTCTAATATCTGCTCTCTTTGCTTTTCCTAGTGCTGATTTTTGGCTTTGCATCTCTGATTATGATACCTCATATATGCAATTAAAACACACCTGTGCTCATTGCCTCTTAATTAAGAAAGTGAAGTTGATTTGGTTAATCACCCAAGTCACAAACATCCATTTAACAATATTTCTTGAGTATCTGCTATATACAAAATGCTTGCCTAGGAACTATCAGGAGTGCAAAGATCGTATAAATCATGTTGTTTATGGGGGAAAAAAAGGACTACATTTAGAGTCATGGAGTCCTTGGTTTGAATCAAACCTCTGATTTGATGGACCCTTACTAGGTCCCTGGGCAAATGATTTGAACTATTCAAACTTCAATTTTTCCAGCTGTAGAATAGGGTTAGTGATACCTCTAATGCCTCCTAGCATTGTAAGAGTACAATAAAATAATATACATAAAGTATTTTTGCAAGCCTTTTTCATATAGTATGTCTCTTCAAGATGTATATTATGGTAGGCTAACATTGCTTGTGTAGACAAGAAGAACTGCTCTGTCTTGGTCTTGTTGTTCAAGTGTTTTTCAATTGTGTCTGACTCTTGGTGACTCTATTTGGAGGTTTCTTGGCAAAGATACTGAAATGGTTTGCTATTTCCTTCTCCAGCTCATTTTACAGATGAAGAAACTGAGGCAAACAGGGTTAAATGACTTGCCCAGGGTCACACAACTAGTAAGTGTCTAAGACCAGATTTTAACTCAAAAGATGAGTTTTCCTGAATCCAGGCTCAGCACTCTGTCCACTGTGCCACCTAGGCCTGTGTTGGCCAACTGTAAAGCCAAGCACAAGAGGAAAGCTGCTGTGAATAGCTTTCAAGGTTCTAATTATATAGTATAGTGAATTATCTCTACATATTTGTTACTATGTAACAAATCAGAGCAAAACATTCACAGAAAATCAAAATACAGTATTCAGAATGTTACAACTTATCACAGAAAATCAAAATACAGCACTCAAAATGTTACAATCTATCACTAAAATGGACACATAGTTTTCACCAGAGTGGTTACATAGTTTTGAACAAAGTACATTCATTTAGTCACTCAATCATTTAGTAACTCAATCATTCAATCATCATTAAGGACGTAAGGGACACAAAATACAAAAGTCACAGTACTCCACCCTTGGGTAGTACATTCATTTAGTCCATCACAGAGTCCTTAATTCAATCACAAAGAACAATCACAAATAAATTACAATTCCATCAGTAACCACTCAACAGAAAATAATACAATTCAGCAGACAGGGCTTCCAGCTGTCTGACCATTACATCCATACCTAGTTAATTACCAGAGAGGGAAGCACCAACATCTGGATTTTCAAAGCCAAGGGGGCTCAACGGCTGCCCAGAGTCTCATCTGGCCAAATCATACAACTCTTCCCAAAGTGAATCCCAAAGAAAAACCTCACATCAGGGTCAGTCACTACTCAGTATTCACGGAGAAGTCTTTTAATCTTGACTTGGCGCAGGCTTTCAGCTTTCATGGTTTTCCTTCCATGGTCCCATCTTCCATGGTCCCACATTGAAACTCACAGTGTCCACTCCACCTTAAATCCTTCACAGTTCCTATTCCTGGTAAGTCAAGGCTTAACAAAGCCACAAACAGACAAAGTACCAACACCACAGTCATGTCTCCTCTGGCAGCTCTGGCTGGCCCTTGGAAGTCTTCAGCAGCTTGACTGGCCCTTGGAAGTTATCAGCAGCTTGGCTGGCCTTCAGAAGTCCTCAGCATCTCAGCTGGCTCTCAGAAGAAGTGCAGCCACCACAAGTTCCCAGGAAACTCTGACTTTCCCAGCTGGGATTTTTCCTTATATATAGTATTGCTCCTCTCTGTTCAGCCCCTTCCTGTTACATCAGCAACAGAGGTTCATACCTTCTGTTTCTTTAACAGAGGCTTAATTTGAAACTAGGTGCTAAGTACCTGTCAGCTTAGCAATATAAAGGGATCTTCACATTTCATTACCATTATACCAGCCTAAGGCTTAAAATAGTCAGAGGACAGCAGACAGATATCTGGGACCAGGGAAAGCACAAACTCTCATGTCTTCTGGTTCAAACTAGTCCTATTTCCTGTGGCCCAGGCTAAGCCAAGGTCTCAAGTCTGCCTAGATCCTGAATCTATTCCCTGTGACAGCTCTTCCAAATTTTCTGTCTCTTCTTCTAGTGAGTTGAATAGACATTCTGTCTGATCACAATAAGTGATTGTGAGAAACTAAAAAAAACTCAACCTGTACATCTGCTAGAATTCCTGGGTTCAGATTGGTCCTGTACTTGGAGGATTTAGAAGGGACTTAAAAATAGGATGGTCATGTGGCAAAATGTTTTACATGTTTTTATATATTATTTTCTGGTTATTGTGTTCTGTATTTGCTTTACTCAGAGTAAACCCTGTGCATATGATAATCTGCTTCTCTGTAAAGCAGACACCATTGTGCAGGATGAGTGACTAGTCTTCACTGAAATACTGTTCATTCAAAGAAGGAAGTGAGTGGAACTTCAGAGCTAGTTTTATTTGAGTAGGTCCATAGTTCTATATCCCCTTGTGCTATCCCATAGAGAGTTGGAGCTTAGAGATAGGAGGATGCTGCCTTTCTGGTAACCACAATATTTACCCAGACCTTCCACTTTAATGGAATATGTATATGCAAATGATCAGATCACCATGGGACTTCCGTGTGAATGGCTTATAATGTTTTAAAAAAGCAAAGTAAAAGATCAAAGATTCAGGTAGATTTTATGAGGTGATGAGGTAGATAATTCAAAGAGAAAGGATCTTGATAAATGTGGAAAAGATTTCAGATAAATGTGTGCCATAAGAAATGTTATGGATAAAGATAGAGATCTGTTGGAAGAAGTGAGGTGAGATATGATGAATTTATAATGAGTCTAATCGAGATTATTTAATTCCTTTCTTCAGTAATTTCAGTTCTTATTTTGTTGTGTTAGACTGTGACCTCATTTGGGGTTTTCTTGGCAAAATTAAAGATGAGGAAACTGAGGCAAATGGGGGTAAGTAACTTACAGTCATAGCTAGTAATTATCTGAGGCCAGATTTGAACTCAGGAAGATGAGCCTTCCTAAATCCAAGCCCAATGCTCTATCCACTGTATCACCTAGATGCCCCTTCTTCAGTAATAGGGGTGGAAGAAAAAAGTGGTTGGTCAGTATAATGGATGGGCCTCTCTCTCATTAGTCCCCTATTGGTTTAGGTTTGATTTAAGAATGAAATTAAAGGCTTGTAAGTCATTCAACAGTTAACAAAAAGTTTATTTAGCTAAACCTTGGAAAGAATATTCTGCAAGGTTACGGAAGTACTTGGTTCAGGCAGAAGAAGTCTCCCTCCCCCTCCACTATAGAGAAACAGATATCATTGGCAGGGCAGAGTCGAGAAAACTGTCCATGCAAGAATGACAACAATGTAAAGGGAAAGAACAATAAATAAAAAACAATTGAAAATGGATGTTGCAAAATTACAAGGAACAAGCATGACTCCAAAGAAGAGATATAAGAAATACCTCCCTTTATTTTTTTTGCAGAGGTGAGAGGTAAGGTCCACAAGGGTGGAGTATTGTATATATTTTTTTGAGTATCAATTAGTTTTACTGATTATTTTTTCTCTTCCTCTTTTTTTCTTTTAAACTAATATTTTTGGTTATTAAGATGGCTTTCTGGAAAGAAATGGGGAAATTTAGGAGAAACTAAAAACAAAGTATATAAATAAAATCATATTTTACAAAACAAACAGTCCATGACATATTAACTTCATTTCCTTTTTTCCTTCCTTCCTTCTTTCCTTCCTTCCTTCCTTCCTTCCTTCCTTCCTTCCTTCCTTCCTTCCTTCCCTTCTTCCTTCCTCTCTTCCTCCCTTCTTCTCTCTCTTTCTCTCTCTCTCTCTCTCTCTCTCTCTCTCTCTGTCACACACACACACACACACACACACACAAACACACACAATTACTAAACTGGTAGATCAAAGAAATACCATATATAGAGTAAATGTAGATTTCAATAAAAATTTTATAGTCTTCCCTCCTATGCTTGTGACTAAGATAAGAGATGTGAGCTAGAAGGCAGTAAAGTTAGGTGGCCATGTAACTCATTGAATGAGTCTAGTAGTTCCAAAGAATAATCAATGGATTAATGTCATTTATGGAAGAAGATTTAATCTAATGTAGTGCATTGGAAATCTGTCTTTGACCTTGTGGTACTGAACACTTCATCAATAACATATAAGGTTACAAGAGACATGCTTATCAAATTTGCAAATGAAAGGAGGTTTGGAGGATAGCTAATACATTGAATGACAGAGTGAGGATCCCAAAATGCCTTGACAGGCTAAAATAATAGGCTAAATCTAAAGAGATGACATTTAATGTGGTGACATTTAATAAAGATGACATTTAATGCAGTCCTACACTTGTGTTCAAAGAATCAATGCACAAGTACTAGATGGGGATGAATGGCTAACAATAGTTCATGTGTTTGGACATGAGGAGAGGAAGGTTAGTGGATTTCAAGTATTATGTAATAGTGTGATATGGTAACCAAAAAAAGAAAAGTTAATTCTAACTTGGGCCATATGAATGGAAGTATGGCACCCAGAACGAGAGATGTGAACATCTTCTGCTCTGGGTTTTCTTTTTTCTTGTTTTCAGTTTCACATGTCCCATTTTAGGAAGGACAAGTTATAGTATGTGGGGGGGGGAGGTAGAGAGAGGTTATTTGTATAATTAGAGGCCTAAAGACCATGCCATGCAATGATCAATCGAAGGAACTGATGATGTTTAACCCAGGGAAGAAAGGGAAGACTTAGGAAGAGTATAATAGCCATGTCTCAACCATTTGTAGGGCTGTCATGCAGAAGAAAATAACTTATCTTATTTGGGATCAGAGGGAAGAATTAGTAATGGTAACTGAAAGTTTCAAGGAGGCAAAGTTGGGCTGACTATAAGGGGAAAATGTTCTAACAAAATTGTTGAAAAATACAACAGAATGCCTTGGGAAGTAGGGGGTCTCTTCAGGCAAAGACTGGATGACTACTTGTTGAGAATGGGTAAAGGAGATACTTGTTCAGGTATAGACAGGACTAGATAGTTTCTGAAATTCCTTTCCAAGTCAGATTTGGTGATTCTGTGGCTTGTTCCTCTGTTTCTCTGGTTGCCTCATAACAGTAAGAGTAGTTTGTGCATACTTTTTCATGGGGTGAGGTAAGATATGGCTTAACTACACACTGAAGTTCTAATCCTCAGCTCTTTAAATCAGGTTGAAATGCAAATTCCCAAATTTCTCAAATTCTGGGAGCTGGAGGCAAGGAGAGAAAAAAAATTACTGTGCACAACTGTGGTTGACCCTCTAAAACAATCTGCCTACAAAGAATATCCAAAGCAAAAAAGCACCTGTGTACCACATGTGCACAGCTGTGTGTCATGGCCAACACATCTGCTGATCAGCTGATGTTTTCACATATAAAGCCTTTATTTTCTTTAAGGGGGTCAATAGAGTCATCAAAGAGCAAATTATTTAAAGGGCTTAGGAATGAAACTGATGAGCAGTTTCCCATGTTTAGACTCAGATGTAAATCTACTGTCATAACTTCCCAGGTTTATACGGACTGAGTTTTGTTCTTAACCATGCCAGTAATTTCTCCCACAGTACAAACATCTGTGTATTAAGAAATCATCTCTCCATGCCTTCAATGTCCCTCATGGAGGAGAATTATTGCTATCACATTCTCTGTGACACGAAAAAACAGAGTTGAGGGAAAATACCTCTTTTTAATGTTACAGAGGTTCTTCCATATACATATATAATGGGTTGGGGGGGAGTGTTGCAAAGGCCAGTTATTTTAGACTCTTTCTCCTTTAGCCTCAGGCACTGGCCACTTCTTACTTCCTCTTAGGTGAGATATGAACAGGAATTACTCAGACATCATGTCTGTAGTTTAAAAAAAACACAAAACAAAAAAACCTCCACCAAGAATTGATTTAATATGGCAAGCATTCTGAGATAATAATAGCTAAGGTTTATAGTCCTTTGAGGTTTACAAAACACTATATATGTTATGTTTGTCCTTCATTTTCAAAGAGAATCAATGAAACACAGGGCAATGTCTTGACTTGCCTATAAATTGGATTTAAGTGTGGCAGAATTGCACAAAATCCTCTCTCTTCCAAAGTCATCAAAGTCCAGTGGTAAGACAAAAGCCAAGACAACTAGTGATGGCCCAGGGTGCAGTGGATGACCCTGGCATCTTTGATGTCCGACTAAGCTCTAAGCTCTTCATAGCACCTGCTTCAATAGCCTTCATAGCCCTTGGAACCAATTGTTTTCATCTGCCCATTCTACTGGAGAAATCTTCACATGCTTGAGGTAGACATCCCCTAACTCACTGACAGGTTCAAAGCCTGTCAGTTATGCTCAACCTGGTTTAGCTCATCTGCCAAGATGATTTTACTGGGGTGCAGCTACTATGCATGCTACAGCTTTGTGGAGCCACAGGTGAGAGCTGAGTGACAGGTAGACACTAAAGGTGGATGAATAGCCCTGAAAAGGGCTTGGTAAGCCCTCACACCAGAGGTGCTAGTCTTCCCTAAACACCCCCTTAATCTCTCTCTCTCTCTCTCTCTCTCTCTCTCTCTCTCTTTCCCCTCTGTAGACACACACACATATGATGAGGATGCTTTTATTATCCCCATTTTGCAGTTATGTAAACTGAGGGTGACAGAGATTAAATGCCTTATACAGCTAGGAAATGTCTGAAGCAGGATTCAGACTCAAATGTTCCTGCATCCAAATCCAGCCTTCTATCCACTAGTCCAACGCCTCTGTAGGAAATAATCTCCCAATTAGCAAACTAATCAAGCCATCTCATTTTCTTTCAACTCCTCAGAGACAGAAAGTTTTAGGTCCAGTCTAGCCTTTAATCAGTCACCCATGGCCTTTAATCTAGAGAAGGGATTTTTGACCTAAGTTATATGAATTTTAAAAAATGTTTTGATTACTGTATTTAAGCATAATTTATTTCCTTTAAAATTCTATGTATTTTGTTTTGTGCATTTAAAAATATTACTCTGAAAAAGAGTCCACCAGATTGCCAAAGTGGTTAATGAGACCAAAAAAAGTTTAAAACCTCTGATCAGGAGAAATAGGAAACACTGCATAGAAACCTGGCTATAACCAAACAAACAGCAAACCTTCAAAGACCGGAAATCACTTGATTTCTCAGGAATGTGGCTTACACCAAGAACTCCGCTCTGGTGCAGAAGGATGGTTTGCCCAGGGTTTAGAACATGGCTGTATCATTTCTACAAGCCCAGCATTCACACCAGTGATGAAGTCTCCTAGGACCACAGTGGTATGACTTCATTAGTGCTTAATGCCCCACCTGAACAGGAGGAGAGGAAGAAGCTTAGTTTCTAACTCCCTGCTTCCACACATTGGAACATGGCATGCACAGCTACTGTTGTGATGATCTCTGTCCCCTTTCCCCACTCCTATCAATGTTCCTTTTGGACTCCTGTCCCCATGTACTAATGCATTCAAAGATTCACCACCCCAAGTGCTAAGCATCTTGGAAGGAAAGAAAAGGCAAATATAAGCTGAAAAACATCAAAATAGCAGCACTGGCCCACTAAAGCAGCTGTTAGGCAATGCAGCCTGGAAACTTCATCCAAACCAACACGCCCCTCAAATGAAAATGTTTGGTTTGATTTCCATGTGAAACATCAGGAGACCTGATGTACTGTCTTAATGCTGACTTTTGTACTCTCTCTGGAACACATTCACTGTGGATCAGGAGTCTGATGAATGTGGAAAGAGTTACAGTTTACCTTGAAGTAACGTTTCTTAAGTTACTTAGCAATAGCTTACATTTGTATACCATTTAAAACTTTCCAAGTGCTTTCTTTACAATAACCCTGGGAGGGAGGCAATGCAAGAATTATGACTTCCCATTGTAGAGATGAGAAAACTAAGGCTAAGGTGTTAAATGACTTACCCACAGTCACATAGCTTAATCATTATTAATTGAGGCATATATATTGAGGAATCTGATTTTGGAGAAGAAACATCTCAACTAGGCAGCCAAGGCTCAAAATAACAAAAACAAAAAAAATCCTAGAATTTTTAAGGGGAAAAAGCCAATGAAGTTCCTTCCACCCTTCGTCAGTTGACTGAGCATATTGGGGTTACAGCTTTCAAAAAAAAAAAAGCTGAAGCAAAAATATCATTGCATCTTTAAGCTCAAAAGTCTGTGGCAAAGCCTGATCAAATGAGACAATATTTATAAAGCACAGTAGCATTATATAGTAAGTGCTATATAAATGTTAGCTGTGACTATCACTATTATTATTTTGTTTGGCTCAGTTTCCCCCTCTGTAAAATGGGAATAATAATATCTACCTGCAGAGTTATTTCAAGGATCAAATGAAATATATGTGAAGCACTTAATGCAGCACCTGGCACATATTGAGTGGTTAACAAATGCTCATTTTCTTCCTTTCTTCATTATTGGGGTCTATACTTAAATCCAAGTCTTATGATTCTTAAGTCAGTGCTATTTTCACTAAACTCTGCTTGTTCTAATAACTCGTTTTGTGGGAAGTGGTACTATGTATTAGGGGATAAAAAAAAGTCCTGGATTTGAGGTTGCAAGATTTAGTGCGAATCTCAGAGTTACCACTTAGTACTTTAGATAAGTTATACAGAGATAAATGTTAAGTTAACTTCTTGTACTTCCCAAGTACAAGGTGTGGGAATGGGGAGGGCAGGACTCATAGGAAGGTAGTCTAAAGAAGAACTGGGGTCTTAGTGGGCCACCAACTGAAAATGAGTCAACATTGTGTAAGGGAAACATCTTGTTGGCCACAAAACTGTATGAAAGTTCAATAATGAAGACAGGCAAGAAGATAGTCAATGACTTTACCTCTGGGCTTATCTTTTGTGTATGTTAAGTTTCACTTACAGAACAGACTTAAAGCATCTTGAATCTCTCAAAATATTGCAAAGGGGTAGAACCACATAGCTTTGCAAGGCCCTCATGAAATGAGTTTGTAGAATAGAAGTGCCCATGAGAAACTAAGCATCAAGTTACAGAGACTTCCTAACCCCTAAGCTACATTGAGGTTTCTGCTAGAGATTTCTTGGTGACCAGGGAATAAAGTTCAAAAAGCAAGAGGTCTTAGCTAAGCAGAGCTGTTTCTTGTTGTAAAGAGCATCACATATTTATCAGGGAATCTGCTTTTGGAGAAGAAACATTCCAACTAGTCAGTCAAAGCTCAAAAAAACAACAATAAAACCCCAGAATTTTTTTTGGAAAAAGCCACTGAAGTTTCCCCCACTGAATATATTGGGATTACTGCTTTCTAAACAAATAAATAGCTGAAGGAGAAATATCCTGGGGTCTTTAAACTCAAAGGTCTGTGACAAAGCCTGCTCCACCTATGAAGAAGAAACAGCACTGCAGTTAAGAAGCCCAGTTGAAGCCAGAAGGTAGAAGCTTCCTAATCTGAGGCCCAGGGAATCTGTCCCTGATAGCAACAGGCAGCAGCCATGTGACCAGTCTCTTCAACAGGAAGGACAGGAGAACAGCAGGACACAAACCTGACAGGAGCAACACCATAAAATCAGAAACTGTTATGTCTTGGCTATGTGAGTTTCCTCCATGTGGGCCTCTATAAATATTCCTAATTTGTGTCTACTCTTCCTAATGATGATATGTACATTTGGGGAATCATTTACTCCAGATTTATGAGCAAAATGCTTTTGCTGCAACTTCATCAAATACTTTAAGCATAAATGCATCCTCTGGTTGTCTAGAAAAGGCATATATATTCCTGATGCAATTTTCCCAATATTAGTAATAATAATAATAACTAGCATTTTTTTAGTTTTAAATTTTTGCAAAGTACTTCAGATATTTTTACCCAAAATGTTGTTTTATTCCTCACAACCACCCTGTGAAGAGCTATTTTTATTCCATTTTACTTTTACATGGGGAAACCCTAAGAGAGCTGACTTGCCCAGGGTTTCATAGCTAGCAAGTACATAAGGAGGAATTCAAACTCAGGTCTTCCTGCCTCCCAGTCCAGCATTCTATCCATTGTAATGTGTAGCTGTCTTGACATCTGGACCCATGAGGTATCTTGAACCTGGGGTAACCTTGTTCCACCCACTCTGAGAACTGAGAGAATGCTCCCCAGTCCTAAAATATGATAGGGCAGCCAAAATAGCTAATGTGATCTTAAACAACACTAAGAGAGGCAGAGTGAGGAGGATAGGTAAGCGATAGTCTTGCTGTACTCTGCCCCCATCCAACTACACTGAAATATGGTGCATAGGGCTGGACACTACATTTTAGGAAGAAGGATAACAAAAAGCTAGAGAGAGCACCCATAAGTGAGTGATCTGGTACAGGGCCTTGATACCAAGCCAAATAAGGTCCAGATGAAGAAAGAGAAGACATAGGGAGGGCATGATGTCTACACAGAGAAGAAAGGTTCAGATTGTCCCATTTGGCTTCCAAGGGCAAAACTTTGACTTGACATAAGAAAAAAAAAAAACTTCCTAGCAATCAGAGCTATAGTAAAATTAGTTGCCTTGGAATGTAGAGGGTCTCCCTCCCTGGAGATCTTTAAAGGCTTGTGGATCACTTTCTGGTTCTGTGTAGAGAGGATTCTTGTTTAGGTATAAATTAGAATAGATGGCCTTTGAGATTCCCTTCTGTGTCTGAGATTTGGAGAAGCCATTTTATCTCTGCCAGGCTGTTTCCTCATGTGTACAATGAGGAGGTTAGCCTAGATGATCTGTGAGGTCTCTTCAACTCTAAATCCTGTGATCCAATGATATGGCAGGGCTATAAATGTCATGAGAAATGCAGAATGGGGTGTTGTACCAGCACTGTGGGGCTTCTAGTAAGTGTATACCTGAAATAATTTTATTGCCCTAGAAAAGCAGCCCTATTCTTTAAATCCACTTCAAAGCTACAAAGAAATTATTTCATGAAAATAAAAGGTTTTTTTTTAAAATGAAAAGATATAGAAACACATTTTGGGGGAATGTTGTGTGGTTGATTTTCAAAGTAGAGCTGTCTCTTTAAAGCTGCTGCTACATAAAATCTCTTATAACAACACAATCATGTGACTGCCCAGGAGGATGCCTAAATTTAGAATTGAGCCAGTATTTAGGGTGCCCTTGTCTGATAATCCCTCCAAGAACGAGAGAAAAGTTGACAGGGAAATAGGGTACAAATCAAGCCCATGGGAAAATGCAGGTTTGTGGGAGGAACAGAGGAGGATTTAGAGATTTTGATGTGATATTTATGTTAGATGGTTATGTTTTTCTTGAGTAGAAATTCTAAAAGAGCTGACATATAAAACCTTAAAGGTGAGTACAGGTAGAGCCAAAACCATCTCATTTTTCTCCAAGCAAGTTACTTCTCTGAATACAGGAATTCATGGGCTCATCTTGTCTTCATAGATAATTAGGTTATTTTAAACCTGTTACAAAGTGACTTTTGTAAGTGAAAAGCAAACTACAGTTGTTACAAGTGAAAAACAAACTACAATTATTTTTAATGTGCCTTGTTTCATGTAATCAATGTTGATCAATTCATCATTTCTAATATCATCTTAATTTTGCACTAGGAAACTGGGAAGAAAAAGATTTCCAATAACTATAGGAAAGGATGTTCTGCTGGAAGACTTTTAAGAAATAAATAAGTCTTAGTTACATGAAAACCTAAATAATGAGACCAGTTCATTATTGCTTAGGCATAAATGACTATCTCAGCAGTGACATTGAATTTCAAGGGTCACCTTTCAAAGATAAAAAAAGGGGCGTTGGGGAGGGAAACAGTACAGAGAATAAGGAAAAATTGATGTCTTGGAACAAGGAATCATATTATTTATAGAGATATGTGTGTTTGAGAGAGAGAGGCTTGAGGACACACACAGATGTCCAGTAAAGGTATTCAATTTTTATATATGTTCAAAGATGCTAATGAGGTCACAGATCTCCATAGTCAGCTACAATATAAAAGGTACTTTATTCTCTAAAAAATTATAAAAAGTAAGTAAAGCTTTGGCTTCATATAGAAATGCATTAGAATAACTTTTTATTAATATTTAAATAGAGCTATAAGTTTATACTTATGGATATTCCCTCCAGTAGCACAAACTTCAACCCATCCATGCCTTCTCATTGTGTTCAATATTCTCCCATAAGTCCTCTCTGGAGGGTCTTCCCAATGAGCTGGAGGCCTTCTTCGAGATCTCTTGACTTAATGGAGCACATGGTACTTCTATCAGTTATCCTTCACTTTCATTATAGGATTTGGCCACCTCCTTTTCCAGTTATACATCTCTCTTTTATCCTACTTCTCCTTGTAATTTTTTCAATTGTAATATGTTTTGGCCTACTTATATTCACCATATATCTCTCCATTTTCGTTTGAAAGACCCACACTTTTAATTCTTCAAAGTTACATTCCATAATGTGTAGCCAGACTACATCACTGGAACAATGTATAAAAGGTGGGGCCTTTTAAAAGCATTGTGCAAATTTTCAGGTGCCCTCTGAAAGGTAACCCTTCTCTCCCTATCTAATGCTAGGCACACATTCTTTTTTCGTCTGTAGTGTATGCCTTCAATACCTGCATGCTAAAAGCTGACAGACCAACCCCTCCAATTGTCAATCAGAATCTGAATAATAGGCATTCCATATCTGTTTGATTTTTCTGATGTATGCCCTGTAATGTTCCAGGACATTATGCTATCAGCACAGCACCCACAAACAAGAGTAATGACCAATAATAGTTATAGCACTTTAAAGTTTGCAAAGCACTTTAAGAATATTGTCCCATTGTTTTCCTCCAAATGACTTTGTGAAGTAGATGCTACTTTTATCCCCATTTCATAGGTGAGGAAACTGAGGCAGACAGAGGTTAAATGACTTGATCAGGGTCATATAACTAGTAAGTGTCTGAGGCCAGATTTAAACCCTGGTCTTCCTGACTCTAGATCCAGCACTCTGTCCACAATGCCACCTAGGTATCTCCTTATGGTCTTTGGAGAATCTCATCATATCAGGAATGCCTGTTTCATTTGGACTTTGAATTAGATAGCCTTTGCGACAGCATCAAATTAGGTAGGCTGGTAGCTATTGATATTATCCTAATCTTTTTTTGATAGCTAGTTGTGCAGTGGATAGAGTGCAGGACCTGAACTCAGGGAGACCTGAATTCAAATTTGACTTCAGATACTTACTAGCTGTGTGACCTTGGGCAAGTCACTTGCCCTCTGACTGCCTCAGTTTCCTCATCTGTAAAATGAAGCTAGTAATAATAGCACCTACCCTCCCAGGGTTGTTGTGATGATCAAATGAGATATTTGTAAAGCATTTGTAAACCTTTAAATGGTACAGCAATGTCAGATATTATTTCTCCCCAATATTTGGTATCCATCACTCTCTCAGCTATCTTGAGGGTCAACCCCCCCATGGCCTGACACTTGTATTGCTGGAGCACTGACCTTCTCAGTATATGGTTGGTTTAGTTCAGCTTTCCTTCCTGTCTATTTTTTTAGAACCATTTCTAATTCCTCATGCAGCACATCAAGACCAATTATATTGGCTTCACCTGAGAAAAAGAGTTTGTTACAGAAACTGACAGATGTCTTTATTTTTTTATCCATTTATTGTCTTCCTCCCAGTCTTATTCTTAAAATACCATCAGAATTATCTGGCTTAATTAAGTGCCTTACCAAGATTTCTGTAAATTCATTCTTGTGCCACTACATCACATAGATTTATAATGTGATTTATGAAGGTGATATAAAAATTCTAACCCTTTTTTAGAGTCAGCTAGGTACCATGATAGATAAAGGACTTGGAATCTTCAAGAACTGAGTTTGAATGCTGCCTAGGACTTTCACTAGTAGTGTGACCCTGGGCAAGTTACTTAATTTCTCTCAATCTCAGTTTCCTTGGCTGTAAAAGGGATCACAACAGCACCTATCTTACAATTTTGTTGTAAGAATCAAACAAGATAATATATAAAGTGTTTTATAAATCTTAAAGTGCTATTTTGAAAGATTTTACAGTCAGGCTTATTGCTTCTTACTGTCACATCTCTTGTGACAAGATGAGAATTTGCTGACTGAGGTGGCTTCTAGGTTCTTTTGGTTTCCTTGTTGTGGTGATTGATTTATATCAGTTAAACTTCCTTAGGAAATAGTGATAGTCTGTGTTGATAAGCTTTTAAAAAAAATTCATTTTTCATTCTTTATCACCAAGTTCTAGTTGTTTTGTGAAACTTAAACTTTTCATTTAGCTTTTTAAAGTGGAAGTTGATTTTGATTGTTATTTTAACAAGTTGCATGGACTTATTATATACAGCTAATTTGGAAATTACTCTTGCATTAGTAAACAACCATTTCTTGTCAGTATATGCTGTTTCATATTTTTATGTTATTTAGTGTTTACAATTGTCCAGAGTCTCTCATTTCTTTTCTCAAAGATAATATGTAGGATATGGAGGCATGAAATATCTGTATGATTGCTAAGACATTGGCATCTCTCATTTCTTACCAATGAAATGGTGTTTTCCAGAGTAGTTTCATGGTCCTTCCCTACGCTTATCTTTGCATTGATGTCATTAAACATTAAAATATAGGTTGATTTACTTTTGAGTTTTCCCAAGTTCCTCCTTTTAATTTCTAGGTAAAGCAATGTATAAAGCACTGGGTCTGTAGTCAGGAAGACCTGAATTCAAATCTGACTGCAGATACTTACTAGCTGTGTGACCTTGGACAAGTTACTTAACCTCTGTCTACCTCAGTTTCCTCAACTATAAAATGGGCATAATAATATCTACCTTCCAGAGATTTTTTTTTCTTTTTTGGAGGGGGAAGGGCAGGGCAGTTGGGGCTAAATGACTTGCCCAAGGTCACATGGCTAGTAAATGTCAAGTGTCTGAGGCCATATTTGAACTCAGGTCCTCCTGACTCCAGGGCCAGTGCTCTATTCACTGCCCCACCTAACCTCCCCCCCTTCCAGAGTTTTTTGTTGTGAAAATCTAATGAGACTCTATTTGTAAAGCTCTATTTTACAGTGCCTGGCAAACAGCAGATGCTATATAAATGCAATGATGATGTTGATGATTTCTCCCCAGCCAGTGAGACAGATATTGCATATTCTGCAATTGTCTTCAATGTGTGTCACGAGAACTGGGAAGTGAGATAAACATACCATGAAACCCTGGTTTTTGTTAATTTTGAATATACGACAAACCCAATTCCTTTGTTTGCCTCTCTGAGAAGGACCTGCTAACTCTCCTTCCATTTAACTGCAATTTTCTTCTCATTTCACATAGGGTAAAAATGGCAAGATTGCTCTCATTAAAATCCTGCAGTAGTATATCATCTCAGTCATCAGGCAAGCATCTCCTATTGAGATGACTAAAAGTTAGTATCATAGTCAAAACTGTGTGACTCTTACGATCTCCTGCCTCCTTTTCTACCATTTTGCTGAGGTCAGTGTACAAGTAGAAGGTACCCCTTTGGAACCGAGAGATAATTTGTTCTTTGCTTTGTTTCATGGGTTACTATGACCAAAGGATCCATCATCTAGTGATTGAGATAGTGGTGGTGAGATTCCGTCCTTTGTGAGGCTGGGACATAGACAGAAGACAGTTTGTTGTGGAGACAATATTCAGAGCCTTTCAGCAAGGTAGAAACTGCTGGATATTTTGCTCTATTCTCATGGCCTTTGAGAACCCAAGATCATTTTCACAAGCAGCTAAGGCTTTGGAATAAGATACTGTAGAGGTTAATATGAATAGATATGTTCATACTCAAATGGACCTGTGATGTTCTTTCCAGTGATATCGGTCCTAACCCATTCATGCTCACATGTGGTATGTGATCTTTTTCCATGTCCTCGTATAAGTTGTTTTAGAGAGGCACACCCATAATCCTGGGGGCCTTCTTTTCTTGTGATCTCATAAAGTTACCTTTGGAGCATTCACATTATCTGCCTTTTATCTTTTTTTTCTTGGAGGGGGGAAGGTAGGGCAGTTGGGATTAAGTGACTTGCCCAAGGTCACATGGCTAGCTTTTTGTGTGTGTGTGTGTGTTAAGTGTCTGAGGTCGAATTTGAATTCAGGTCCTCCTGACTCCAGGGTCAACGCTCTACTCACTGTGCCACCTAGCCGCCCCTTATCTTTCATTCTTACCAGGTGATCAGCCTATCTTCTCTTAGGATCATACATTTCACTAGTGACATCTTTTACTCTTATTCTTGAAAGTTTCTTGTTTGTTTTAGATTATAGCCTGCTTACAACCACCATGTACCTCTCCATTATCATGTGTGGGATATTCATTTTTAATTCTTTGAAGATTGTTGTGTCCCATATCCCACAACCAAACAACACCACCAGTAGTAAAATGGTAGTAAAGAGATGGACCTTTAGGGGTGGCTAAGTGACACAGTGAATAGAACACTGTCCCTGGAGTCAGGAGGACCGGACTTCAAATCTGGCCTCAGACACTTAACACTTACTAGCCATGTGACCTTGGGCAAGTCACTTAACACCAATTGCCCTCCCTTCCCCCTTCCAAAAAAAAAAAGCAAGAGATGAACCTTTGTTTCTGGGAGATGTTTGGCATCATTAAAGGAGCTTTGAAATTTGCTAAAGGTAATTCAGTTCACTTTCTTCCTCTTATTTAATTCTGGGACCAACTTATTGTCTATTGGCATTGTCTGTCTTAGATATACATATTGATGGCTGAGATTATTTGGGTTGCCATTGACTTGCATGTCATTATCTAGGAAAGAGACAGTATTCATATAGTCGTATGGTCTTTCCATTGTGCATTAGTTCAAACATGATTAGGTGATTATGGATCTCTTTTAAGAGGCTCTGGAAAATCCTGGACTTGATGCAACCACCACAGTGTCACCTATACATAGGAACATCCTGAATATCTCATTCAGGGATATGCTGGAAGCAGCTCCTACCAACTCATGAGAGCTGATTGTTTACCAGCATATAAATGACCTCATATTACTTAGTGGACCTTCTCTTCAGCTTCCACTCTGTGCTGAATTATTGCAGTGGCAAATACCTTTGGTGAGTGAACATGACTGACTTTGTTTTATGATTTACTAAATATTTACGATCAAAGGATCATTAAACAAAAACAATATTTTGACTATATCATTTAAGGGATCTTGAATAATTTTGATGTATGGATGGGACACACCTTATTTTTTTTTAAAGATAAATTAACTTTTATTTTTAGTTTACATCATTAGTTTCCACGAGATTTTGAGTTACAAATTTTCTCCCCATCTTTCTCCTACCCACTACGCCAAAATAGCAATCCCACTGTATACCCCCTCCTCCAATATGCTCTCTCCTAAATCCTCCCCCATAACCCCTCTGACTTTCCAGTAGGGCAAGATGGATCTCTTTACCCCAGTGCCTATGTCTTAATTCCCAGTTACGTGTAAATGATAATAATTATATATATATATATATATATATGTACATATATATAAATTTTTTTTTTAACATTTGATTTTAGGACTTTAAATTCTAGATTCTTTCCCTACCTCCCTCGTCACTCACCCCCACTCGAAAGACAAGCAATTCAATATAGGCTGTACATGTGTAGTTTTGTAGAACATCTCCACAATGGACATATTGTGAAAGACTCTCTATATTTCCCTCCCTCCTATCCTGCCGCCCCACTTGTTCTATTCTCTACTTTTCCCTGTCCCTTTACAAAAGTGTGTACTTCTAACAACCCTCCCCTCCATCATCCCCCCTCTTATCTCTATCCCCCGCCACTCACCTGTAGGGCAAGATACCCAATTTACAGTGTATATGGGACACACCTTATTGGAAGAGGAATTTTAAGTTGGAGTTTTGCTAAACTGAATCAAATGCTTTTTCCATAATCTATAAGCAATGATAACACGGGGATGTTGTATTCTGTATATGTTTCAGTCTATTGCAAAGTAAGAAAAATGTGGTACATTGTAGAACATCACTTGTAAAAAGCACCTTCTTCCAACTAAATATCTTCAATGATAATGCCATTGGCACATATGTAGATGAATGTCAAGAAGAATTTGTATAGATTAAAAAGTTATCTTATTTGTTGGGATTTATTCTGTTTCTCTTAGTTACCATTTTCCATATTGATAAGGTCCAAGGATTGGGTTGGGTTGGGTTGGGTTCCTTCTATTTTAGTACCCTCCCCTCCTTCACAAAACTTTGATTGGAACTGATTCCGTGATACCTCACAACTGTGTTGCCTCCACCCCAGAACTCCTCTATCTGTATGTACTTGCTCCAATCCAGTTGCTTTTCTCATCAATACTGTCCTTAATGCCATTTCTACTTCTTCCACAAGCATATCTGAGACCATGATATTAGAGCTTGTGTGGTGTCTCTACTGTCATTGAAGATGAAAACAGTCTGTCATAAAAATCCTTATAGATCATTTCCATTTTTTAAAGTTTTATCAGTATTTTGTTTTTAAATTACAAACATTTATAGATTACTCTCACTTCCTGTCTCTTGTGACAAAGTAAACCAGTTAAGTAAAACTGACAATACAATGGCCTTATCTGGAAGTTCATGCAATATTTCACATTTGTAGCACACCCACTCCCCCACCTCTCTATTAAAAAAAATAACAAAAATCTATTTTCTCTCCCTCCTACCCCAAGAGGGAGGGAAATAAAGAAAAATAGATTTCTTATAATAAATAGGTATAGTTAAGCAAAACAAATTCCCTAAATGGCTATGTTAAAAAAATGTCTCATTCTAAACAATAAATCTGTCATGTCTCTGTAATGAATAATATTTTATCATCAATCCTCTGTAATCATAAATGATCATTGGATTGGTCATAGTTCTCTTAGCTTTCAAAGTACTTGGTTTTTTTTTGTTTTTTTTTTTAATTTTATTATAGTT
>CM053587.1:136487338-136506161 GCA_028646515.1 Pseudochirops corinnae | reverse complement strand
GGATCTAGCAGCTTCTACATTAAGGGATCGAAGGACTTGGAATATGATATTCCGGAGATCAAGAGAGCTTGGATTAAAACCAAGAATCACCTACCCAGCAAAATTAAGCATAGTATTCCAGGGGAAAATATGGTCATTCAATGAGGTGGAAGACTTTCAAACATTCCTGCGGAAAAAATCAGAACTGAAAAGAAAGTTTGACACTCCAACACAAGAAGCATGAGAAGATAAACACAGAAAAGAAATCATAAGATCCAGAAAGGTATAGAAGAGCCTGATACCTTTGTGTTATGGCCAAGCTCTCCCAGGCCTCAAAACTGGTCTATGAATGCAGAGTTGAGAAGACTCCTTCTGTGGCTAAGAAAATGGGCAGTATTACAGCTCCACTGGACCCTGTTGTTACTGTTTCACTTATAAACTGGAAAGTCTTCAAATAAAGATGCAGAGAAAGATGAACTAAATTCAGTGAGGCTTTTCAGGGCCCTGCTTTATTAGTAGGAGAGAGTAGCCACATGAGCAGCTACTATTTTGAATGGCATGGAAATATACTGGCAGGAGAAGCACCTTAATTAATGAAATCACAGAGCTTTTGAAAATCTATGTAAATCTACAACACTTACCTTAGGGATTTGTTCTGCTAATTTGCACATTCAGTCCTTAGGAAACATTGTTTACAAAAGTTATACAGGACAAATTTTTAGAGGTGTCAATTAACTATTGATGCCCTCAGTGATCACTTCTCAGGCCCTGTTCTGACTGTATTTCAATAAAAGATGGTAAACTTAGGATGTGAAAAAAAAAAAAAAGAAAAAGGAATGCTTTTGGCAAGCAAAAAGTTATCTTTTCCCTCCTGCCAGTTTCTGGCCCAGCATTTCCAGTTCACCAAAGATAACAACTCTTTTTACCATCTTCTGATGGTATCAAAGGAGGGGATGAGGTGGAGAGATGATAGAGTGAATGAGGTCGTCAAAGCAACCCACCATTGCATTCTTATTAAATTTTTGTTAATACCTAGAGATGTTACAATGTAGGCTGCAGTTATCTTGCATGGTTATTATGTGGTTATCTTTTTTTTCCTACTTATTCTTATCATAAGCATTGCCAGGCAAGATGACTAAGTATCCCATGAAATGATGGTTCTTGTTGACTTTGGGCAATAAGATCATAGGGGTCATAGATTTATAGTTGAAAAGTACCTAATCGATCATCTAATCCAGCCACCTCATTTTAGATGAGGAAACTGAGTCCAAGAAAAATGAAGTGACTTGCCCAAAATCATGAAGTTAAGAAGTAACAAAGTCAGAATTTGAACCCACGTCTTCTGACTCCAAATCCAGTGTTCTTTCCACTATGTCATGCTTCTAAAACCAATGCTTATGTGCTCCTCCAAGGGGAACAACTGCGTTAGCTTCCTTAAGCATTTTGGTTTCATTTATACAAAGAATAATATTTTTGTTTTGTTTTGAAACTGTGCCTGTCATCTAGGCTAGAAGAGCAGTGGCTACTCAGGGTCCCAATCTCACTGCTGATGGATATAGAAGTTGTGAGCTGCTTAGTTTCCAACCTAAGCTGGCTCATCTCTCCTTAAGCAACCTATTGCAATCCCCCCTGCAGCTTCCAGTCCTGGCAAGGGGCTCACCAAATTGATGCTAAATTTATTGTAGACTCCTAATTGGCTTAACCCTCCAACAGCTCAGAACTTGTGAGCTCAAGTGATCTACCAGCCTCAACCTCCCCCAAGAAGCATGGATTACAGGCATGCACCTATATGAATATTGATATTGTTTAGTTCCTCCAAGAACATGTCAACCCACTGGTTGTTGTACAAAGATCTTGCATGTAGTACACCAGCACAAGAATGTCTGAAAACGGTATAATTTCTTAGAATCCTCTTTTTACCTTTTTGCCACTTTGATGCTGGCACTAACTACAAAAGACAAAGAGTAGAACAAAGGACCATTTTATATTTTTCATTATTTCAAGGATTTTTGTGGCCAAAAAATTCATTACCTATGTCAACCTATTGTTGATGAATCTCCCTATATAAAGCTAAACTGGTCTTCATGTAGCAGACATAGTCTGTCATGGAGAATATACCTTAAGCTTTCCCAGCTAACTAGAATTTTCCAGAGCTTATGTTCTATTGGCATCCCCTTCTGTAGTCTTTAAGAATTTGTGGTCACCTTTAATGCCAAATTAATGTATCATTGTGGGATGACAGGCAATGAAGATGAATAGTAATATGGAACTAGAACTTAATAAGGAGAAGAAAGTTGGCTAAATCACATAAAGGAAATTGCAAAAATACTTTGAATGTTTCCAAACTGCTCCCCAACACAAAAGCCCTTTCTTTTAACATCAGTATTCTTGTGGTGATGCTAGATAGCTACAAATCACAGAACACAACAATGTTCAGAGAATCACAATTGTACATGACCCAAAGGACAAGGAACAGCATATGGCAGATGTGAGTAGGCTTGTGGCATATTACCAATAGTGACTTATAGGCAAGAAATGATGCAACAGAGAACATCAGTGACTGTGATGGGAATAGGAAGTGGGTCTGGTGTTTAATGGCAGCAAGGGATAGCAGGTGTACAACTGGAATGTGTGGAATGCACACACACACACACACACACACACACACACACACACGCCTCCAGTGCAACAGATAGAGTATCTGTTGAGGAATCCAGTTACTGGCACATAGTACTCACTTCATAAATGTTTATTGGATTATTCAATGATGGGAGGATATGGATAAGAATTCCATAGGATGGGGAGATGGGTATGGATCATGATCTAATTCTAAACCATTAAAAGGAATCAGGGAGACCAGGGATTCACTGAAATGAAATTCTCTTACTTCACCATTCATAGTTTAACAATTCTAGAGCTGAAAGAAGCCTTGCAGATCAGCTAGCTCAGACTTCTCATTTTATAGATTAGGAAATGAACCCACCAATATCACATAGGCAGTAAGTAGCATTTAGTGCTATTTCCATGGCATGTCTTCCATAAGAGGAGAGGAAGTAGAAGCTTTTATTTCACTGATTCTGTGATAAGTCAATATTCCATGACTTTGGAGACCACACTATCCACTTCAAGGGAGAAACCCAATTGTTACTAAAGAAATCATAACTGCATGAAAAAGCTACTTCCATTCCAAATGTTGACAACTGAGAACTACTATTCTGCTCACAGCAGAACCACTGTATACCGTGATCCTATAAGTTACCAATTGTATGGTACTGTAGAAATAGCATTAGAACAAAAACTGCTGGGAAAATTTGAATATAGTATGGCAGAAACTGGGCATAGACCTTCATCTAATGCCATACACCAAAGTCAAGTCTAAATGGGTGCATGATCTAGGTATAAAGGCTGATACTGTAAGTAATCTAGGGAAACAAGGAATAGTTTACCTGTCAGATTTATGGAGTAGGGAAGACTTTATGACCAAAGAAGAGTTTGAGAGCAGTATAAAATGCAAAATGGATAATGCTGATTACATTAAATTGAAAAGTTTCTGTATAAACAAAGCCAATGTAACCAAGATTAAGAGGGAAGTGGGAAATTGGGAAAAAAATTTTACAACCAGTATCTCTGATCAAGGCCTCATTTTAAAAATATACAGGGAATTAAGTAAAATCTATAAGAATACAAGTCATTTCCCAATTGATAAATGGTCAAAGGATATGAACAGGCACAATTTTCAGAGGTAGAAATTAAAGATATCTTTAAACATATGGAAAAATGCTCTTAAATCACTCTTGATTCGAGAAATGCAAATCAAAACAACTTTAAGGTACCACAGATCACCAGTCAGATTGGCTAGGATGACAAAACAGGAAAATGACAAGTGCTGGAGAGGATGTGGAAAAATTGGAACACCAATGCATTGTTGGTGAAGCTGTGAACTGATACAACCATTCTGGAGAGCAATCTGGAACTATGTCCAAAGGGCTATAAATAATTGCATATCCTTTGACCCAGTAATACCACTTCAGGGGTTGTACCCCAAAGAAATCATAGAAGTGGGAAAAGGACCCATATGTACAAAAATATTTATTGCAACTCTCTTTGTGGCGGCAAAAAACTGGAAATTTAGGGGATGCCCATCAATTGGGGAATGGCTAAAGAAGTTGTGGCATATGAATGGAATACTATTGTGCTATAAGAAATGGGGAGGAGATGGACTTCATAATTACCTGGAGAGGCTTATACAAACTGATGCTAAGTGAGAAGAGAAGAACCAGGAAAAATTTGTACACAATCACAGACACATTGTATGTATGATGACCAACCTTGATAAACTGGACTCTTCTCAGCAATGCACAGCTATAAGACAACTCTACAAGTCTCAGGATGGAAGGACATATCTACATTCAGAGAAAGATCTAGAAAGACCAGAGTTTAAATGGAGACTGAAGCAATCTACATGCTATCGTTCTTTTTCATGTTTGGTTTTCTTTCTTATTTCCCATTGTTCACTTCATTGGTTACAACCCTTCTATACAGTCAGACTATTGTACAATGTGAACATATCTGTAGATCCTATACCTCATTGCACACTACCATGGGGGTGGAAGAAGGGAGGGGAGAAAATTTGAAACTCAAGAGATTGTGGAACTGAATCTTGTAAACTAAAAGTAAATAAACAAGTCAATGGAAAAAAAAAGAAATAGCAGTAGATTTTAAATCAGAAGACCTGTGTTCAAATCCTGGCACTGCACAAAAAGTAGTAACTTGACACTTTAAATTTACTTTAGTTTTTGGGGTCTCCATTTGCTTATGGGTAAAATGAAGGTACCTCCAAGGTCCCCTTCATTTTGTTACCTCTCCAGCAAGCCTATTTTTCCTTTACCATTCTTATTTCTTTCTTTAAGTCTTCTGGGGATTCTTGCTAGCCTTGGATCCAATTAGCATTTTTCTTTGAGGTTTTGTTTGTAGTTGTTTTCATATTGCTTTCTTCTAAGTTTATGTTTTTGCTTTCTCTGCTATCATAACAGCCTTTTATGTTCAAGTTTGGTTGTTTTTTTTTTTTTTTTTGCTCATTTTCCAGTGTATTTCTTGGCTTTGAACTTTATATTAAAGTTGGGCTCTGCTCACCTGGGGGTAGGAAGACACTGTCTCAAGCTTCAGGTTTTTCCATGTTGTTCTTTTTTAGAGCTAGTTCTGAAGGTGTACAAGTTTCTCATGCTTCCAAGGTGGTGTGATCCTGGGAGAGTTCAGTGCTCTTCTGGTCTGCACTCTGGTCTTTACCAGGAAGGGCCCTTGCTCCCCTGCAACTACAGGCACTAGCACTCTCTTTGACTTGGAACTGTGACCAGGGACCCTGCTCCTTTGTGACTGACCCCCAGAGCCCCTCTCCTCCCTGGAAAAATAGGGGTGGGGGAGGGGATGAGAATGATGTAAGGAATTATGAAAAGAGAATTAACTGCTAGATAAAAGGGGCAAAAAAAAAATACTGGAGAAAATAACACCTTGGAATGGTAAAAATTCACTGAAGAAAATAACCCTTTTAAAATCAAAATAGGTCAAATGGAAAAGGAGGTACTAAAATTATTTGAAGAAAAGAACTTAAAAAAGCAGAATTGGTCAAAGAGAAAAAGAACAAAAGTTCACTGAAGAAAATAATTCCTTAAAAATTAGAATAGGGCAAGTAAAAGCTAATGACTATATAAGACACCAAGAAACAATAAAATAAAGTCAAAAGAATGAAAAATAGGAGAAAATATGAAATATGTAATCAGAAAAACAACTGACCTGAAAAATAGATCAAGGATAGATCATTTAAGAGTTACTGGACTACCCAAAAGCCATGATTAAAAAAAAAAGAGTCTATAAATCACATTTCAAGTAAGTATAAAGGAAAATTGCCCTGATATCTTAGAAACAGAGAGTAGAACAGAAATTGAAAAAAGCCATTAATCACCTCCTGAATGAATTCCCAAAATGAAAACTTCCAGTAATATTACAGCCAAATTCTAGATCTCCCAGATCAAGGAGAACATATTGCAAGCAGCCAGAAAGAAACAATTAAAATGTTGTGGAGCCAGAGTTTCCATGTTAAAGGAGCAGAGAGCTTCAAATATGATATTTCAGAGGGCAAAGGAACTAGGGTTACAAGAAAAAATAACCTACCCAGCAAAACTGAGTATAATCCCTTCAAAGGGAAAAAAAAACCAACGATATTTAATGAAACAGAGGACTTCCAAACATTCTTGTTGAATGTTTGGAAAACATTAACTTAACAGAAAATTTGATATTCAAAAAGAAGACTCAAGGGAAGCATAACAAGGTAAATGTGAAAGAGTAATCACAATGGAGTTAAACTGTTTACATTCCTACACAGGAAGATGATAAATGTAACTCCTAAGAACTTTACCATTATTAGAGCAGTTAGAAGTAATCTGTGTAGAGAGAGAGCACAAGTGTGGGTCAATTATATTGGGATGATCTCAAAAAAAAAATGAAAGCATGAGAAAGAGGGATGCACTGGGAGAAGAGGTCACAACTGATATAGGCAGTTCTGGTGGCCTGGGCCCAGAATACTTATATGTCATAAAACATTTAACAAAAAGAAGTTTACTTAGCAATAGGATGGAAAGGGCATTCTGTAAACATAAAGCATTGGTTCATTTGTGCAACACTTCTCACTTCCACATTTGCCACAGTGGCACTCATGATCAGAAGGGAATGGTGATTCATATGGCAATGGGAAATCCATTGAGCAGCCCAAACTATTCATGTTCTGGGAATACACTTAGAGCACTAATTTCTTTATTAAGTGACTGGGAAGCTACATTAACAGTTTAAATCTTTGTCCTCTGGTCCAAATAAATAATGAAAATGGTTTTATGGCTTGTATAAGGACAAAGTGACCTACGTGGCAGGAACCTTTCAGTCTCTTTAGGCTATCTACATCTGTTGAATTTCTAACTGTACAACAAGACCTACTACCATTGAGCGCTAATTATATTTATAGTAGATATTGTCCTTCCCACACTATGATATACCCAGGTGAAAATGTATGGTAGATTACTAGTAATGGGAAATTAGAACTCAGGAGAGAGATCTGAATGGGATATGTAGATTGGGAATCACTTGCATGGAGGTGATAGCTGAACCCATGAGAGTTAATGATATCACTGAGTCACAGTACAAGAGAAGACGGTCCAGGATAGGGCCCCTCAAGGACACCCACACATTTCAGGCTGGGTATGAATAATGATCCAGGAAAGGAGACTGGCAGTAGAACTATAAGAGAGCAATGTCATAAAAATCCTGGGAAAAGAAAGAATTCAGGAGGAAAATGGTCAATAGTTAAACACTGCAGAAACTAAAATAAGAAGACCTAGAAAGGGATTTAGAGAATAAGGAATCATTATTAATGTTGAGGAGAACAGCTTCAAGTAAGTATTGGGATCTGCTTTTGTGAGATAACCTAGGAAACTAACTGCATAGGAGATCTTAACCTGGAGTCTGTGAACTTTAAAAACAAATAAACAAGCAAACTTTATTTAAAAATAAATGGCTTCCTTTGTAATATTATGTATTTTATTTTATGCATTTAAAAAGGATATTCTGAGAAGGGGTCTCTAGGCTGCATTAGACTGCAAAAGGTCTGAAACACATGAAACATTAAGAATTCCTGATTTTAAATGCTGTTTCTATAGGAAAACATGTACTGAATTCAAAACAACTAACTTGTAAATGAATTTTAGGTACGTAAGCCTTTCATGAGTTGGGCATCTGCCTATATTTATTACTTTATATTCACTGATGGAGCACATTGATAACTGATATTAAAGTGAGTAATCATAACTCCCTCATTCTTAGCCATTCCCAAATAGGGCAGAATTCATGATTTTTCTGGCTGGAAGATTTCTCTGCATTACTTAAAATAGTCAATGAAAAAGCAGTCTAAACAGATGTGTTGCTGAGTAGTACCAAGCTGGCTTAGAGAAGTCATGAAAAGGATGGGGACAGTACACTAAGAAGAGTCTACTCCTATGATACAGAGAAGAGATTACTGATATATTATGTTTATTCTAATGCTCTAGACTTCAAGAATCTTTCAGTACTTTTCAGGCTGACCAAGAGACAACTGATTTTTTTTTTTTTTTTGCTTTTTTTGGAAGGGAGAGGGCAGGGCAATTGGGGTTAAGTGACTTGCCGAAGGTCACATGGCTAGTAAGTGTTAAGTGTTTGAGGCTGGATTTGAACTCAGGTTCTCCTGACTCCAGGGCCGGTGCTCTATTTACTGTGCCACCTAGCCACCCCATCCCACCCCTTGATTTTTTTTTAATAAAAAAAATTTATATTTTTTTCTAATTACTCATAAAAACATTTTTAACATTTATTTTTTTTAAGTTCAAGATTCTCTTTCTCCCTCCCAACCCTCTCCCCTTCTTGAGAAGACAAGCAATTTGATATAGATTATACATGTATAGTCATGCAAAACATATTTCCATATTAGTCATGTTGCAAAAGAAAACACACCAAAAAAAAAAAAACGAGAAAAAGAAAGTTTAAAAAAGCATGCTTTAATTTGCATTCACTCTCCATCAATATAGCTGATATTTTTTAAGCCCATCACTGTTGCTTCTCATCATTCTCTCAACTTCCTCCCACCCCTGAAGTGTGTCTGTAGTGGGTAGGGAGGTGTTTTTAAATAAATTATTTATTTGACAACTGCACAGCATCAAATTAAGCATGCAAATTTGAGAATGAAATAAAAGATGGTCCCAAAGCATTACTCTCAACCTTGCTGGCCTTGATGATTTTTCAATCCAATCCAAATTTTTCTCCTAATTAACTAAACTGCTCAATCTATTTTATTAAGGTTTTCTGAACTAAACTGTATTTTAGGATACAGTGAATCTTTGCAAGAAGTCCCACTTATATTCAAAGATCCGTGCCACATAGCTGTTATCCATTCCTTCTATAGTTCTCACTATGGTTTTTCCCCAATTTCCAGTATGTAAGAACCTTTTATTTTGTTTTTGTAATTCCATCCATTTTGAACTCTTTCCTGTTCTTTTCCTAAACAGGATCTTCTAAGTCATTGTTTTCCCTTTGGTTCTTGTTAGTAATAATAATTTGTTTTCCTCTTTAGTTTTACTAGCTTATTATTAACTCTGCAAAGGTTTTGTAAGGCTGAGCATAAAAAATATCATTTGAAAATAAACCATAAAAATTTGAAAAATGTCACAGTCCACAAGCAGCACTCCACACGGTGTGTAACAAAGGCTCAGTTGTGTGGTTGCACAGAAGAGTCAATAATTAGTAACACATTTCTAAAGGTCTCTCTTGCATAATTTTTATGTCCAGATGTCTGTGACATTTGGGTTCTAAAATAGAGTTCCAAATACCACATATTCATGCACATTCTCCAAGAATAATTGAATAACTTTGAGTCTGTCTATTTAATAAACATCAGGACTAAAGATGGGCTACTTCACAATACCAAATTTATTCATTCAAACTTCCATTTGGATATGCAAAGAATCCAAAGAGAAAAAAAGATGAAAATAGTGCCAAATTGGAGTCTTTTGAAATGTCTATTTACTATGTTACTTCTAACTACTAGTAATACAAAAATGGAAAGTTATTTACATAAAGTTGTACAATTTACAGAGCATATCAGTAGGTTGACTTTTTTTTACTTGAAAATTTAAAAAAAAGTTTTATTGATAACTATTGGGAGTTTTTATATGATAATCATTATTCAATCTGCCCATCCCCCTGAACTTTCTTTTATAAAAAAAGAAAAACAGTTAAGCAAAACCATCAGACATAACAGGGTATGCAACATTTTGTGCCTATAGTCATTGCACCTACATTGCACTATTAAAAGTAGGTAATCATTCAAATAAAAATTTAAAATGAAGATTCTAGTAAATAACTGAAGGATGGAGTGATAAAGGTAGACTTGGAAAGATTGCTCTGTATAGTAAAATCTCAATTAATTTCATTTATTTTCTTGGCTCTTGAGAGCAGGACTTATCTTTTGATCTTCTTTATATCTTTAGCTCTTAACACAGTGCTTGATACATACTAGGAGCTTAATAAATGTTTATTGACTGACTAGAAAAATTTGAAAAGAACCCAAAAGAAAATGCATTCCATAGGAAAGTGACCATGATGGTAAGGGGAACTGAAATGTTATGTAAAGGTGAAAAATACTTTAAAGAACAGAGAATAGTTGACCTTGGGAAAAGGAGCCAGGAAAGACATAATAGCTTTGTTCAAATCGACCTTTCAATGATGAGTTTCTCCAATTTTATATAGGTTAGTAACCAATATCAGACACATAATCTATCATCAGTGCTGTTCCTAAAGTCTTTCCAGATTGGTAGACTCTAAAAGAGCTTTGTGCTATGCTGGAAATAGTCTTCTAGAGTCTGAACGTGATAACATTACTTTTAAAAATGAAATTTATTATATATTAATAGGAAATGATTCATTACTGATGTGTCATTCTAAATCATTTGTATACACACATCCATCAGGCTACCAACTTATTAAAGATCAAAGTTTATACAAAGCTAAAAAGAAGGATAGAAATGAAAGATATGTCACACAATTAAAATAGCTCCAATCTGACCTATTTAAACAAGTTACATATGGCAAAAAAAAAAAATGAAAATGGATGGAGAAAGGGACACCTATTCCCATTCTAACCATTATCTACAAAAATTTAACCAAAGTGAATGAATTACTATAATAAGGAGATGAAGACAGCCTAAGAACCACCTCACTCAGAAAACATTGTACTTACAATCAAGGACAACGTAGATTTAGAATATAAATTCCTTGATAGTCAGTTCAGTTGCCCACAACATGTAGGACTGGGTATTATAAGATTAGGCATCATGGTCTTGAGATAACCAAGATAATCTCCCCTTAAGGGAGGCTATAGCTTATAGAATGTGTTCATGGAAAAAATACTGGCAATAATATTTTTTAAGGTTAGTGTGGCTGTGTATTCACAAATAATATCTTTCCAATAGTTAGCTGGTTTTTCTCCTTTGGAGGAGCCCCCAAATCCCCTGCATGCCCTGAATCCTGACATGTAAAGTGGTTAGCTCCAGGTAGCCACCAAAATCAGGGTATAAGTATCCCATTCTCAGGAGGGCACTTTGGAGCATGTCCTTCCAGCTGACCTGTGTCTGTGCTTCCCAATGCAGCCCTGCCCTTACATGGGTTATACTCTGTAAATGGTGTGTGTGTGTGTGTTTGTGTGTGTGTGTGTGTTTGTGTGTGTGTTATATTAAGTCTCCTTCTCCTTCTCCCATTCCCCTCCTCCCCATTGCTTGCCAATAAGGCTTTGCACTGATCTGACTCCCATTGTCTTACATGTTATTCTCAGTATCCAAACTCATTGAAGGGTTTTTCAGACTTCTCTAGATGGCCCATGGCTTTCCTTTAAACATAAACCAGGTACACAGATAGGGACTTAACCTGTTTGTTGGTGCCCCTACGCTGGGAAAACATGGCAATGTGATCCCAGCTGCAGAAAGCAAGGATCAACAGGGGAGCTCTATATCCTGCCAGGAAGGTCTCCCTTATGCCAGAGGTCTTTTGCAAAACATGAGACTTCTACCATGCTTCATTCTGCTCCCCAGATTTCTCACCAGTCACCAAGGAGCCACAGGTGTATTCCTTCTCCCCCAGCTCTATTCCCCTGCTTTCTAGTTCTGGACCCATAAGCAAATCAGTTCTTTTATTGCTCCTAAAAAGGGTGCGTCAGTCTACTCTGATATGGCCCCACTCACCATCCCTATAATTTTCCAAACCAAAATATTCCTTCCTGGCCACTATTCCCCAGTGAGTACTATCTCTTCTTATTCAAATATAAGCTTCTGAAGAGGAGAGATTGCTTTCACTTTTTATTTGTACAATTTTATTTGTACAACTCCCTCTCCCCCGCCCCCCGCCACATTTCTCACAGTGGTTGGCACATAGCTCTTAAATAAGTGCTTTTTTTCACTTATTATAAAAAAAGATGGTTAAATATTATGAGTACTGTCAACTCAGAACAGCAAGAAACAATGGAGGGGGAAAAAGTTTAAATAAAAATGGCAAGAAACTCAAACAAAACCACCCCAAAGGTATTTAAAGATGAAACAACTGGCATGAAGACAACAAACAGATGAGGGATGGAAAATATCTACAATGACTAGGCAACAAATTATTTTCACCACTGGGGCCATCAGAGTCATCACATCCGAACTCAAACACCATAATCTCAGATGTGCTCAAAGAAGAAATAGAAATGACACTGTAGAAAACAAAGATGGGAAAAGAAGTTGGACAATAATAAATAGACACACTGAAGATCCATGCTGCAAACAGCATAGTTTTGAGGACATTGAGGGATCGATTTTCAAAGTATATAAAGAAGGGGAAAATACCAAAACTATAGGAAAATCTCAAACTTTTACATCAGATAAAAAAAAAAAAGTGACAGAGAACATGAATAACCAATGAACCATATTCCCACTTTCCATCCTAAATCAACTTTTAATGAAAATAACCTACACATGAATAGAGGGCATCTTTGAGGAGAAAATTAAGAAGGCAGTAGGCATGTATTCACAAGTAATATTCCACAATGGCACACCTTTGCCATCACACAATTACTTGAAAGTTGAAAAGAATTTAAGATCCCATCACTCTCACTGTTTGTGACTCCAAAAAGCATTTGATTTAGCATGGCTAAACCCCTCCTTAAGTTCTCTCATTCAACAAAGTGTCTCCCATGCATAAGTCATAATTATATAAGAGATCTTTAAAGATAGAACACTATCGATAACCTTAATTGATAGTCCTCTGATCATTAACATAGACTGAGGCATAGAGCAAGGATACATCTCCCACTGAATGAAGGAGATCCAGCAGGAAGACAAGTTGTAGAAGGTCTCTCTACAGAATGTGAAATCTCCAGATGCTCCTGTTTTGTGGATGACTTTATGCTGATTACACTCATTTGTGTATGTAGGAAGGAGAGAATAAATATTTAGATAGTGTCTACTATGAGCCAGCCATTGCACTAAGCATTTACAAATATTAAATCATTTGATCTTTACACAACACTTTGAGGTAGGTGCTGAGACAGAGAGGTTAAGTGACTTGGCCAAGGTCTCACAGTTTGTAAATGTTTGATGCCAGATTTGAACTCCTGTCTTCCTGACTACAGACACAATGCTCTGTTCACCATACTATTAGCCACCTCTAATTGCAAATAGATAATTTCAGATCCTCCTGGATGAACTTCATAATTAGTCAAAGGAATTTAGTCTGATTATCTATACATGAAACACCAAGTGGATGAAGCAAGTCTATTGTTCAGACTATTATATATAGTTGGATGGACAGCTTATAGAGCTCATTCCTCTCTATAGGTCTACAACAGATGCTCTAAATGGACAATGAGTTGGGCACGGAATTGAACAAAAGGAGAAAGGCCACCTGTCTTGACTTTGGGAAATTGCAAAGTTCTCTAAATAATGTCAAGCTTCCCCCTGAAAAAAAGGCATTGCTTTTTATGTCAGTATTCTTCTAATGTTCTTTTGTGGCTGAGTCATAGCACATGATAGTCTCTACAGAATGAGCTGAAGATTAATAATAGGGTAACTGCTCGGCACATAATGGGTATGAACAGGCTGCAACACAGTACAGACAAGGAATTATTCAGAAGAAGCAATCATCTTCAAAGAAATATGTGATCAAAGAAGAGGATGGCTGGTCACAAAGCAAGAGTGAAAGCTAATTGATGGACAGCTTGTACTCTCTATTGTTGTACTGTGGATTTTGAGAGAATGAGAAAAGAATCCTTAGCACATCTGTTGGATGTCCACTGTGGCAAAGTTGTATGAGACCACAGACAAAAGTCACAAAGGAGGGATAGTCATGAATCTGATGCAATTTGCATCACTGGAAGGAAGGCACCTCTTGATGGAAACATAGGTGTACTTGGAGCACTGGAATATAATTCAGGTGACTGTCTGGAACTATGTATTGAGGCTGTGATAACTTGACCCTGAGAAGGATTTCAACAGGCAGAGATGGAGAGGGAGTACATTACAGCTCAGCATTCACAAAAGTATGAAAGGGTAGGATAAGATGAGGAAACAAGTCTAATTTGACTTGAATGTATGGGGAGTGAAGCAGTATTAATAGAATTAATATGGCAGTCAAAAACTAATGCAATCCTATGCTGAATAAAGAGAGCAATAGTAGTGTGTACCTGAAAGAAGTCAAACACAAAAATAAAAATTCAATATTTACCAAAATATGCATATCAGCATTCCCTGTGGTTGTAAAGAGCTATAATCAAAGTGAATGTCCTTCAAATGGAGAATGAATGAAAACACTACAATCGAAATACAATGGAATATTGTATAGTAAAAAACAATGATAATGAAGGAGTCAGAGGAGGATGAGATTTATATTAACTGATGCAGATTAAAATAAGCAGAATCAAAAGAAAAACAATAAACATTGTAAATAGCAAAAGAGAGAAGTATAGTATCCACAATTGGGTCATGCCAGTTCCTTGGTACTCTTTCCCAGGAAGACCACAATAGAAACTATGGTTTAGAAAGGACATGGACAAACTGAAATGGGCCCAAAGGAGGGCAATAAAGAAGGCTGGACACCAAACCCCATGAGGATCAATTATAGAAAAAGGGGATGTTTAGCTTAGAGAAGAAAAAACTTAGAAGAGAAATAATAGTTGTCTCTAAATATTGCCACTCCCCAATTAGAATGAGTTCCTTGAAAGCAAGGACTATTTTGCTTTCTTGTTTGTATCCCTAACATTTAACATAGTGTCACACATAGAATGCACTTAATAACTACTTTTCCAATTCTAGTATGAAAATGGAATTATGATTACATAACCTAGAAGGCTAACAATTGGGAGGAAGGCCATTTAAGTTGCACATACCTACTCCAGTAAAACCCTGAAGTTTATACCAGACCCAATAATGATCCAGAAATCCACTTAGAACCCACAGTAAGAAAGAGACTTCTTTCTTGCAGGACGGCACAAAAAGATACTCAGAAGCATAAGAGCAATAGGAAAGAGGGCAGGCTGCCTGCAAGGACAATGCCAGCATTGGGGAACCTCCTTCCTAGCACATAATGTTATAGCCTGCAAGGTTCTATGGCTGGAGGCAACAGGTGTGGCAGGACCCATTGACCTACCCCTAACACATCCCCAGCTTAAAAAGCCCAAGTGCCCTCAAAATGTTCCAGGTTAGTCAGAAATGTCAGGGAGTGACGGCAAAACGTAGCAATCAGTCCAGAAAGCTGCAGTGCTCAGACAAAGACATCCTAGGTCCAGGGGCTACATCTAAACCTTAAGACTCTATCTTGAGACTTGAAAGAGGGCCATGAAACCAATGCTCTGAACCTCAAAAATCCAGGAGGATCCTTTTCCCAGGAGCTGAAGTTCAGTATAGTAATCTTGAGGACCCAGAGCAAGACAAAGCAGGCCTATCCACCACACCAAAAAGTTCAGCTGTTGGGGTAAATCCTGGTCCTGGGCCAAAGTCCCAATTCAGGAACTAATGCTAGAGAGAGTAGAAAATCAATGAAAACATCAAATATAAAAAATTATTGGGGCAACTAGGTGGCGCAGTGAATAGAGAGAGCATTGACCCTGGAGTTAGGAGGACTTGAGTTCAAATCTGGCATCAGACACTCGACACACTTACTAACTATGTGACCTTGGGCAAGTCACTTAACCCCAATTACCTTGCCTTCTCTCCTCAAAAAAAATTATTGCAAATCCAGAAATTTCCCAAAAGGAGAGAGTATATTCTATATCTATACCCTTTGATCCAGCAATACCACTATATTTCTGTATGTCTATATCTCAAAGAGATCATTAAAAAAGGGAAAGCACCGACATACACAAAAATATTTATAGCAACTCTTTGTGGTGGCAAAGAATTGGAAATTAAGGGGAAGCCCATCAGTTGGGGAATGGCTGAACAAGTTGTGGTATATGAATGTAATGGAATACTATTGTGCTAGAAGAAATGATGAGCAGTAGATTTCAGAAAAACCTGGAAAGACTTATCTGAACTGATGCTGAGTAAAGTGAGCAGAACCAGAAGAACATTGTACACAGTTAACAGCAACATTATGTGATGATCAGCTATGATCAACTTAGCTCTTCTCAGCAATATAATGATCCAAGATAACTCCCAAAGACTCATGATGCTTTTTTTTTGGTTTTTTTCTTTCTCGTAGTTTTTCCCTTTTGTTCTGATTCTTCCTTCACAGCATGACTAATGTAGAAATTGATAATGAGGTTGATGCACATATTGCCAGAGCTAGATCAGTGTTTGGGAGACTTCAAAGGAAAGTGTGGGAGAAAAGAGGTATTTGACTACCAACTGAAGCTTTATAGAGCTGCTGTGCTAACCTCATTGTTGTACGCCTGTAAAACCTGGACAGTGTATACCAGTGCCATGCCAGGAAACTGAATCACTTCCATTTGAATTGTCTTAGGAAGATTCTGAAGATATCTGGCAGGATAAGATACCAGACACTGAGGTCCTTTCTCAAACTAAACTGCCAAGCCTTCAAACTCTGCTTCAGAGAGCACAACTCCTATGGGCTGGCCCCATTGTTCAAACGCAAAATGTACACTTCTCGAAAAGACTATTTTATGGAGAACTCACACAGGGCAAGTGTTCATGTGGTGGTCAGAAAAAGTGATACAAGGACACTCTCAAGGTCTCTCTTAAGAATTTTGGAATTGATTGCATGACATGGGAGACACTGGCACAGGACCACCCAGCATGGTGTGCCCACCTCAGAGAAGGTGCTATGCTCTATGAGCAAAGCAGAATTGAAACAACTAAAAGGAAATGCAAGATATGCAAATTTAGAGAATCTATCCCAAATGTCTACATGGTCTATTTATGCCTGATCTGTGGTAGAGCTTTCTGAGCTCAAACTGGTCCGATCAGCCACAGTGGGACACACTGTAATTTGACTTTAGCATAGTGATGTCATTTTGGTCCTCTCTGAGAATAAAGGCCAACAACCACCAATGTGGAAATATGTTCAACATGATTGTACATGTCTAATCTATAACAGATTGCTTACTGTCTTGGGGAAGGGGAGGAGAAGAAGAAAAATGTGGAACTCAAAATTTTACAAAAATGAATGTTGTAAACTATCTTTACTTTGTTATTAGAAAAAATACTATTAAGAAAAAAATTTTAAAGGAGAGATTTCATGTAATACATGATATGATGTAATATATATAATGTAATATATTATATCAGTAAGAACATATAAATATAGAATAATATTAATGATATACAATGATATATTATTAATATATTTTATATTATATTACATTATATGACATGACATGATCCATAATAACTGCAAGTTACTAACTTCAATAGGTGGCACAGTGGATATAATGCCTGGCCTGAAGTCAGGAAGACTCATCTTTCTGAGTTTAGATATGGCCTTCAGACTACTTACTAGCTGTGTGACCCTGGGCAAGTCACTTAACTCTGTTTGCCTCAATTTCATCATCTGTAAAATGATCTGGAGAAGGAAATGGCAAAACATTCCAGTATCTTTGCCGAGAAAACCTCAAATGGGGTCATGAACAAGAAGATATTTAGAGGAAAAAAACAGATTTTCCACAATGAACACTTTTAAGAAAATAACTCAAATGAAAGCCCTTGAGAAAAAGAGTTGGAAGGAGTATAAATAGCTTAGAAGAAAAAGTGATAAATCTTAACCAAGAAATAATAGGATCATACGTCGCTCCTCTCCCTCCCTCTTTTCCCTCTATCGTTATGAGTTTTTGTGTCTTTTCATGTTAGAATCTAAACTTAGCCATTTGTATTGAACCCTTTTTAAATCAGAACCAATGAGAGTAACGATCATATGATGCTCATCTCCTTCCTCCCCACCCCTCCACTTTAGTATGATTTTATGCCTCTTCTTGTGGCATAATTTACCATCCTCTGTCTCTATCTTTCCTTTTCTCCCAATACCATCCCTTTTTTCCCCTTAATAGGGTTTTTAAAAAAATATTCAGAATAGTTCACTTATACCCACACCCTCTTTCTATGTACATCCCTTTTAAATGTCACAATACTTATACAAATTTCAGTATTGACAGGTGTCTGCTTCTCACAAAGGAATGTAAACAGTTTGCTCTTATTGAGTCCCAATTTATGTGGATGTATGGGCATCTGTATGTGTATGTGTCTGTGTGAGTGTATGTTTTCCTTGTTTACCTTTTTATGTCTTTCTTGGGTCTTGTAAGTGGAGATCGAATTTTCCATTGAGCTTGGGCTTTTTCATAAGGAAAGTCTGGAAGTCCTTTATTTCATTAAATGATCATCTCCTTGCCTGAAAGAATATGCTCAGTTTCTGGGTAGTTGATCCTTGGTTGTAGTCCTAGCCCTTTTTGCTTTATGAAATATCACATTCCAATCCCTTCGATCTTTTAATGTAGCAGCTGCTAAATCCTGCGTAATCCTGACTGTATTTCCATGATATTTGAATTGTTTCTTTTTGGCTGTATTCAGTATTTTCTCCTTGACCTTGCAGCTCTGGAATTTGGCTACTATATTTCTTGGAGTTTTCAATTTGGGGTCTCTTTCAGGAGGAGATCGATGGATTCTTTCAATAACTATTTCCCCTTCTGATTCTAAGACCTCAGGACAGTTTTCTTTGATGATTTCTTGGAGGATGCTGTCCAGGCTGCTTTTTTCATCATGACTTTCTGGTAGGCCAATAATTCTTAGGTTATCTCTCC
>CM053587.1:136471116-136486838 GCA_028646515.1 Pseudochirops corinnae | reverse complement strand
GAGGCCCAAGACCACAATCCGGATCCAGGCGGCTCAACGCAAGAGCCCTGGCCTGAAAACAATCGCTCAGTCTCCCTGCTGTCTGCAGGCCGTGGGCGGGAAGCTACAATGCAGAGGTGGGTGCAAAACCTCTGCCTTTCACTTTTCTGCTCTGGAGACCTTTTGGCCGGACAACTTATCTCCCCCTTTCGCAATCCCCACTCGCAGCTGGTGCTAATCCGCAGCTGGTGCTAATCCGCTCACCTGAAAGGCTCTTCCGCTGCCCCGGGGGCGCAGCCCCGCTTCAGGCCAGGCTGGCTTCAGTTTGCAGTGCTGATATGGTTCCTCGTAGCCGAGCTGACTTTAGTGGGAAGTATCCTTGTGTGCGTTTTGGAGTTATAGGATTGGTTTAGAGTCCTATTCACTCTCAAATCCGCACTGGTACAGCTTCTGGATGCTCCGCGTTCTCCCTGCCCCGACCTGAGTAGGCACTTTCCCGGGCTGGAGATCTGCCATGCTCTGTCCCCCAATGGGCTCTGTCACTCTTAAATCTGTTCAAATTCACTTTTTAGCTTTTAGCCACAGAATTCTTCAAGGAGCCTGGAAAAGCTACTGTTGCCTTTCTGCCATCTTAATAATAGGGTCTCTGAAAACTTGAATGGACAAAAGAGAAGTTGATGACTCTATGAAACAGCAAGAAATATTAGAATGGAATCAAAAGGCTTTTTAAAAAAATAAAATTTAAAATGTTTGATACATAAAACAACTCACATAAAAAACATGTAAAGGGGATTTAAGTTAAGAATCATTGGATTCCCTGAAAACTATGATTTTAAAAAAAATAAGCTTGACACTACATTTCAAGAAATTGTAAGTGAAAACTGCCCAGATATTAGAACCACAGAACAAAATAAAAGTATAAATATCATTTACCTCCTGAAAGTTACCTCAAAAGGACAAGTCTCAGGAATGTAATAATCAAAATTCAAGGCTTCCAGGTCAGAGAAAAATGCTGCAAGCATCCAGAAATAAACCGTTTAAGCATCAAGAAATCACAATCAGAATCACATAAAATCTGGCAGCTTCTACTGAAAACTATAAAAGATCTTGGATTACAATATTCCAAAAGACAAAAGAGGAACCAAGAATAACTTACCTTGGAAAACTAAGTATAATTCTTCGAAGAGGAAAAAAGTAGATCTTTAATGGAAAAATGAACTTTCAAGTGCTTCTGATGAAAAGACCAGAGTTGAATCTTACTTTAATATACATACCCAAGAGTCCAGAAAAATTTAGAAAGGTACATTTATTTGAACAACTAAAAAGAGCTGTATGATGATAGAGGGCTAACATTCCTTTTTTTTTTTTTTTTGTTTTTTCGAGTGGGGAAGTAGGGCAATTGGGGTTAAGTGACTTGCCCAAGGTCACACAGCTAGTAAGTATTAAGTGTCTGAGGTCAAATTTGAACTCAGGTTCTCCTGACTCCAGGCCTGGACCACCTAGCCGCCCCTAGTGCTAACATTCTAATAGAAGGAATCAAGTAAGATAATATTTGTAAAGTATCAGATAAATGCTAGCTATTTGTAAAATGCCAAATAAATGCTATTAAGTTCTCTGGGCTTCAGTTTCCTATAAAATGAGGGAGGTTATACTAGATGATTTCTAAGGTCCCTTAAATTCTGACTATGATACTGAAATATCATGATAGGAATCATGACTCTTCTTTGGCATGAAATGTGGATTCTTTTTCTTGAAGGCAGGGACTGAATAATTATTGCCTTTGTAGCCTCAGTTCCTAGTACAGAGAGTAGCATATGGTAGGCACTTAGGCAGATAGAAGTTAAGTGACTTGCCCACAGTCACACAGTTAGCAAGAGTCTGGGTTAGAACTCAGGTCTTCCTGACTCCAGGTCTAGCACTGTATCCACTGTGTCACCTAGTTGCCCAGGTTAAGTGACTTGCCTTCCACATCTGACTGCAACCTAACTTTCCAGGCAAATTACACATTATTCCCTTCACAAACTTGTATGTTCCAGACAAACTGGAAAACCTGCTGCTTTCCCCAATACAATGTGCTGGCGAGAATACCCAAATTAACTATAAAGGACATATGAAGGAAAACACTATCTGCATCCAGAGAAAAAACTAATAAACAGTGATGAGGTCACCAATAAATAATGAGATATAGGTTAGGGGTTTAGGGGTGCTCGAGACCCCAAAATACCAACACACCATGTCCTGCCGAATGAATTCAACTCAAATCTTCTCTCAGCCAAAGAAAAGCAAAGTTTATTAAAAGTTCACCATATTGGGTAGACTCTTAAGGAGCCTCAGTATCTGTAAGGCTTCTATTGGAAAATTCTATGGAGCTTTCATACCACATGGAGGCAAGATGGGGTCTTATAGTTCAAGGGGTTTCCCAGAGCCTGTACCTCATCAACAGAAGTATGTATAGAATGATTTTACATACACACACACACACACACACACACACACATCCATATATTTGTTTCTAAAGGTAGCCATCTGGTGGGGGAGGGGGGAAAAAGGGGGAAAAAAAAGAAATTTGCATGATAATCTTATTATATATTTAAAAACAATAGCAAGTTGTACATAATAGATTTGCAGTTCCATGTGCAAGTATCTTTTTTTTAAATTATATTGTTATGGAAATGCTTATTTTATTCTATAAATTAAAAATAAAATAAATAAAAATTTAACAAATGGATGGAGCTTTGTACTTGTAGTCAGAAAGACCTAAGTTTAAATGCAGCTTCAGACATTTACAAGCTGTGTAATTCTAGGCAAGTCACTCAATCTCTCTCTGCCTTACTTCCCCAACTGTTAAAAAAAAAAGGGCGGGCATGGGGTGAGGTGGGGTGGGGGAATAATACTAGCACTTACCTGCCACAGCAGTTGTGAGGATCGAATGAGATAATATTTGTAAAGTGCTTCATAAACCTTAAAGTTCTATACAAAATTCTAGTTCTTGTTATTGCACTTCTTGGTACTTTTAGTTCTCTTTATGGCTTCATGTACACCCTCATCATTCAAAAGGTTTTTCAAGAAAATGTTCATTCCCAGCTGGCAACATTATGCATTTATTTTGTATTTATCTTATACTTCTTTTTTTTTTTAATCTTATACTTCTTTATCTGTAAACTTATTCCAGTCCACTAGGAGAATGTAAACTCCTTGAGGGCAAGAATTATTTCATTCATCAATATGTATTCCCATTGCCCAACAGTGCCTGGCATATAGCAGGCATTTAATCAGATTAGTAAGCAGAAGGGCCAGGATTCAAACACAGGTCCTATCTCCCCAAATCTAGTACTCTTACCCCATACCAGATCTTTGCAAGACAATGAAAAGTAAATCTCATCGGTAAGGAAACATTCTGACATCTACCACTCTTCTTCAAGAAATAAGGAAAAGGCAAGAATCAAGCAACAGCAGCAGTGAATATGACTGAAATCTGTAACCAGATCAATAATGCAACCCACATCCCTGAAAAATGCCTTCATGACAAACCGTGTAGTCAGAACCAGGAAATCTATTCAAATCCCCAAGGGAGATTCGCAAGAGCATTAAGGGGGCTTAAATTGTTTTACCGCTTTGAGCCAAACTGGATAATAGGCAGTGGAAAATATTATACTAGAAAACAACAGATGCTCAGAGGAAGCATGAGCTAAGGCCAGCAGGCACTGAATCACTAAGGGGTATGGCAGTGGAGCAATCCCTTGGGACTCCTAAAGGCATTGAACCCCTGGACAACTTGACTTTGGTTTGCCAACTAGAAGGAGCTTGAGGGGGCTGAGTACAGCCGAATAATTTACTACTCTTTAATTGGGCATCTTAAAGGGATATCATAGCTTCCAAAGTAACTGGGTAAATACCTATAATTACCAAATATACTCAATGGAGAAACAGTTCTAAGGACTCAATGATGCTGAAAGGAGATCTAGGGCAGCTAGGTAGCATGGGGGCTAGGGGTAAGAAAGACCAGACTACCTTCAGATACTTACTAGTTGTGTGACCCTGTGCAAGTCACTAAACTTCTGTTTCCTTCAGGTTCCTCATCTGTAAAATAGGGGTAATAAAAGTACTTACCTCCCAGGGCTGCTAGATAATAATCATAAAGCACTTAGCACAATGCCTGACACATAGTAAGCTATATGCATGTTAGTTATTAGTAGAATGTACTTAAAAGAGAGAGTCAAAAACTCTTAAGTACAGAAGATTGATGAGTCTAGTCTGGCCAGAAACCCAACAATGGGAATATGTTAAATCAATCACTTGAAACAAAACCAGGTACTTTTCAAGATAATCAGGCTCCCTGAGCTAGCTTGGATGATTGTTTCTGTTTGACCCTCTGTATTTATCTGTGTGGTCCTTAGGTATCCCCTCAAAAGGCTTCTAGGTTAAACTGGAATGAAAGGAATTTTACATGGAAGTATTTACTGAGGTAAGAGAAAACACCCAGGTTACTTAAGTATTGTAATAATAAAAAGAAATCTAAAATCAGAGAACATAATTGATTCTTAATATTCTTCAGTTAATTTATCATTATTTGTTCAGACATGCAAATATTGTGAGCTTCTGTAACCTTAATTTTCCCTGTAAATTATGAATCCATTCAAACATGAATAATTTTCTGAAAATACATGCTTTGTTTATGCCAGCATTCAATTTTCATTATTTAGTAATAGAGTTTACATTTTACACACAGAAGGGAACTTGACAGATGAAGGTTTGGTTTGATTTGGTTTGGTTTTTCTCAGATTAAAAATCATATTTTAGCTCAATTTATACACAAATTTGCTATAGTAGATAGGGATATGGTCTCAGAGCCCAGCATTATTTTGTTCAGTCTATCTGCTATGACTTTGAGTCATTTTGTCCCATTTCAATAATTTTATTGGCATGACAAAGTATAGCTAGATAATTCTGATCATTTTTTCTGGACCATAGGGAGCTCTCTTTGCCTAAATGTATCTTCGGTAGTCTTAGAGAGTTGCCTGGGGGCAC
Organism: Pseudochirops corinnae; assembly: GCA_028646515.1. Taxonomy (NCBI): domain Eukaryota; kingdom Metazoa; phylum Chordata; class Mammalia; order Diprotodontia; family Pseudocheiridae; genus Pseudochirops; species Pseudochirops corinnae. The sequence goes on along the minus strand of CM053587.1, from coordinate 136,481,831 downwards.
AAAGAAGTTCAGTTATTGCCCAGAGCCAAGGTCTTCCTGACTCTCGGGCCTACTCTCTCTATTCATGCACCAAGGTGACTTTCACATACACTTTAAGTAGAAAGATGGTAGTTAAAGTATTTAATGACTTGTGGAGTGGGGGTGGGGGGCATGGTGAACTAGATAGTACAGTAGATAGACCTTGAATCATGAAGATTCATCTTCCTGAGTTCATATCTGGCCTCAGACACTAGCTGTGTGACCCTGGGCAAGTTCCTTAACTCTGTTTGCTTAAATTTCCTAATCTGTAAAATGACCTGGACAAGATAATAGCCAATTACTTCAATGTCTTTGCCAAGAAAAACCCCAAGGGGCAGCTATGTGGCATGGTGAATAAAGTACGGGCCCTGGAGTCAGGAGGACCTGAGTTCAAATGTGACCTCAGACACTTAATACTTACTAGCCATGTGACCTCGGGCAAATCACTTAACCCCAATTACCCTGCCTTCACCCCTCCAAAAATAGAAACAACAAAACCAAAAAAATCCCCAAATGGTGTCACAAAGAGTCAGACACAACTGAACAACAACAGCTATTCTTTGGAACTGAACTATGTTCAGGTGATACAAATACAGGAAAACAAAACTGTTTCTACCCTCAAGGACCTTACATTCTAATGGAGGAAGAAAACAATGATCAATTGTAAATCATATTTTGCTTATATTTGTGCACCTGGATTTGTACTTTTATCAATGTAGGAAATTGCTAACATGGAAGTTCTTTCACCAGTGCAGATCAGTAACTTATCTGTGACACAGTCTTGAAAAACTGCCTCTGTCATCAGGAGATAAAAGTAACCTACTGAAGAACTACACTCATAAAGGTAATTTCCTGTTAGCACTGAAGTACAGTTCATTGGTGTGTGTGTGTGTGTGTGTGTGTGTGTGTGTGTGTGTGTGTGTGTGTGTGTGTGTGTGTGTGTGTGTGTTGTGTATATGGAGAGACTCAGGCATTTCTTTGGCTTTTTTCAAGTTATAAATCACATTTTGGTTCAGACTTGTGATCTCATCAGTATAAGAATCACACCCTGAGGCAAATTTAGGATCCAAGAGCTCTGCACCTGGACAGTTCAAATACAGTTTGAAATACTTAATAGTAGTCACCCCTTTCATTTACCCAAAGCAGTGGAGGAGGCACAAAGACAAAAAGAAAAGACTATTAGGTGGCATTCTAGAGCCAGACTCTGTTTGCCTCAGTTTCCTCAACAGTAAAATGAGGATAATAATGGTATCTTTCCCTTACCCTCTTCCAAAATTACTGTGATCAAATGATATATCTGTAAAGTACTATATATAAATACTTGCTATTTTACTAGAGTTCATTAAAGTGCAGATCCTGCCCAAAAATAAATAAATAAATCCCAGAACATCTCCTCAGGCACTTAAACTGAAGGCCTATCTCCATTTGGGTTCTTCAGTTGATATATAGGAAATAGTCAGCCAGTAGCCCTCAGGAAGATGAGGATGAGAAGTAGAAATGGCAGAATTAGCTTATTTAGTTTAATAAGACTGCTTCTGCGAAAATTAGGTGTTTGACTTTTAAAACATTTCACAAAAGGACTCTGGGCTTACTTTTTCAGGCATATCATACATTTTTTCAGGAAAGACAATCTACTGCCAAGTCAAACTGACATTCTTGCTATTCCTCACGTGGATTGTTCCATCTCCTATCTCTCTGCTTTTTGTCTCTCATGTTTGCAATGTCCTCTTCCTTCCCTGACTCTTAGTTTCCCTAGCTTCCTTCAAAGATCGCCTCAAGGGCCATTTCCTACCTGAGGTTTTTCATGACCTACCCAGTGGCTAAGGCCTTTCTCAGAAACAACCCTGTATTTACTTTATATTCATATTTATGACCTTAATAAATGCAGTGCAATCAACTTGGTGGTTGAATTATTTAAAAAAAAATTTTTTTTCAACTAACAAGTAGCTATTTTTCTCTCCTACCCCTTCACTCCCACCCCACTGGGAGAAATCTTTGTAACATATGCATAGTCAAGCAAAGCAAATTATTTAGTTTATCACCTCTCCATCACTGATTCTCTAGAATAATGGTTGTTCATTTTGTTTATCAGCGTTCTTAAGTCTTTCAAAGTTGTTTATTTTTTACAAAATTCTCTTTAGAGTAAAAATTGTCCTGGTTCTGCTTACTCAACTCTCTATCAGTTCATACAAGTTTTCCTAGGTTTCTCTGAAATTATTCATACAACTGTAATAGTATAAACATGTAATGTCCGGCTAACTGGAGGATAATAGACCAGCTATTATCCTTGATTATCTCAAGAGCAGTCAATGTTCAGTCATTCCCTAAATGATGGCATCGCTCCTTTAGTTTCCAGCTCTTTTCTACTACAAAAAAAGAGCTACTATAAATATTTTTTGTAAATATGATGCCTTTTTCTCATTTTTAGACATCTTTGGGGATTAAGTCTCATAGTGGGTCAAATGATATTCACAGTTAAGTCACTTCTTAGACATGATTCCAGAATGGCTATACCAATTATAATTCCACTGATAGCGTATTCATGTGCTGGTTTCCTGCAGTCCTGCCAACATTTATTATCCTTTTTGTCAACTTTGCTAATCTGACAGGCATAATGTGGAATATCAGAAGTTCTTTAATTTGCATTTCTCTAATTATTAGTGATTTCAAGCATTTTTTTCATATTGCTATTGATAGCTTGGATTTTTTCCCTTGAGAACTGCCTGTTCATATCTTTTGATCATTTATCAACTGGAGAACAGTTATTTCTTATAAATTTGAATCATTTCCTTATATATTTGGGAAATGGGTCTTTTATCAAAGAAACCATTGGCAAAGATTTTTCCCAGTTAACTGTTTCCTTTCTAATCTTAGCTGAATTTGCTTGTGTAAAAACTTTAAAATGTATTAACAAAAATTAATAATCTGTGTTCCTTTCCAGAGATTTGAGGTTCCAATCCCAGGATCTACTACTTACTACTGCCTGAGTGACTTCAGATGAATTAATGAATCTCCCTCAGCCTCAGTTCATTATCTATAAAATAAGGAGGGTGAACTAGATGTTCTCTAACATTTATTCAAACGCTAAATCTATAATCCTATGTTTCTATGACTACATCCAATTCAAAATGTCCATTTGAGTATTTGAGAATACGTAGATCAAACTTACCTAGTCTACTGATGCTAATGTACCCAGTGTACTTACTTGGACTAAAGAGTTTTTAAATTGATTTTTAAAAAATTTTTATGTCATAATTTCCAAATAGACAGCTTATCCTGTCCTACTCAACAAGCTAGCCCTTATAGCAAAACCTTTTTTTTTTTAAAAAGAGGTTTAACTAAAATTAAACCAATCAACACATCAAAGTTTTATCTGACAGGATATGTGATATTCCACATTCATATTTCTGCCAAAAGGGGAAAGAGGTAGAATTTTTTTCAAATCTTCTCTAGGGTTAAGTTTGGTCATTATATATGGCATATATATATATATCACATTCAATTTCTTTCTTTCTTTCCTTTTCCCATTTATACTGTTGTAGTCATTGTACATATTATTGTTCTGGTTCTAGATGACACAGTGAATGGAGTCAGAAAGACCTTAGTTCAAATCAAGACTTAGACATTTACTAGCTTTGTTACCTTGGTCAAGTCATTTAACCTATGTCTGCTTCAGTTTCCTCAACTGTCAAATGGGGATAATAATAGCATCTACCTAATAGGGTTATTGTAAGGATCAAATGAGATAATATTTGTAAAGCACTTAGCACAGTGCCTGGCACATAGTAGATATTAGATAAATGCTTATTGCCTCTCTTCCTCTGACTTCATTCTTCATTAGTTCATATGATCCTTCCTATGCTTCTCTGAGTTCATTATATTCATTGCTTCTTAAATATTTCTTTAATGTTCTAAATATTCTGTTACTTCTATGTACCACAATCTGTTTCTCTAATCAGTAGGTATCCACTTGGTTTCCAATTCTTTGATACTATAAAAATAGTAAAATTTTGGTAAATATAGGTGCGAATGAATACTTTCTTACTTGTTCATTTTAGATAATGGTGTTAATATAAAAACATTGAAGATATAAGCAAGCAATAATAAAAGCCAACTTTACTAAAGTAACTCAGTTGAAGTGATTTGAAGATTATGTCTTTGGATAGATAGCTAAGCATCTTAAGTACTATGTGAAAGGCACTGTGCTAAGTGCTGAGAATACAAAGAAAGGCACAACAAAAAATAGTTGGAGAGACAACATGCAAACAACTATGTACAAACAAGATACATAGAGTATAAATTGGAGATAATCTCAGAGGAAAGGCACTGGCATGAAAGTGGCTCTGGAAAGGTTTCTCTTAGAAGGTATAGTTTTAGCTGGGACCTGAAGGAAGCCAGGAGATTAGGAAGGGGAAGATTCCAAGCATGGGGACAGTCAATGAAAATGCTTGAGTAGGACTGGGCTTGTGATTTCATTGGATTAAACAATTCCCATATGAAGAAATTTCTTCTAATAATTGACACCTTTTCTGCAACTTATATAGTTACCGCCTAGAACACTGAGATGTTAAGTGACTTGCCAGGGTAAGGTGGGACTTGAACCCAGGTTTGTCTAGGTTCAAGGCCAGCTCTCTATCTACTACTACACCATTCTGCCTTTTTATAATGTCATTGAAAGGAATAAAAACAGAACTAAATGTTACTCAGTTCTAAAGGACTTATGATGAAAAATGCTATCCATCTCCAGAGAAAGAACTGATGGAGTTTGATTGTAGATCGAAACATACTTTTTCTTTGTTTTTCTTTTTTTTTCTATGTTTTCTTTCACAACGTGACTAAGATGAAAATATGTTTTGCATGACTGCAAGTGTATAACCTATGTCAAATTGCTTGCCTTCTCAATGGTGGGGAGGGGGAGGGAAGTAAAGGAGGGAAAGAATTTGGAACTCAAAAATTATTTTAAAACATGTTAAAAACCGTGTAATTTGGGTAACATAAAATATTATGTTAAAAAATTAAAAAATAAAAGGGTGTTTAAAAAAGAACTAAAGGATACTAAATAAAAGAGCAAATCAAAATGAAATACTATGGTTCAGAGTTCAAGCAGTCAACAAACATTTAATAAGCACATACTTTGTTCCAAGCAGTATAGATGGATTTGGATGTAGACATACAAAAGTAAGACAATACATGATCATAAGGAGCTTGTATTCTATTGGGGGATACCAACATAATACATAAGAGGTGACAAAGGAAGGAAATTTTGGTTTAGGCAATAACAGAGACTATGAATAGACCTATAGGATGATAGATTGGTTTCAAGGAAGAGAGATAGAGTAGGGACTAAAGCATGGTGATGGATGGTCTACACAGAGAGAGCTATGGTGAGGCATCACTCAGTCTCTCTAGTTCAGGGCATCTCCTCTCCAGAGTCAAAACAAAAGAATCATTTGCAGAACATGCTATGTTATAAGTGAGAGTTCTCTGAGGTACAAAGATATCTGTTTTTAATAAAAATATGAATGATGTAAGTAGTATGTGAACAGTGGATAAAGTCAATTCTTACTTCTTCATTTCAAGAGCCTACAATGAAGTTACATAAAGGTAAGTAAGTAGATCAGTCATCATAACCTTTACATTTAGTGCCTGTACTGGAGAAAATAAATGTTACATTTTTCAAATGCAGTACTTCTTGCATGCAAATGATCTGTCTACAAGGATATATCTTTTTTTTTGTAAAGAAATTTTAGCTGAACATACTTAGTAAAAATAAAAGACATAATTTACTATTTGCTGTATGCTTTTCCACATCCTGGAGAAGAACAAATGGTGTGATTTGGCTGCCAAGTTAATGGGCAATGATATTCTGAGGTTACTGTAACCTTGTTCTCATCCAGTACCAGCTGACAATGTGGGTTTCTTCTGGTTCTGGCTCTGATCAGTTCCCACCTGACCTCTCAGAAACACTCCTTTAGGAAAACATGTATACTAAAAGTAAAGTTCTTTATTATAGGGCAATTTTGGTATACCTGTTCTCTTCAGTCCTCCATAGTTACTACCCTTCATATATACTCTTATCTTCATTATCCTGATTCCCATCTTGTATGTATCTGGCACTTAATAACTATTTTATATGCTTGATTGCAAGAAAGAATAGGATAGAGGTAGGAAGTCCACAAGTGTTGCACACTATACATATTTTTTGAAATTTTTCACATATTGATTAGTTATGCTGTTTTTTATTTCCTCTCTCTTTTTCCTTTTATCTTGTCTTTAAAATATATTGTTTGTTATATAGGATGACATCCTAGGTGAGGAGGGGGCAGGATCCTGGGGAAAATTATGGTGATATAAAAAAAAGACCAATAAAAACTTATTTAATAGAAAGAATATTAAGAAAGAGATTCATGTAGCATTTTCTAGCCTTCAACGTAATGCCATTTCACTCCTTCAAGGTACTGGTGGCAAGTACAGTTCTAGGCGCCTCACCATGCCCACAAGAATTCTATAAGTCATTTTAATATGTCCCACAAGCTATCATGAAAGAGATAGATCCTATTTAAATTTCTTTTCTCAGTTGTTTCCCATATTTTACACGTCATCTGATATTTCCTGGTTGTCAAGATCGTGGCATCTATGATGATTAAAGAGTCACATTCTATAGAATCCAGTCCAGGACACATTGTACAGGAAGTACCTCAAGATGCATTAAGTGCATTAAATGATAGAGTAGAGATATAGAAGTAATCTTCCTAATAGGCATGGTCATGTCATTTCCCTGCCCAGAGATCTTTAGTAGCTTCCCATTTTTTATATAATCAGATACAAATTCTTCAGACTGGCTTTTAGGATGCTTCACAGTTTGGCTGTAATTAACCTTTCCTACCTTATTTCATTCTACTTTGATTCATACACTCTCTATTCCTGAAAAAGTGCATTCTTTTCCAACCTCATCCTGCCCTGTCTCACCTCTGTGCATTTCCCTAGGCATAGGGGATGTCCTATGCCTAAGTGGTAGGTCCTCTTAACCTTTTACTGCTAACATCTGAACTTGCTGAAATGCTCTATTTATTCTCAAAGACTGTCTCAGGTGCTATCTCCTCCATAAAACCTCCCCTAACGCTCTTAATCAGTAAATGATCTTTCCCTCCTCAAATGTATTGATACCACACTGAACCTCTTTTATAACCTAACTGCATTATAAAGCATATGTTATAATATAGTGTTTAAATGCTTTAAGGTTTGCAAACCTCTGTACATATATTATCTCATTTGATCCTCACAACAACCTTGGGAAGGGGAAAGTAGGTGCGGTTATTATTTTAATTTTTACAGAAAATGAGGCAGAGGATAAGTGACTTACCCAGGGTCACACAGCTAATAAGAGCTAAGGCAGAATTTGAACTTAGGTCTTCTGAATCATCTAGGTAATTCTTAGCCATTTTAGTAGATTTTTTTTGGATTGATTTGAATTTTGATAGCTGTCTGAGTACATGGGCAGGGCATGCTTTTGTTTACTAACTTATGTGAACTTGTAGATGTCATTGAACTCCTTTGGGTTTCAGTTTCTTAACCTGTAAAGTAAGAAGGTTGAACTAGATAGCTTTGAGATTTTATCCAATGCTTGATCAGGGTCCTGGTGGAGGCTAACTAACACATGACTTCTCCTAGTCACTTGGGGTGGTTTTTCAGAATAACCAGATGTATCCAAAGGAGGCTCATCAGCAATATAAGTCCTCAGGTTGAGGCTCCGGGCAAAGCTCAGTCAATACTGACTGAGACTCCCCTTCTCAGATCTTCCCTCCTCCCCTGGTGAGGACATAGGTCTGACCCTTTGAACTACAAAAGCTTGTGGATCTAGGTTCTGTGTCTGATCACAGATGTGAAGAGAATATTGGTTGCATCTGTGTCTGAAATAAAGTGAACTGAAGTTAGCAAATAGATAAAAGGAGGCAAAGTCAGTTTGATGCTTGGTATATATGGACATACAAAGTCTGAAATTGCCTTAGCACAGTCCCATGATTGGAAGAATATAAGCACTGAAATGTCATTAATTCCCTGATGTTGGAGATACTCCCTGAAGATAGATGATCATTTTGAAGGAATGCTGTAGAGGTAAGATTCATTTATTACTTTATAATTGAAAAAAACTGAAGCCCAAAGAGATAAGCCACTTACACAAGGTCTTATGGGAATCACTCAAAAATTATTAAGTACTTTCTATAATAATCATTGTGCTTAGCATTGGAGATATAAAGGTAAAAACAAAATAGTTGCTTCCCTCAAAGTGCTTACAATTCAATTGAGGAAGACATATAAAGTATATGCAAACAAAAAGTATACACAAGATAATTTAATTTTGAGGAAAATTAGGAAAGGCCTCAGGTAGAAGAGAGCACTTCACTTATTTCAAAATTCATTTAAGGGGTGGCTAGGTGGCACAGTGAAAAGAGCACCGGCACTGGAGTCAGAATGACCTGAGTTCAAATCTGGCCTCAGACACTTAACACAAAACTAGCCGTGTGACCTTGGGCAAGTCACTTAACCCCAATTACCCTGCTTTTCCCCCACAAAAAAGCAAAACAAAAAAAAAGTTCATTGCATTTTCAGTTTCTAATTCTCTCTCTCCCTCTCACTGAGAAGTCAAGAAAAACAAAATCCCTTACAAATATGTATAGTCATGCAAGACAAATTATTAGCCATGTCCAAGAAATAAAAGAAAGAAAGAAGGAAGGAAGGAAGGAAGGGAAGAAGGGAGCGAGGGAAAGAAAGGAAGTAAATATGCTTCATTTTGTACTCTTGAGTCTATCAGCTCTCTATCTGTAAGTGTTTAACATGGTTCACCATGAGTCCTTCGGAATTATGACTCATCACTGTGTTGGTCAGTTACTAAATCTTTAAAAGTTGTTTATCTTTATAGGATTGCAGCTATTGTATAAATTGTTCTTCTGGTTCTGACACTTCACTTTGCATCAATTAATTCAAATCTTTGCAGGTTTTTTGAAATCATCCCCTTTACCATTTCTTACAGTATTCATTACATTTGTTCACTGCAGGATATAAATAGTCCCCAGTTGATGGGCATGCCTTCAGTTACCAATTCTTTGCCATTACAGAAAGAGCTGCTGTACATATTTTTGTACACATGGGTTCTTTTCTTCTTTCTTTGATCTCTTTGGGGTACAGACCTAGTGGTATGACTGGGTCACAGTTTAACAGTTTTTTGAGTGTAGTTCCAAATTGCTTTTTAGAATGGTTGGATTAGTTCACAGCTCCACAAACAGCATATTAGTGTATATATTTTCCCACATTCTTTCCAGAATTTGTCATTTGACTCCTATTCATGGAATTCTCTTTCCTCATCTCTGCCTCCTAGCTTCCTTGGCTTCCTTTGAGTCTAAATTTAAGTCCTACTTTCTGAAAGAAGCCTTTCCTGGTCTTCCATAATCTTAATGCCTTCTTTCTGAAATTACTCCCAGTTTATGTACATTGTTATTTGCATGTGGTCTCCCCCTTTAGACTGTGACCTCCTTGAGAGCAGAGGCTGGTTTTGGATTTTTTTGCTTTGTTTTGTTTTGGTTTTTGCCTCTCTTTGTATTCCTAGCACTTACCACAGTGCCAGACACTTAGTAAATGTTAGTTGATTGACATGGACAAGAGTACATGGACAGAAAGGACATTGGAAATAGGTTGTGATCTTCATCATCCGGAGGAATTTCCAAATCAATAAGATCACTGATGCACTTGAATGTTGATTATGTACTCTCATTACTCATCAGTGAATATGAGGTCACATAGTCAATAAAAGCCTTATAGTGGGATTTGAATTCAAGTCTTCTAATTCCAGTCAAAGCTCTTTTCTTTGCACTATCTTAAAGTAAATGTTAGCCTTAGTCTTTGAGACCAGTGTTTTAGTGCGGATTTTTACCATGCCACCTTAAAATGAACAACAGACAAATATAAACCACAGCATTAAAAGATAATTCTTTAAGCAAAACATGAAGACACAAGTATGGTAATCAAAGCACCTAATATAATTTAAGACAAAAATTACTCAAGTTAAATTACATATTTGGGTGATAAACCATGTTATCGATGCAGCTGTGCCTAAACTGGACATGAACAAATAAAAGGTAAATTGCAATGTGGAAATCTACATCTAGGTTTAATAATGAATTTCTATTACCGGAGTAGCTAAATTTAAAACATAATATTGTCTCTGAAAACAAAAACTTAGGTTCTTAAAACAAGATTAAAAAAACAAATTTTTAGAGCATGGGTGGGGGTGGGGGTGGGGGTGAGGATGGAGCCAAGATGGCAAAATAGAGGCAACCCAGCTGAACTCTCTCAACATTTCCCTCCAAACAACTTTAAAATAATTCCTTAAACCAAATTTTGAAGTGGCAGAGCAAACAAAAGTTCAGAGTGAGACATTTTCCTGGCCTAAGGAAATTTAGGAGGACCATAGGAAAAGTTTGTGATATTAGAAGCTTACCTAGAGCCCACACATATGGGGCCTCAATAGTGCCTGCAGCAGCAGCAACAGAAGTAGGATTTTTGGAGTTCTTGGCCCAGAAAAGGTAAGGAGATCAGACAACTAGTTAGAAAGAGATTACAGGGGACCCTTTGCTGGCATTGGGTACAGCTGGCACTGATTGAAAACCCTATTGTCCATATGCAGTTCTGGGTTACAGTTT
>CM053587.1:136448776-136470616 GCA_028646515.1 Pseudochirops corinnae | reverse complement strand
TGATATGGTTCCTCGTAGCCGAGCTGACTTTAGTGGGAAGTAACCTTGTGTGCGATTTGGAGTTGTAGGTTTGGTTTAGAGTCCTATTTTATGGGTATTTTGGGGTGGCTATGTGAGAGTTGCGATGTGTTGCTGCTGCTACACTGCCATCTTGGCTCCCCCTGATTGCATTTCCAAGGCAAAGAGGGCAGTAATGCATGTGGTCACAGGGGACTAGGGGCCCTTCCTGGGTAAAGACCAGAAAACAGACTGGGAGAGCAATGACCATATCTCTCCCAGAATCACTTCATCTTTGAAGCTCTAACAACTTGTAAACCCCTAGAACTAGCTCTGAAAAAGACAGTGTGGAAAACCCTGAAGCTTGACACCCTTCACACCCACAGGTAAACAGAGCTCAACTTTAACATAAAATTCAAAGCCAAGAGGGGTGGGTAGGTGGCACAGTGAATAGAGCAACCAGCCCTGGAGTCAGGAGGACCTGAGTTCAAATTTGGCCTCAGACACTTAACACTTACTAGCCATATGACCCTGGACAAGTCACTTAACCCCAATTGCCCTGCCTTCTCCCCTCCAAAAAGCAAAAAAATTGAAAAAATTAAAAAAAATTAAAAGCCAAGAAATAGGCTGGAAAAAGAGCAAACAACAACAAAAATAACTTGACCAATAAAAAGCAACTATAGCAGCAGGGAAGACCAAGACACAAACTCAGAAGAAGACAACAATGTGAAAATAACTACAAACAAAACCTCAAAGAAAACCACTAATTGGACCCAAGTCATACAAGAATTGCTAGAAGAATTAAAGAAAAAGATAAGAATGGCAGAGGAAAAATTGGGAAAAGAAAGAGACTGACACAAGGAAATTATGAAAAGAATTAACGGCTTTGTAAAAGAGGCACAAAAAAATGCTGAAGAAAATAACATCTTAAAAAAAAGTAGAATTGGCCTAATGGTAAAAGAGGTAAAAGTATTCACTGAAGAAAAGAACTCCTTAGAAAGTAGAATAAACCACATTGAAAAGGAGGTAAAAAAGTTCACTGAAGAAAATAATTCCTTAAAAATTTGAATTGAGTGAGTAGAAGCTAATGACTCCATGAGACATCAAAAAACAATAAAACAAAGTCAAAAGAATGAAAAAAAATAGGAGAAAATGTGAAATATCTCATTGGAAAAACAATTTACTGGGAAAATAGATCAGGGAGAGATAGTTTGAAAATTATTGGACTACTTGAAAATCATGATAAAAGAAAGAGCCTAAACATCCCATTTCAAGAAATCATCAAGGAAAACTGGCCCAATGTCTCAGATCCAGAAGGTAAAATAGAAATTGAAAAAAATCTACCAACCACCTTCTAAAAAGATTGCAAAATGAAAACTCCCAAGAATATTATAGTCAAATCCCAGAGCATCCAGGTCAAAGAGAAAATACTTCAAGCAGCTAGAAAGAAACAACTCAAATACTGTAGACCCATAGTCAGGATCAAGATTTAGTGGCTTTCATGTTAAAGGAGAGGAGGGCTTTAGAATATGATATTCTGGAAGGCAAAGGAACTAGGGTTACAATCAAGAATAACCTATTCAGCAAAACTGAGCATAATCCTTCAAGGGAGAAAAATGGATATTTAATGAAATAGAGGACTTTAAAGTATTCCTGATGAAAAGACAAGAGCTAAATTGAAAATCTGACATTCAAACACAAGGTTCAAGGAATCTTAAAAAGGTAAACGTGAAAGAGTAATCAAAAGGGTCTCAATAAAGTTCAACTGTTTCCATTCCTATATGAAGAGATGATACATGTAATTCCTAAGAACTTTATCATTATTAGGGCAGTTAAAAGGAGTTTACATAGACAAAGTTCAAGGATATCAGTCAATTATATTGTAATGATCACCAAAACAATGAAGAAATGAGGAAGAGGGATTCACTGAGAGAAGGGGGAAGGGAGGGGTAGAATGGAGAAATTTTTCTCACATAAAAGCAAGGAAGAACTTTTACAGTGGAAGGGGAAAGGTGAGGGGTGATAAGCAATGTTTGAACCTCACTCTCATCAGAATTGGTTCAAAGAGGGAAGAATATATATACATACATATATGTAGGGAAATCTAATTTAGGAGGGGAGATAGGTGCTATAATTATTCCCATCTTGCAGATGAGGAAATTGAAGCAAATAAAGGTGAAGTGACTTGCCCAGGGTCACATAGTAAGTATCTAAGGCAATATTTGAAGTCAAGGCTTTTTGACTCTAAGTTCAGGTCTCTATCTACTGCATCATATAAAACCTGGTTCTTACCCCTCAGTCAGATTCTGGACACAAATAATTTTATTCAATCTTGGTTTACTCCCTAACAATATTTTTCATAGAAGTTACTCCAGCCATCTTCAAGTTCATGCATCCCTGGCCACCTCTTTATCTCAGTAGATGGTCTTGCCTCCTATGCTACTGAGAAGACTGTGGCTCCCCCTCTTCAACATCTAAAAACCTTTCTTCATATTCTATTTCATAGTCATGAAGAACATTTCATATTCTTCATATTTCTATCATTTTCACTTGTTTCAGAGGATGAGATGGTCCTTGTCTCTCTTAAACTTACCCCATTTCAGTTGTTCATGATGCAAATTCACTGCCATCCAGGAGCTCCCTCCCAAGAATCTCTCTACATCTCCTGATTCCTTCCTTGACTCCATGAGCACACTTAGCTTATCTCTATCCTTAAAGGCCCTGGTCCTGTCTTTCTCTTAAATTAACAATTTAATTTTCTCCTACCTTTGCTAAACCAGAAAGAGTATAGGCTTTACTTGCTTTCCTCCATCATTCATTCACTCTTCAACCTCTGGTAATGTAGTTTAGGATTCCACTAATATAATCTAATGGAATTGTCCTCTCAAGATTTTCAGTGACCTCTTAATTGGTAAACCCAAAGATTTTTTCTCAATCTTCATTCTGCTTGATCTTGAATTGTAGTGTTTTGAGGGGGACAAAATTAATATACATGAAAGAATTAAAATGATAGCTAACAACAATTGTACTTTCTGGCACTTGTAAGGTCTACAACACACTTTACAAATATTATCTATTTCATTTGACCCTCACAACAATTCTGTGAAGTAATTGCTATTATTATACCTATGTTGCAGGTGAGAAAACTGAGGCAGAAAGCATTTAAATGACTTGCCCAGGTTCACACAGCTAGTTAGTGTCTGAGTCCAAATTTGAACTCAGAATTTGCCTACAAATCTAGGAATCTATACTCTACAAAATTATAAATATACAATCCAGTGCTAAGTTGTCTGTTTCAGATGACCCAAGATGTTACAATCACACTATTAAAATCATTGCTTTATTTTTTAGATAAAAACAAACGACTTCAAAAGATCCAGACCTCTCTAACACACTGCAACTCATCTCAAATGGTTAGTTGGTGTAGCGCCAAGATGATATTCACAGCCCCTATGGCAGCTATGAGTATGCTGGCGTAATTCTGAATCACAAAATATAACAGACTCTCCATATGGAACACAGAACCAAAACATTTGTTAAAACACCAGAAAGCCAAATCCATCATAGCAACAAAGAAATCTATACACAATAACAATACAGGGGTCACTACCATCCCCAAGCCTTCTCCCTGCTAGGACCTTCCCACAAACAAACACAGCTTGCTGCCTGCTTCTTCTCTCTCCCTCAGCTCTAACTTCTCTGACCAACTTCTTCTCAGCTCTGCTCCAGCTCTACCTCTTCCTGTTCTACCCATTCAGCAAACTTCTCCCACCACAGGCTTCATGACACTCAAACTCATGTGTCTTAGGCTTCCATGTCACTTAAACAGTTTACATGTGCCTAATAATGAATGAGAAAAATCTTCCCACTTACATCACCATTATGCTTGGTGATGTCCAGGCTTTTGAATTATAACTAGACATTTTTGTGCTTGGAGAAAGAACCACAGAGGATGTCCAGGACAATTGACAAAGAAGATGCCCTTTGTTTGGAGGAATAGAGAGAGTTGGACACCATTGTACAGGGATACACTGAGATAAGGATTGAAAGGGGTTGCTGCTGTGGAGACTATTCACTCCAGTAAGTGGAGCTATCCAGAAACTTCCTCTTTTAATTATTCTCCACAATTAGATGTTAAAGTCAGTTGTTTCTTTCTGCAAACCTGATTGTGGAGGATGGAGAAGGAATGGTTACATTTATAATTATACCTGGAGAAGACCTTAGAAATTATCTAGCTCAGGAATTCTTCATTTTTGGTGTGTCACCAACCCCACGGGCAATCTTGTGAAGTCCTTCTCAAATCATGTTTCTAAATACATAAGATATATGGGATAACAAAGGAAATCAATTATATTGAAATACTGATCAAATTTTTTTTAAAAAAACAGAAACAACCACAAAACAAATTCATGGATTCCAGGTTAAGAAACCCTGATCTAGTATGATGCATGCATTTTACGGAGGAGGAAACTGAAATCCCAGAGAGAGAAAGAGACTTGTCCAAAATCACATAAAAAAGCTCATCCACATTTTCTGGAAATTGAGCCTGAGCCCTCATGGAGCCAAAAAATCTCATAAACTTACAGGAAGTGATGCAGTAGATAGAGTACTAGGCTTGGAGTCAGGAAATCCTGCCTCAGACACTAGCTGTGTGACCCTGCACAAGTTACTTAATCCTGTTTCCCTCATTTTCCTCATCTGTAAAATGAACTGGAGAAGGAAATGGCAAACCACTCCAGTATCTTTGCCAAGAAAATCTCAAAATGGGGGGTCATGGAGAGTCTGAAGCAACACAGTAATAAAGCTCTCTACTAAGCCACTAGGTGGCTCAGTGGATAGACCATGGAAACAAGAAGACCTGAGTTCAAATTCAATTCTCAGACACATTATGTGTCTGACCCTGGGAAAGTCAGTTAACCTTTGTCTGCCTCAATTTCCTCATCTGTAAAATGGAGACAATAATAGCACCTATTTCTCAGAGTCATTGCGAGGATTAAATGAAATAACATTTCTAAAAGCATTGCCTTTCCCCCAAGATGCTGCTGAAGGTGAAGAAGGAAGCCATTGTTCCCCACAAGACAGAAGCCAAGTTCAAGGTGTTGAAGGCCAAGAAAGCGGTGTTGAAAGGTGTCCACAGTCACAAAAAGAAGAAGATCTGAACATCCTCCATCTTCCGGAGACCCAAGACACTAAGACTTTGAAGGCAGCCCAAATACCCTAAGAAAAGTGCCTCTCAGAGAAACAAGTTTAATCACTTTGCCATCATTAAGTTTCCCTTGACCACTGAGTCTGCTATGAAGAAGACTGAGGACAACACCCTAATCTTCATTGTGGATGTCAAGGCCCACAAGCATCAGATCAAGCAGGTGGTAAAAGTGTATGATGTTGATGTGACCAACATCAACACATTGATCCCACCTTATGGAAAGAAGAAGGCCTATGTCCAACTTACTCCAGACTTCCAGACTTTAGATGTTGCCAACAAAATTGAAATAATCTAGCCTGTGTCCAGCTATCCCACTCTACCTGATAAAAAGTTTTCTAGTAAAAAAAAAAAAAAATATATATATATATATATATTTCTAAAGTATTTTACAAACTTTAAAGTGCTATATAAATGCTCTTTTATATTTGCTATTCATAAATGCTATTTAAATAAAGTTTGTATTAAATTTATATAATTAACATTTTATATACATATTGTTTACATGTTAGCTATTTATAAGTCTTTAGCTATTTACATAATTGCTAAGTAGATATCATTATTGTTATTTTACAGAGTAGTTAACAAATCCAGAGTTGGTATCAAATCAGGACCTAGAAACTAGATCTCTCCACTTCCAGTTCAGCACTCTTCGAATTTTGCCCCCATTGGGGGCTATTTGTCCTCCCTAGGGGAACTAGCCCTTTCAGAACTGCAGCTGTTGGTATTATGACTCAGGACAAGTTGCTGAAGAGGAGGACCCCTCTATCCCTCCAAGTACACTCTGGCCTCAAATTCTCTAGCTGTTCTCATTTTCTCCTCCTTCCACACACACTCACTCTCCTATCAAGACAAAACTTAAAGGGAAAACAAAAGTCCCTGGGACAGGAAAGCAGAGGTGTTTCATGAAGGCATGGCCCTCCAGCAGGTTTTGACCCCCATTTCCTTTCCTTAGCTTTGTACTGCCTCACAACCCTATATCAAAGCATATGTGCTTGAGAAGTCCTGGAAAATACTTCCCTTTCACCGGGGCAGCTCAACTCATGTGCCCTGTGGTCCTCCACTTTGAATTGTCTTCTCTTGCCTCACAGGGCAGCCTATCACAATTTCAACCAGGTCTTCTTCCCTTCTCCATGGTCCAATGCAAATGGGGAAAATGCCACTCCCTAGCCTACCCTTAGTCCCTCTCACCCTGGGAAAAATATGCTTTAATGGAATGGGAGAGCTCTCTTGTAGCCACCTTCATCACTCATTACCTGCTCTACCCCAGCAAAGAAATAAACATGAGACAAGAGAAAAAAGTATATATGGTGGGGAGAGAGAACTTACTGGCACAGTTGCTTTGGTTGCTTACTCCTAGTCTAGCATATCTGAGGTATGAAAAATGTAAGCAAAGGATGACTCATCAGAATACTTGGAAGAGTAAGCTATTTCTAGAAGTGACATGTTTCAGTCATCAAAATTGTCAAGAAACTACTTCTCTTCTATACTTCAATGAATCTGTTATTTCATCAATGTGGGTGCAGATGAAGACCCATCCAAGCCCTGTCTCATCTAGTTTTGTTCTTTAAGTACAAGTTATTCTTGTACTTTTCTCTCTCCTTTGCAGAGAGCTATCCCACATAAGAAATAGCATTTTTTTTCTATTTTTTTTTCTTTTTAGCTTTTTTTTTTTTTTGGAGAAGGGAAAGCAGGGCAATTGGGGTCAAGTTACTTGCCCAAGGTCACATGGCTAGTAATGTGCTAAGTGTCTGAGGTTGGATTTGAACTCAGGTCCTCCTGACTCCAGGGCCAGTGCTCTATTCATTACGCCACCTACCTGCCCCAGAAATAGTATTTTTTAAGCCAAAGAAAAAGAAAAAAGAAAAAAGAAAAATCATCAGCTAAACTTTTCAATGTATTGAAAAGTCTGAAAATTTGCACAATGTACACTTGTGGACATCTCCCCTCTGCAAAGGAGTGGAATGGGAATGTCTTTTCATGTCTCTGCTTTTGAGTCACGCTTGTTCTTTATAATTTTGCAATATCTGCTTCTGATTTTTTGTGTATTTGTTGCTCTTTTGATTTACATTGTGGTTCTGTATCAGTTGATTTATCCATGCTTCTCTGTATTCATCACATTTGTCATTTTTTATAGCACAATAATATTTAATTACATTAATGTAGCATAATTTGTTTAGCCATTCCCCAATTGATGTGAGTCTGCTTTATTTCCAATTCTTTGCAATCACAAAAAAAAATTGCTATGAAAAATATTTTGTTGTATATGGAGACTTTCTTATCAGTGGTCTCCTTAGAGCATAAACCTAGAATCTCTGGATTAAAGGGTATGGACATTTTAGTCTTTTTTTTCTCCATAATTCCAAATCACTTTCCAAAATGGTTGTGTTAATTCAGAGCTCCACCAACAACACATTATCATTATTGTGCCTATCTTCCCACATAGCCCCTCCATTAGCTTCCTATCTTTTGTCATTTTTGTCAATTTTCAGGGTATGAGGTGGAACCTCAGGATTGTTTTGATTTGTATTTCTCTTAATGTTAGTGATCTGAGGGCAGCTAGGTGGTACAGTGAGTAGAGCACTGGCCCTAGGGTCAGGAGGACCTGAGTTCAAATGTGACCTCAGATACTTGACATATTTACTAGCCATGTGACCTTGGACAAGTCACTTAACCCCAATTGCCTTGCCTTCCCCTCTCCAAAAAAAAAAAAAGATACAATATTAGTAATCTGAAATATTCTTTCATGTGGTTAATAGCTTATAATTTTTCTTTTGAGAACTATTATATGCTTTAACTACTATCAGGGAATGTCTTTTGGTCTCAAAAATTATGTATGTACATGTGTTGTGCAGTTGTTCAGTCTCGTCCCACTCTATGACCTTGTAGACCATAGCACTCCAGGCTCTTCTATCCTCCACTATCTCCTGAAGTCTGTCCAAGCTCATATTTATTGCTTCCATGACACTATCTAGTCATCCTATCTTCTGCTATCCCCTTCTCCTTTTGTCTTCAATCTTTCCCAGCATCAGAGTCTTTTTCTAATGAATCCTGTCTTCTCATTAAGTGGCCAAAGTATTTAAGCTTCAGCTTCAATATTTGTCCTTCCAATGAACGGTCAAGGGTTAATTTCTTTAGGTATTGATTGATTTGATCTCCTTGCTGTCCAAGGAACTCTCAAAAGTCTTCTCTAGCACCATAATTCAAAAGTGTCAGTTCTGTGGTATTCAGCTTTCCTTTTAGTCCAATTCTCACAGCCATACATTACTACTAAAAAAAACCATAGCGTTGACTATATGAACCTTTGTTGGCAAGGTGATGTCTCTGCTTTTCAGTATGTTGTACAGATTTGCCACAGCTTTCCTTCCAAAGGAGCAACCATCTTTTAATTTCAGGGCTGCAGTCACTGTCTGCAGTGATGTCTGAACCCAATAATATAAAATCTGACACTGCTTCCATCTTCTCCCTCTATTTGGCAGGAAATGATGACACAGGATGCCACAGTCTTAGTGCTGTTGCTGTTTTTTAAATGTTAAGCTTCAAATCAGCTTTTATATTCTCCCCTTTTACCCTTATTAATAGGCTTCTTAATTCTTCTTCACTTTCTGCCATCAGAATGGTATCATCTATATTTCTGAGATTGTTGATATTTCTCCTGGCAACTTTACTTTTGGCTTTTGATTCAGCCAGCCTGTCATTTCACATGATGTACTCTGTATGTAAGTTAAATAAATAAGGTGACGGTATACAAACGTATTCCTTTTCTAATCTTGAACTAATCAGTTGTTCTATATTTGGTTCTAACTGTTGCTTCTTGACCTGCATACAAGTTCCTTAGGAGACGAGTAAGAAAGATGATCTCTTTGAAGATTTGCCACAATTTGTTGTGATCCACACAGTCAAAAGCTTTTGTGTAGTCAATGAAGCAAAAGTAGATTTTTTTTTCTGGAATTCCCTTGCTTTTTCCATAATCCAGCAAATGTTGATGACTTGGTGACTAGTTCCTTTGCCTTTTTGAAATTCAGCCAGCATTTCTGGTCATTCTTGGTTCACATATTGCTAAAGCATAGCAAGCAAAATCTTAAGCACATCCTTGCTGGCATGAAAATGAATGCAACTGTTTGGTAATTTGAACATTCTTTGGCATTGCCCTTTTTTAGGACTAGAACATAAACTATAAACTGACCTTTTCTAGTCCAGTGTGTATGTATTTATGCTAATTGTTATATACCAATATATATATTGAATACCAAACCTTGAGAGAAATTATATGCAAAGACTTTATCCCCCCCATTCAATTGCTTCCCTTATTATTCTAAAGTGAATTAATTTTGTTTTTGTT
The DNA here is from genome assembly GCA_028646515.1 of Pseudochirops corinnae. Classification (NCBI taxonomy): domain Eukaryota; kingdom Metazoa; phylum Chordata; class Mammalia; order Diprotodontia; family Pseudocheiridae; genus Pseudochirops; species Pseudochirops corinnae. The sequence continues at coordinate 136,461,074 of CM053587.1, read as the reverse complement.
GAGGTTTTTAGTTTCATGTAATCAAAGTTATCAATTTTATCATCTGTAATTGCCTCTATTCCTTGTTTGACTACAAATACATCTTCTACCCATATCTATAAAGGGCATATAATCTAACTCTCTTCTAATTTTTTTTAATAGTAAGGTCATGCATCCATTTAAAATTTATTGTGGAATGTGGTGGAAGGTATTGGTCTAAGCCAAATTTCTGTCACATTATCTTCTAGTTTTCCCACAATTTCTTATCACATAAGGAGTGCTTTCCTAAGTGCTTTATGTTTTCCAATTTACTTGAAAGTGGGTTATTGAATTCCACTGTTTCTAATTCTCTTTTGTCTAATTTGTTTCATTTATCTACTCTTTATTTTTAAAAATATCAAATAGTTTTCATGATTGTTTTATAACGTAGTTTAAGGAATAGAAGTGCTATTTTCCCTTTTTCCCTATTTCTTTTAATTATTTCTTTTGATATTCTAGATATTTTGTTTTTTTAAATGGCTACATTTATGATCTTGAGTTCTACAAAGTATCCCACTTTTAATTTGATTGGCATGACTCCATCACACCTGGAATGTCCTCCTTCCTCACTTCTGCCCCTTGCTCCCCAGGTTTACTTTAAAACTCACTTCAAATCCCAAAGAAGGAAAAGACCTTTATGCACAAAAATATTTATACTAGCTCTTTTTGCAGTGGCAAAGAACTAGAAACAAGAGGGGTGTCTATCAACTGGGGAAAGGCTAAACTAATTATAGCATATGAATGTAATGGAATAGTAAGTACTATGTCATAAGAAATCATGAAAGAAATAGTTTTAGAGACTGGAAAGACTTGTGTGAACTGATATAGTGAAGCAAGCCAAATCAGAACACTTTATTTATTTATTTAGAGGGGGGAAGGCAAAGCAATTGGAGTTAGTGACTTGCTCAAGGTCACACAGCTAGTAAGTGTGTCAAGTGTCTGAAGCTGAATTTGAATTCAAGTGCTCCTAACTCCAGGGCCAGTGATCTATTCACTTTTTCCTGCCCCAAACCAGAACACTTTAGACAATAACAACATTGCAAGAGGACCAGCTTTGGAAGATTTCGGTACTCTGATCATCATACTAACCAACCATGATCCCAGAGGATTGATGATGAAGCATGCTACCAACCTCCTGACAGAAAGTAGATGGATCCAGGATGCAAAATGAGACATATATTTTTGGACAGGGTCAATTCAGAAATCTGTTTGCCTGACTGCGTACATTTGTTACAAGGCTTTTGTTTTTTTAGTTTTCCCAATGTGGGAACATGCGAGAGAAAAAAAATTCATTCTTTGAAAATAATGTATATTAAAAAAAAAGATATCACAAATCCCACCTTCCACAGCATTTGTTTCCAGACTCCAACCTAGTGGCTTCTGATGAGATTACCCTTCCTTTACTCAGTTTATATCTTGTATGTACATAGTTATTTGATTGTTATCTCCTCCATTAGAAAGTGAATTCCTAAAGGGTAAGTTCTAGGGATCAGATTTTTGACTTTCTTTGTATGCCCTGTGCTTAGCATAGTGCCTAACACATAGTAACACATAGTAAAGGCTTAATAAATTCTCTGATTGGCTATATTGGAGTGGTTGTCTTGAGAGTAGAGAGAAGGAAATGGATGTAAGAAGTGTTGAAGAGGTACAAATCAGCTTGACTTAGTAATTGATCAGATGTGTGGGATTAAGGTAAATAAAGGAGTCACAGATGACCCCTAAATTGAGACCCTATTTATTTATTTCTATAAACAGTATTTTGTTTTTTCCAATTACATGTAAAGACAATTTTCAACATTCATTTTTTATACAATTTTGATTTCAAAATTTTTCTTCCTCCCTCCTTCCTCTGCCTCCTCCCCAAGACAGCAAACAATCTGATATAGGTCATACATATGCAATCATGCAAAACACATTTCCATATTCATCATATGTGAAAGAAGAAACAGAGCAAAAGGAAAAAAATCATTAAAAAAAAGAAAGTGAAGATAGTATCTTTCAATCTGCATTCAGACTCCATCAGTTCTTTCTCTAGATGTAGATAGCCTTTTCCATCATGAGTCTTTTGGGAACTGTCATTGATCATTATATTGCTGAAAAGAGCTAAGTTGTTTCATAGTTGATCATTGTACAATGTTGCTGTTACTGTGTACAATGTTATAGTTCTGCTTACTTCATTCGGTATCAGTTCATGTAAGTCTTTCTAGGCTTTTCTGAAATCTACCTGCTCCTCATTTCTTACACCACAATAATATTACATTACGTTCATATACTTTAGACACTATTTGTAAAATGCTTAGCACAGTACCTGGCAAGAAGTAAATTTATTCCCTTTTCTCTTCCCCTCAACAGAAATAAGAAGTTGGGAAGAAGGTAGGTTTACTCTAGTATATCAATCAGTCATTCAAAAAGCTTATTAAGTGCTTACTATGTGCCAAGTACTATGCTAAGCACAGGGAATACAAAGAAAGTAAAAAATAAAAGTCCCAGTCCTAAAGGAGCTCACATTCTACCATGAGAAGACAGCATGCAAACTACATACATACAAGACATATACAGTGTAAATGGGAGGTAATTCCACAGAATAGGTACTAGTACTGGGGATGGGACTGGGAAAGGCCTTTTGTAGAAAGTGGAATTAATCTAAAACTTAAAGGAAGCCAGTTAGATTAAGATTAGGAGACAGAGACAGAGAGAGACAGAGAGAGACAGAGAGAAACACAGAGAGAGGGAGGGAGGGAGAGAGAGAGGGGGGGGGGGAGAGAGAGAGAGAGACTAAGAGACACCAAGAGAGACTATTCCAAGCATGGGGAATGACCAGCAAAAAGGAATCACCAAAGTCTCTAGATTGGAAAGTAGAGGGGAGTAAAGTAAGAAGACTAAAAAGGTCAGAAGGGTCAGGTTGTAAAAATGGTTCCAAAGTCAATCAGAGGATTTTATATTTGATCTTGGAGATAATAGGGAGCCACTGGAATTTACTGGTTTACTGAGTGGGGGGTAGAGGTAGGGAGGTGCAGGAGTGGGGTGGTAGTGAGGGGAAGGCCTTGATGGAGATATACTTTAGGAACAGATCATTTTGAAAAATGAATGGAGTATGGACTAGAGTGGGAAGAGTTTTGAGGCAGGGAGATCAACCAGAAGACTACTGCTATAGTCTAGGCATGAGGTAATGAGGGTCTGCAGAAGAAAGAGGTATATACAAGAAATGTTACGAAAGTAATATCAACAGGACTTGGCAATAGATTGGATAAGAGAGATGAGAGAATGAGTTTAAGATGACACCTAACTTGCATGCCTGGGTGCCTAGGAGGATGGTGTCGCTCTCAATAGTAATAAGGAAGTTGGAAGAGGGCAGGATTGAGATGGAGTAGAGGTGCTAATGAGTTCAGTTTTTGATATATTGAGTTCAAAGTGCCTACAGGACATTCAGTTCAAGAGGTCCAAGAGATAGTTGGTGATTCAAGATAGGAAATTAGGGATGGACACAAGATATGAGAACAATATGTAGAGGTGATCATTGAAACCATTGGAACTGATGATATCACCAAGTAATATAATAAAAAGGAAAAAGACTAGAGAGCCCAAGATAGAGCCTTGGGGAATTCCCAATTAGTGGGTGTGACCTTGAGAAAGAACCAAAAAAGGAAACTGAGGACAAACAGTGTCAAGAAGAGAGGACAGAGTATGCAGAAGAAGAATCATGATCAACATTGTAAAAGACTGAAGAAAGGTCAAGAAGAATGACTCTTGAGAAGAGGTCATTAGATTTGGCAATTAAGAGATCACTGGTGACTCTGGAGATCAGTTTTAGTTGAAGGATGAGAATGGAGCCAAATTACAGAGGGTTTAGATTCAAATGAGAAGCCAAGAAGTGGAGACATCTAGTGTAAACCACTTTCTCTAGGAGTTAAGCCAAGAAGGGAGAAGAGATATAGGAAGCTCAATAGCTAGCAGAAATTATCAGATCAAGTGAGTGTTTTTTGAGGATAGAGAGACATAGGCAGCAAACAGAATGAAGTAGACAGAAACAGAATGAAGAATAGAGAGAGAATGAGGAAGACGGAAAGAGACGGATAAGGATGTATGTAGAAAGGTTTGCCTTATCAAGGAGATGGGTTGCCTCTTCATGAGACAGGGGTAAAACAGAAAATAGACAGGGAAGCCTGAGTGATGTGAGATGAAGAGGATAGAAGAAGCTCTTAGAAATGAACCTAATTTTTTTTAAGGAAGTCTGAGGCAAGGTTCTCAGATAAGAAGGTGGGGGCAGCACTGGAAGGCTTACAGAAGGGGTGAAAAGATTCAGAACAGACATCTTTAAAAGCACTCATTGCCCTTCCTAGAGCACCACACCTCCCCAGGGCTAGGTAAGCCACTCAGATTTGGGCCTCCTGCTTTGTGACTGAGTTGAGCTTATCCACCCCCAGACCATGCTACACATCCCATAAAGATCAACAGTGACTACCCAATATGGACATATGGCCATCTGCTCTGCCATTGACCCATATCAAACTATCCTCTCCTCCCACACTACCTCTTACTCTGTAATCAATAATTAAATTACTGACCACTGCTACTGGAAAGAGCTTCCATAGTTCTGCTTACAATCCCTCTAACTTAAGCTAAAACTTCCTTCCTTGGCATTAGAATGTAAGCTCCCTGTGGACTACTTAATGTCTTATTTATGTATGCATACATATATTTAAATGTACAATATAAATTAAATATGTATTTACATATAAATCATATACATATGTAAATCTAGTGCCTAGTACAGTGCCTGGCACATAGTAGGCTCCTAATAAATGTTTGTTGATCAATTCCATTCTGCTTTGTATTATAATTATCTGTGTACCTATTACCAGCCCTATGAGACTATAACTATGTGCAGTGACTGTTTTTAGCAAATAACAGATGCTCAATATATATATGCTAAATTAATAAATGTACTAACAAAATGTGTGAAGTTACAATGGGGATAAGGAATAGATAGCTGATCTTAAAGAATTTGTAATCTAACAAGGGAAAGAAACATGGGCTAAAATACACATAAAGACTTTAAGTAAACCTCATAACTAATGACAACTATAGAATATTGTAAATTTACAAAAGTTAAGAGATTCCTGGAGTCACTGGCATGATTAGGATTGGTTGAGAAAGGCTGTTTTAATTTTTCATTAGAAAAGAGATAACACCTATTAAGAAATTAGAGCAATATAGTATGGAGAAGCCAAAAAAAGAGCACTAAGCTACTACTAATTTGTGACTTTGGGTAAGTCATTCACCTCTGCCTTTTAGTTTCTTCACCTGCAATATGATTTGGAATAGAATATTCTTTTTAGGGTGTGGGATAGACTTTATGACTCTGGAGGTCCCTTCTAATTGTGGAAACTTTGTGGTTTCAAAGATCAATGAATTAACAGGGATTTATTAAATTTCTATAATTTGCCAGGTATTGTGCTAATCACTGAGAATACAAAGACAAAAAGGAAATGGTCATTGCACTCAAAGAGTTTACACTATATAGGGTTTGGTGTGCTAGTGGTGATAATCATATTACATAAATATAGAGGAAATATATGTCAAATAAATCTAAGGGACATTTGAAGGATGGAGAAGTACTAGTAGACAAGGGTATCAGGAAAAGCTTCACATCTCTTCTATTTCTAAACTTCTTTTGTCCTATGTTAGATTTTAGTTAGGTCTAAAATAGTTTAATAGCCACTTTTCCAAGTTAAATGAATCAATTGTTAATAGAACAAGGTAGGACTTTTCCTATGACTCAATGAGTCACAGTGATGAGGTGCAGACTCTGGGACCCCCCTTGAGCTCTCCTTGAATCTTTGAGGTACAAGCTCTGGGAAACCCCTTGAAATCTGATTAAATCTTCCCACTCGATGAGGCATTTGCAGAAGCTGTAAATTTTTCATTGTGGCTGGGCCCAAACCTCTGTTACTAGCAGTTAAGATTTGGTGCTCTTCACTGCCATGGCCCCAGGTTGGATTCCTGGTCAGGGAACCATAAAAATGAAGAGGTTACCCATAAAGAGGGTTAGGGTTGCTCTGGAGACCCCAAAATACCAAAACGCTGGGTCCAGCCGAAAGAATTCGACTTAAGTCTTCTCAGCCAAAGAAAAATAAAGTTTATTAAAAGTTCATTAAAAGTTCGCCATATTGGGTAGACTCTTAAGGAGGCTAGGTATCTGTGATGCTTGCATTGGGCAAGTGGGCCAGAGCAAGTCTAACACAGAGTAAGTCAGTGATAAGTCATTCTATGGCACTCTCATACCACATGGAGGGAAGATGGGATCTTATATACAGAGGAATCTAGGGGTGGTCTAGAGGAGGAGTTTGAGGAGGGTCTTCAGGAGGAGTTAATGAAGTCAATGCAAGGGTAGATTGATAGGCTCAAGGGTGGGAAGCAGATGGACAATGGAGGGCTAGGCTAGTAACAGAGGTTTGGGCCCAGCCACAACAAAAAACTTATGGCCTCTGGAAATGCCTCATCAAGTGGGAAGATTTAATCAGACTTCAAGAGGTTTCCCAGAGCCTGTATCTCAAAGATTCAAGGAGAGCTCAAGGGGGCTCCCAGAGCCTGTACCTCATCAGTAGTCCTGGATTTAGAGTCAGAGGAATTAGGTTCAAATGCTGGCTTTGTAACTTACTATTCATGTGACTTTCAGGCCTTTTGGGTTGACTGTTTCCTCATCTCAATGACCCCCAAAGTCCCTTCTAAACTTATCCTCTTATGATTCTATGACTATCCTGGAGAAGACACATTTACTATTCTCTCACAAAATAACATCTCCTGTACACAATATTTGACTTCAGATGAATCTTCCTCCAATGGACAAATGTGCTACCCTTGTCAATGAATTTTGGAAAATATTCCCCAGAGTGTCCACCGGATATGCTGAGGGCTTTCCCCTAGACATGTTAACACTGCACACTGTAGGAACTTGCAAAGGAAATAATAGATATTTAATATACTAATAAAGGAAAGAAATAATGGCTAACATGTACACGAAAACTGAAAACAAATATTCACAGCATGAAGCCTGGTGACTTTTCACTCTTAATACCTGACTGTCCCTCTTTTTTTTAACCTTACAACTTTGATGATATCTTTTCCACCCATTCTGCACAATTCTTCATTAGGCAGGGTCTGGATCATTTTTGTCTTTTTGCATAGCGCCTGACATGTAGCTTCTTTACCTGTAATGCTTTTTAACTCAATCAACAAGCATTCATATTAAGTACCTACAATGTGCCAGACAGACACTGTGTTAGGCCTGAAAATAACAAATACAAGAAATCAAACAATCTTGTTCCCAAGGAGCTTAAATTGAGTCCTGAAATCCCTTCAGCTTTAGAATAGCATTTGGTCCTTTACCTGCATGCATATTTTAGTAGAATGGAATCTTACACCATGGAAAATCTTTTGTATCCACTGCAATCTTATTTTGTGGGTGTGAATTTAGTGTTAGATATCATAAGCTAAACTACACCTTTAGAAGACCTCTAGTATTTTACCTGCTTGTTATAAGGAAAACAAGTTTGGCTGGCGCAGCCCTTTGACCTACAGGGCCCCAGCAAAAATCCAGGATCATCATTTTACCTGCACATACAAGATTCCAGAGAAGGCAATGTTTCTTTTTCAAAGCCAAGGAAAAGTTCCCTTGGTTTTCAGAAGCCAGAGAGTCCTCTTTCAGAAATTTAAATTTAAATTGAACTATAGCAATAGTAAAAGCTTTGTGTTTTCTTTTTTTTTCCGGGGAGGGGGAAAGGATGATAACCAGAGGCGGGGGAAACAGCACAAGGTCTCTACAGTCATTTATCTATGGTTTTCCTTAGGGGAACACAAAGGATATTGATGAGCTTAGGGCTCCAGTAAGTACAATCAGTGGTTGGGTGGGGCTTAGTAGAAGACATTCTTTCTCTGGGTGTCAACAGGGAGTAGACTGGGTTTGGGGGATCTTCCCTCTGTTTCCCCTAGGGTTTTTTTCTAGACATTATCTACCCCCTACCCTTAATTTAGAATGGAAAGGCACTTAACCACAGTTCTAGATTTCCCAGTCACTGCTTTTAACACTTCCCCCACCCTAGCACAACTTAAAATTGACTCCAATTCTTAAAAAAAATTAAAAAGAACAAGTTTATTTTAAAAGGCCTATTGCTTTGGGCTGCCGTTAAGCAATCTACCTTATATCTAAGACAGAAATCGAATGACTGTGATAACTAAGTTACAACAATAACAAAAATCCTTTGACAGACCATACAATTTTTGTTTCTGAAAACATGGTCTGCAAGTCTATGACCTCTCCTTTCTTCCATTAGTAGTTCTGGGACCTAGGCATTTCTATCCTGGATCAGTTGTCTCACCTCATCTATAGAATGACTGCCTTTCCAACCCCCTCACCTTCAATGCCAGCTTCTCTGGGTTTTAAATTCCTTTTCAGGTCTATTCCAGGCCACAAAGCAAAAGAAAAACTCCTTTTTTTTTTCTTTTCAGAAGGCAGGGCAATTGGGGTTAAGTGACTTGCCCAAGGTCACACGCTAGTAAATGTGTCTGAGGTCACATTTGAACTCAGGTCCTTCTGACTCCAGGGCCAGTGCTCTCTCAGTGTGCCACCTAGCTGCCCCAAGAAAAAGTCTTTAAAAAAATATAACACATCATTTAGCACATTTAGCACATAAATAGAGCTTCAAAAAACACTAAAAACATAAAAACAATATTCCTTAACTGAAGTTTTTTTTTTACTAGACAACCATATGGACAAAAAGTAGCATGTAATTATCAAATTCCAATTATTCTAGCAGTGTGCCTAGCCTAGCACATGGTAGGCACTTGTAAATATTTATTGAATTGAATCATTTGGATGCTTGAGAATATCATCAAGATAGGAAAAAAAGTTAAGCTGCTACTAGAGTGTCTCTGTGAGGCATCAAGGGGCTTCAGTTTTGAACATCACCAGTGGGACTGGGCAATGCTCATGGATGTCATTCTAATGGGGGATTCTAATGGGGGAGATATTTATAGGGAAGCTGTAGCCAGGGAGGGGTATTTTGGTTTGGAAAATTACAGGTTTGGTGAAGGTAGCCTTCAGGGAGTAGACTCATACATATGCCCTTTTCTGTACCAATGGTAATATTGACCTGAATACACTTCCAGAATTGTAATGAAGGGAAGAGAAAGGAAGGATATTGAGGATATTCATGTGGTAGCAAGGTGCCTGGGGGGGAAGATGGTCTGAAGTAAAGTGAAGCTTGGCTAGAGTGAGTCTAGATATAGTGGGCATTTGTTAATCTCTACAGTTGGGGCCCTAGAGAAGTAGTTCCAGAGCTGTAAAGGGCTAAGTCTCTGGTTCCGTTGGTAAGGTAGCTGGCAAGAAGATGGAAACACAATTTAAACAGATTAATGTTAGTAGCACTGTAGAAAATGCATTAAATAGATAATCTGCACATAGACAGTATGTAGTTTGAATATCTCATTTTACAGAAGAGGAAATTAAGGTTCAGAGACTTGCTTAAGTTCACAAAAGTACTGAGCAGCCAAACTAGGGCCTAAAGCCAGTTTATCTTCCCATCATACCACGCTGTCTTAATTGTGTTTGTTTTGGCTTTCCTTTTCCGTAGATGTTCTGAAAACAACTTAGAAGGCAAAAGAACTCTTATCTAAATTTCACTCACTGTGGCTTCATCTCTTGTTATAAAAGTTCCTCAGACAAGGATGGGGAAAGAATGGAGCCATTAAACAAGTGACTAAACTCTGAACTAGGCAGTAGAATAAGAAGCATAGCATAAGCCCAATCACAGCCCCTTAGTGATCACTGGTAGCCCAGGCTCTTGGTATGCTTTCCATCCATACCCAGCCTTATCAGAGGCTGGGGCAGATGCAGGCCCCCAGTTCCCACTGGAGGAGGCTGCTAGGTTATGCTAGATGGTTGGGGGAGCTTTGAACCAAAATAAAAGTACTGAGGACACAGTTTCTTAAATCTAGACCATCAACAAAATACTGAGGGCAGAGGTACTTATATTTATAAGTCCCAAGTCATGAGAGCTATAGGGGTGCCCAAGGAAAGGATGGTGCCCCCAAGTAATCCTCAGCCATATCCCAGAAAGCCAAATTTCAGTATCTAGCTAAAAGAGCACTGTCCTAGAAGTCAAGAGGACTTAGTTCTGTGCTCTTCTTTGACACTAATTCTAATTTCTCTGTTTCCTCCTCTGTAAAATTAGAAGCATGGACAACATAGCTTCTAGTTGTAATGGTCTGTGAATCTATGAGATATAAGTTCCATAGTACTATGTCTCCATTACACAGAATACAATAAACCTTATTTTGGGACATTGGGTGAATTACTTCCCTTTTCTGAGACTTCAGTTTCCTCATCTATGAAATAAAGGAATTGGGTTAGAAGATAATCCATAAATTCCTTTGAAATCAATCAATCAAATAGTTACTAAGTGATAACCATGTGTAAGGTACCTGCTAAATATGCAGTATACAAATATAATGAGAATAGCTCACAACAGCATTCGTGGAGATGAATTCCTCTTCCAGGAGGAAGCTGATAAAAGATTTTAAGAGGAAGAAAATGCAATTATCCCTTAGTATCCATAACAGAAGTAGGGAGAGAGGCCTGTGAGTCCCAGAGGAGTACTGGCCAATGTTTAACGACCAGCTCTCTGGTGGGAAAGATATATGTGTGATTTTTTAATTTAATCTGAATTATTATTATTCTTTCTTTTAAATTGTATTTTATTTTTCAATTACATGTGAAGACTATTTTTAACATTCATTATTATTAACATTTTCTTCATCACTTTCTTAAATCTAGACCATCAACAAAACAATACTTCAAGCTCTGATTTGTAGTCCAATTTCCAAGGTGTAAATATTCACACACTAAACTTAACAGCTGGTCTTGGGAGATAGATGGAAATGGCTCTAGCACACCCTGACTAAAACAAAGAGTCTGTGGAAAGGTATAGAGATGAGAGATATAAGGGGCGGTCAATTTGATCAAAATTTATGGTGTATGAAGGGTGTAATACATAATAAATATGGAAATGTAGGCTAGAGCCAGATGGCAAAATGTCAAAGGTAGGAAGAGGCTACTGGACTTTCTTCAGCTGGGTAGTGATGTGGTCAGACATATGTTTTAGGAATATCGCTTTGGCAGCTGTGATGGACTAGAGCAGTGGTTCTCAACCTGTGGGTTATATTCAACATTCAACAATGAAAATACATCCTGCATATCAGATATTTACATTACGATTCATAACAGTAGCAAAATTGTAGTTATGAAGCAGCAATAAAAATAATTTTATGGTTGGGGGTCACCACAACATGAGAACTGTATTAAAGGGTCATGGCATGAGGAAGGTTGAGAAGCACTGGACTAGAGCAAGGAGATACTTGAAGAAGAGTGACCAATTAGAAGCCTACTGAAACAGTTCAGGGGAGAGGTAACAAGGACCTGAACTAGGGTGATGGCTGTGTGAATAGAGAGAAGACACAATAGATGTGGTGGAAGTAGAATCCAGAATATCTGAAAACTAATTGACTGGGTTCTTTTATCTTTTTAGAAATAAAAATTATCAGGTAACTGAATTTGTAGTTATTTTACATTCTCTGAATAGTTTTGTATAAAAAGTTTTTTTCTGGTACATTTGTAGAAGATATTAATACAAAATGTGGCAAGTCAAATGAAAAAAACAGAATACTGGGCCACCACAGCTATCTAAGGATAAATAAGATCATAGGAAGGATGAAAACCTAGGTAGAAACCCAACTAGATTGAAAGTAAATTATAGGCAATTAATGAAAAGAAATGCTAGGGAAGGTGGCCTAGCCATACCAGATTTTAATCTCTATTATAAAGCAGCAGTCATCAAAACAGCTTGGTACTGACTAAGGAATAGAGTAGTGGATCAATGGAATAGATTGGGTACAAAAGACTCAGTAGTCAATAATTATAGTAATATATTGTTTGATAAGCCCAAAGACCCCAGTTTTTGGGATAAGAACTCACTATTTGACAAAAACTGCTGGGAAAACTGGAATATAGTATGGCAGAAAGTGGGCATAGACCATCATCTAACATCATACACCAAAGTCAAGTCTAAATAGGTGCATGATCTAGGTATAAAGGCTGATACTGTAAGTAATCTGGGGAAGCAAGGAATAGTTTACCTGTCAGATTTATGGAGTAGGGAAGACTTTATGACCAAAGAAGAGTTGGAGAGCAGTATAAAATGCAAAATGAATAATCCTGATTACA
>CM053587.1:136430947-136442206 GCA_028646515.1 Pseudochirops corinnae | reverse complement strand
ACACTAAAGGAAGACTTAATAACAGCACTTAAGTACATGAAGAGTTATCATATGGAGGCTTGAGATGAGCTACTCTTTAAACCAACAAATAGCAGCATGAAAGAATGAAGTTAGATGTAAATAAAAACTTTGACAGTGAAGACTGTCAGACTAAGAATATTGTGAAACTCTTTTCTGGGCAGTTCAAATGTGCAACTGTTTCTTATGTCTAAGGTGTTCTGTCAACTCTACCGACAACAGGAAGGTGAATTCTTGTTGAATAAAGACTTAAGAACTGTCATTGTGTGTTATGTAATACTATTCTTCCATAACAAATGGTGAGAAGTAGACTTCAGAAAAACCTACATGAATTGATGCTGAGCGAAACGAGCAAAATCAGAACATCAACACTGTGCAACAACCTACTTTGTCAGACCTAGCTCTTCTTAGCAGTATGATTTAAGACAATTCCAAAAGAGTCATGATGGAAAAAGCTATCCGGAAAGAACTATGTAGTCCGAATGCAGATTGAAGCATATTATTTTCTCTTTTTTTGCGTGTTTTCTTTCTCATGGCTTTTCCTTTTTGTTCCGATTCTTCTTTTACAACAAAATTAATGTGGAAATGTTTAATATGATCATACATGTTTAGCATATATCAGATTGCATGCTATCTTGACGAGGGGGGAGCAGAGGGAAGAGGGAAAATTTAGAACTCAAAATCTTATAGAAGTGAATGTTGAAAACTAAAAATTAATTAATTTTAAAAAATTTAAGAACTTTGTCATTCTGGTCACTGTTAAGTTTAAGATCCAATTACCTTTCTTGGCTACTATCAAACTATGGATTCACGTTGCATTGTGTCCAATAAAAACCTGAGGTTATTTCAGATGAACTGCTAACCCGGTATCTTTTGCTCTTCCATTCCCCTCCCTGCCCAATTCCCCTTCTGCATTTGAGCAATTGGTTTTTGGGTTTTTTTTTATGTATTTAAACAGTGACCTTTACATTTATCTGACCTATCTTTTCAATCTTGAGATCTTTGGGCTCCCAATTTTCTCATCCATGGGCTCCAAATCAATCTATCTCAGAGCCTTGACATCAAAAAGTCTGATGGATACCACCTTTGCAATCTTCCAGGATGCTTTAACTCACTTGGCAAACTGAAGATGACATATGCATAATTAGTGACTCATAGTAAGTCTTCATACTTATTCAGTAATAAATAAGGAATATTATCCCAACTCTCTTGTTCTGTGACACCTGATACCATGCCGTAGTTATAGGGTCATCAATACGTATATCAACACTTCCCATATCCTAGTTCTCACTTGCTGTGCTCTCATTTTTCACTTTTCCTCAACAGTTGTTTTGATAAATGTAACCCTGAGCATGAGATGCAAAGCAATAGAAATTTGGTTATTCAATCTTCCAGGTGGAATTGAAAATCTTAAATGTTTAAAAATCAATGTTTTGGCAGTTAGGTTACAAAATCATGGGTAAAAATGTACCATGCACTTGAATTGTACTTGTCCAGTAAGCCTCATTATTTTAATGGCCAGGGAGGCATAACAACTTTGCACAACATAATACCAATTTGACTGGCCCAGGAGGTAAGTAACATACCTTACAGTTGGCCAGGAACTTCTAAACTCTAAATTATCACCCCATTATCTAAGTATAAAAAAAAAAGTGACGTCTATTGTATTTAAAAGTTCTCAGCAATTAAAATAACATATTGTCCTTTAAACATGAAGATACCACAGATGAGCTGTGCATACGGCAAGTCCTTTGAATTGTTTACAATGTGCTTATCCATCCATACTCTCCTGCCCAGTGGCTATTTCTGACAGCCATTCCTTTATGTGTGACATTAGTGGTGACCTCTTCAAAAATTGAAGTAAAAGCAGCAGTTACTGTGTTTTCTAGATCATCCACACTTTGTAAAAATTCATTTTTAGGGGCTGAAATTGTGCTGGCATCTCTGCAGAACTATTTTTTTCCAATATGAAGGTGTGACCATCTAAAGAATCTTCAGAGCAATAGAAAATTAGGGTCACAGATTTAGAGCTAAAAGGAAGCTTTGAGATGAATAGGGACACTCTTTCCCCATATTTAAAAGTTTAATTGATATCTTCTGTTTTGACATCACAGTATTCCCAGATAAACTGCTCCCTCTTTTCTAGCCTCCCACAGTGAGCCAAACCCCTCATTTTGCAAAAGAAGAAACTGAGGTCTACAGAGGTAAATTACTTTCCTAAGGTCAAACAAGTAGTAAGCCAACTCAACAACCATTTGTTAACTGCCTAGTACTCGTCTGGAACTTTGAGGATAAAAAGACAAAAATGTGTGTGTGTGTGTGTGTGTGTGTAAATACAACATATGTAAATAAAATGTAAATTTAAAACACTTTGAAGAGAAAGCATGAAGTAGAAGTGAATCAGGAAAGGGTTTGTGCAGGAAGTGGCACCTGAATTGAGATTTTAAAAGACAGAAATGAGGGGAGACTGCAATTGAAGCACAAGATGTAACCTGTGCAAAGGCATGAGGGAAGGAGATGAAACATCAAATTTTATGAACTCCTAGTAGGCCAATTTAGGCAGGATGTAGGGCACATAAAGGGGAGCAAGGTGAAGTATGGCTGGAAAGGTAGATGGAAGCCAGATTGTAAAAGGCTTTAAATACCAGGCTGGAGAGTTTGTATTTTCTCAAAGTAATTAAAGATTTATGAGTATGGAAGTGACATGGTCATATGCTTAGGCAGTTAGGAATGTGCTTTAGGAATATTAAATTGGTGTGTAAAGGCAGATTTAAAATGGGGAAGATACTAAAAGCTAGGAGGTGACTGCAATGGTCCAGGTGAGATGATGAGATCCTAAATAGGTAATGGCTATGTGAGAAAAGTGGGAATGGATGAGAGATGATATGGAGGTAAAATGAACAGGACTTGGCAACTGACTGGGGAGAGTGCAAAGAGTCAATGTGTGGCTCTAAAATCGTGCACCTGAGTGACTATAAGGATAACAATGTTCCCAACAGAAATATAGGAAATATAGGGAAAGAGGCAGTTTTTGGGGAGAAGATAATGGATTTTGTTTTGAGCTATCTATGAAACATCTACGTGGAAATGTCTAGCAGGCAGCTGGAGATATGGACCTGGAGTTTAGGAGAGAGATGAAGGCTGGATATAGTTTGCGTGCATAGAATAGATTTGCAGAAAAACAATAACTGAACACATGGAGTCTGATAAGATAAGAAAGTCTAAAACAGAGCTAAAAGGGGAGGAGGGAGAAAAAGCAAAAAGAGATGGAGAATGAACAAAAAGAGAAGAGAACCAAGTAATGCCATGAAAGCTGAAGGGGAAGAAAAGGATTAGGTAACCAAGAAGAACCAAGATCTTTTTTATTTCAGATCCAGCACTCTTTCTACTACAATACACTAACAATTTCCGTTTGAAATGATTCTGCATAGTCTCTGTGACACTGTCATCCTATTGGTCCTTTCACATTTCACACATGGTCCTCTTTATGGTCAAGAGTTTACATTTGTGAGACAGCTGGTGAGGGTTAGGGCCCCAGCTATGGAACAAAGCAAAGTTAACTCACCCACAGGGGGAATAAAACCCATGACCTTGGCCTCATTAGCACAGTGCTTTAACTAAGTGAGCTAAGCAGCCACAGACTAAATATTTACAGTAGACCCACTAAAATAAGTTTAAAAGATTTTGTTATATATGATTTTATAAAATGCAGTTTAATAAAAATCTAAACATTAAATATCTATTATTATGTTTCTCCTATTTTATAGTTGCCTATAAAATGAAAATTTTTAGCACAGAAAGGGTTTACATAGGGGGAAGAGGTTAATTTAATTTCCACTTTGTCTACTATCAGAGAATAAATCAATGAGCAAAGTCATGTGAGAATAGTGGTTAGCCCGAGTACAGAAACCAAAATTCTAAAATGTTTTAATACTGTGATTTGAATTCTTTTAAAATCTGTACAAAAAGCATTCAGAGATTAGGAAATAACTGAACAGTATTGCTTAAAGAACTAGAGATTTAAAAATACATCCTCATAGCCTAGATTTTATTAAAGTTCTTTACTCTTACTTTAAAACTATGAGCAAGCATGCAAGCATACATACATACATATATTTCTGTCAAGTGATTTGTCAGGTTATTTTCTTATATTTTAATATTATTTCTTGTACATATACATTCTCTGCTTCAAACAGTACAAGGAGTTACACACGTGATCATACACCTTACAACGATGCACTTTTATGCAACAAATATTACTTTTCTTCTGGTGTAAAGAACTATGCTAGGAACTGCAGTTAAGAGACAACAATAAAACAATCCCCAAGTCTCAGCTCTGTGTATAACCTGTTTAATCTTGGGCAAATAACTTAACCTCTTTCAGCCTCAGTTCCTCATCTGTAAACCGAAAGGGATTGGACTAGATGGCTTCTCAAAGTTACTTTAATATGTACATTTACAATCCTACAAATGCTTAAAAAGCTAATATTCTATTGGAGAGTGGGGGGTCAGGGAAGGAGTCCAGAGTGAAGAAGGGTTAAATACTAGGCTGAAGAGTTTTTATTTTATGCTGAGGTTAGACTGTGGAAGACTTTACCCCAAATCTGAAAAATTCTGAAAGTGATCATGCAATTTGTTTGAAGGCCTCCCTGAACAGACTTACTACCTGCTAAGGAAACTAGTCCAATATGGACTAGCTCTAGTAGTTAGGAAGTTTTTCCCTACATCCAGCCTAAAATTGCCTTTTTGCAACTCCCACCCATTACACCTAATTCAGCAACTCTGAAGTCAAATAGCACAAGAAGCTTAATAAATGCTTGTTGAACAGAATTAAAGCATCTCTGTAAGCTTTATAATCATACGTGTAACACTATGTTCTCTTGAAGCAGAGAATTAGGCCATCATGTCCCCCTCTCCTTAAACCTTCTCTTTCTCAGGCTAAACACTTCTACTTTAAGTAAACCCTATAGCATGAACTTATGGCCCCTTGGATTGGTTGTCCTTGTCTGAAAGTTATCTTGATTCCTAAAATGTATCAAACAGAACAGAACACAATACTCCAGCTGGAGCCTGAAACTAGCAGAGCAGAGCAGCACCCTTTACTCCCTATTCTTTGATATTTTGTCTGTCTTAATGTAGCCTAAGACTGCAGTATCTTTTTTTGATTCCATTTCCCATTTTTTCTTATATTGGGTTGGCAGTCCACTAAAACTTTACTTGAGACCTTTTTCAGATACAAGATCTAGTAACTCACTTTTCTTACCTCATATTTGTGAAGCTGCTTTTTTAGGCCAAAATTCAAATGCTGCCTGTAAATGTTAAATGTAAACAGAACCATAGTTTAGATATACTAAGGAAGCTTGCTAATGAAAGATATTTTATCAGTCGTTTTACAAAGCAAATAATCTCCTGGTTTATGTTTTATTAATCTTTATCTGCTTAATGAAGAACATATATGTATTATAAAATTAATATGCAACAAACTATGTAGAAGGAAGCGGTGTAAAGATCAGAAAGGCAGGTAAGAAGGCAGTGGAGGTTCATAAGGCCAGGCTAAGGAGACTATTTTATGGAAAAAGAGATGGGGTACTGAAGGTTTTGGAGGAGGATAGGGACATTATTAATAAGCATTTAATATTAAGGAGATTATTTGGGCAACTACATAGTAAAGGATGGGCTAGAAAAAAGGAGAAACTGGAGATAGAGAGACCACTTAGGAGGCTATTACAATGGTCCAAGCAACAGGTGAAGGGAAATAAGGATGATGTCAGGGTGGGATCCATTCAAAAAATGTGGGGAGAGAGTTGATCAAACTTGAAGAGGGTTCCTTTTAGTTTCATAACCATTGAAATAAAGCTTTTGCCAAGCTCCTGTAAAACATAATAAAGTTACCTTATGCTTTTAGTGTCTTTCTCTGAGAAGCTTAATACGAATTAGCTTATTTCCCACAACTTTTGAGGTGTCTTCCAACTCTAAAACTGAGATGATTACTATGAATGCCACATAAAATATCCTGAAGATAGCCCCTTTCAATTCTAGAATCAATCCAAAATTTATATCTTTCATAGGTGGATTTTTGGTATATTAAAATTAGGGAATAAAGGCAAAATTTAGCTGAAGCATGAAGCTTAAACAGTAACACCTGTAATTCTCATACCTTGGATGATAAACAGATGACCCTGCGGCATTTGACAAAAGACCAATATTAACTAAAAATATTTCATAGCTTCTGTAAGGATATTAAATTATGATCAGGAAAAAATAAGGATATTAAATTATGATCATGAAAAAATGATTTCATTTTAAGGAGCTAAAATTGGCATTGCTAATTTTAGAAATTAGGAAAATATATTTAGATATTCTGCAGTTTGAAATATATCATGCAACCATGTATTATGCAACATTTAAAAATGTATAGTATGTAATTTAATTACTAAGGCAATTGATGGTAGTGTACCATGCCCTGGAATGGTAACCTGGAGCCCTATGTACTATTTACTTCTGACTCATTGAATGACCTTAGGCAAGTCATTTAACTTTAACCTGTCCATGCTTCTGTTTCCTAATTTGTTAAATGAGGATAATAGCCAATCCTTAAATAATTCATATAGCTGTTGTGGGAATTAATTAAATAATGTCAGTAATTCATTTTAAGAGGCTCAGAAAGACATTAGTAACAAAGTATTACTAATAAATTTTAATTATCATAATGAGCAGCACCTTAGCATTTGAGAAAGCTGGCCTGGGAGTCAGGATGATTTAGGTTAGGTACAAGTCCAGCTCTCTGACACATACTTGCTGGGTGAGCCTGGGTAAATCAACTAATCTTGCAGTGTCCCCAGGCAACTCTCTAAAACTGAAAGTAGCATAGCAATTGAAAGATTTGCACTGGTAGAGGATGCTTCTTCTCTCTAGACCAATGAAATCACAAGTCTGGTCCAAAAAAAGAATTATATATATTTTATAGAAATTCAGCACAAAATTTAATTCAGCAGTTTAAGACATTCTTTTCCTTGCTCTTTAGTCAAAAAAGAAAAAAAAAATGTAAAATTTCCCAACAAAGAATGACATCCCAGCAGGCAGGTTAAAAGCAAGAAATTCCATGGACAAAGTCACAGGTCACTCTGTGTTGTCTTTGAAATGTGAAAGCCAGCAGTTAATAATTGGCTTTTCTTGACGTGCTACACAGCACCTGGACAATTTTCAGGGCCATGGTAGCTTTAGATAATCTGGTATAGTCAAGGGGAGATGAACAGTGAACCTGGGTCTTGCTACAACAGCTCAGCCCAGTTGATTCTGAGCAATAGTGGGGCAGGGTCAAGGTGACCTATGGCAGCTTTAAATAGTCCACTGGAAGATCAGCTGAGGACAGGAAATTAGGGGAAACCATCAAGATGAATGGCTTTAAATTCAAGACTATAAAGGATAGTCCAATATATCTTGGTGTCCAATTGGGTATGGCAATACAGACCTCCAAACTGTCTTCATCATTTGCTTCAGGCAAATACTTTTAAGGTATTAAAAGTTTCTAATTCCACTTTAATGTACTGCAAAGCAAGAGGAAAAAATCCAAGCATATTATAAACTGTAAGATTTAAATATTTCCTAGCTATACTAAATCAATCAATAACCAAGAAATATTTATTAATATATACCAGGTTCCAGGCACTGTGCTAACCACTTGTTTCATATACAGTGACATTATATATAATATGGCATAGAGGAAAGAGCAGTAGACTTGGAATTAGACATAGGTTTGAGTCTGCCACTTACTAGACTGCTTCTATGGACCAAATCCCTGAGTTTCAGTTTCCTCATTTTAAAAATAAGAATAATTAAAATTGCTCCATCTCAGAGGGTTATTGAGGAGCAAATGATACATGTGAAAAAACTATTTGGAGATCTATAAAATGTTTTACAAATATAAGCCATTATTATTAGAAGGTTTTGCCCTTTTGTTCTTAACTAATTTGATTTTCAATCTGCAATCTCAAAACATTGAATAACTTACAGAATTTTCTTTTTATACCACCCTGTGCTCTCTGAACTGATCATAGAAGGAAGAAACCTTAAAAGCATTAAGTATGAAAAAAAAAATCAGAGTCACTCTGATGCAATTAAGTTTGTTTCAAGGTGTCTATTTGCATTTTAAAAAGTAAGGTGGTGATAGGAAAACCCAAGAATGGACCTTAGAGAGCTTAAAAAGATTTAAAGTCACTGATCTAGTTCCAAAAGGTTTACAGGTCAAAATGTATTCAGAAACAAGTGAGTACTGAATATAAACTACAGAGCAACAGAGTAATCAAAACAGATTCAAATTTAATGAGATGCTAAAAGCATGAATAAACATCAGATGAACATACTACTGAGTCTATCTACAATCTCTTTAGTGAGGTTCAGTGATTTGTATCTAGATCTAAAGTGGGGCTCTCCCATCTTCCTGGGGTTCCCCAATAGAATGGGAATTTCCTTAATCTGACAGAACCTCAATAGGAAATGTAGGAGGGTTACAAGAGAGGATTTCTATTTGCTAGTAGGAATATGGAAAGGGTGGGGGAATTCCTATGTGCCCACTTAGAAAGCAGGAGATCCCCATTTGCTTACTAGATTTCTCTCACATAAGATACCAAGCATGTCATGTCACCCCTCCTCCACCTCATTTCTATCATCCTTTCTGGATCTCTATGACAACTGACAGTGCTTTAGAACTGTGTGGCAGCTATGGATTGAAGGATTTCATGAAATGATAAAGCCACCAGTTATTATCAACAAGATAATCGTTTATCACGAGCTAAATGTCCAGGTTTATTATACTTAAACCTGGACATTTTAGCTAATAACAAATGATATAATACTAGGTAGAAGGCAATGTGCATGTTAAAAAACACATGAACTATGTCAAGAAGTCACTTCCTGGCATATTTACAAGTTTGGTACATATCAAATTTTTGGTGCTTTACCATCACAGAAAAACACAGAAGATGAGAAGAAAGTCTAACTGTTTTTGCTTTGAAAAAAAGGAAAATTTCAGTATTGAAAGTGCTGAATGCAAAATCAAAACTTCATATTACCCCCAACCCTGGAAAAGTAACTTTTTTCCTTTAGTATGATAAAACTATTTCTTTGCAAAATCCCATTTTTTTTTTTTTTTGCTTTTTTGGAGGGCAATTGGAGTTAAGTGACTTGCCCAAAGTCACACGGCTAGTTTTTGTGTTAAGTGTCTGAGGCTGGATTTGAACTCAGGTCCTCTTGACTCCAGGGCCTTTGCTCTATTCACTGTGCCACCTAGCCACCCCCATGATTTTTTTTTAAATAAAAGGATCAATTTTAGAAAAAAAGTAATGCACTACTAATACGCTAAATCACTATTCACCTGAAATAATGGAAACATCAGATATTCCTAAAATTAACAAACAGAACATGGTTGTAATATCAAAGGGTCAATCTTAAAGACTAGTTAACTGATTCAGAGAGGAAAAAAACAATTCCAGGGCCACAGATAACTCTTAACCAGACCAGCTATCTCTATTGTTGGTCACCAAGTGAGTCAAGTAATAATGTGGACATCACAACTGAATCAACTAATCTACCTCACTGGGCAAAATCCACAAATTCATTATTTTACCAGTGGTGAGTAATGTCATCTTTACTTAGTTAATGTACAAAGCAGAACTGTTAAAAGTTAAATGTTTAGGAGAGATAATTTTAAACATTCTATTTGAAAATGTATTGTATTAAATGAAAATTGCTTTTAGTAGATGACCTATTAAGCCAACAATACAGACATAATATATTAATTTAAAAATGTTAATTCTTAAAATTTATTTCAGAAAATCACATTTTAATTTGTAAGCAAATTAATTAGATATATGGTATATTTTAAGGTTTCATAATTATTACCTCAATAATGCATGGACATAAGACAGTATTATTTTTATCTTAAAATGAGAATACAAAAAATACCCTAGCAATCAAGAGCAAGAATTTCACAACCAATAATCATAAATCGCTTAAAATTTAAGTCACTTAATTTTTACTAACTTTTATCACCCCTAGATATTACTGACAACAAGGCAATAGAAAAACCTAGGTTCAAGTCTCAACTCTGAAATCTACTACCTATATGATCCAGGGCAAGTCATTTAACCACTCAGTGCCCTGGGCCAAGACTTAAAATTACATACCATTGCATAAGAATTGCAGGATCTGTATTTGAAGGGAGTTCCCTACACCAGAGTACAGAGTAAAAACGATCAACACTGATTTTGAAATGGTTAAAAAAAAAAAAACCCGATCAAACTCCATATTTGAAATAATAATTTTACTCGAAAGTTTTGCAAAATTAATGAGTTCACATTTAAAAACTTAAGTACAGTTTAATAAACATTAGTAATTTAAAGACATACAAGCACCTTTTCCTAGAATAACGGCCATCCTCAAGTAAAAGTCAGAAAACTTTTTCTAAGACTATATTAAGGCAGCTTTATTTTCATCTCAAATTTGTCCCTCTAATTACTTCTAACTTACAATAAAAATGAAACCATACAAGTGGATATATTTTTTTAAAATGAAGACTGTTATCTTAAATGCACAATCTTCTGTGCCACACACTAATACCGTATAAGCTGACTCCTCCCCACTCCGGGGAAAACCCTGCCTAATATTTATAACGTTATGACATACTGTAATACTCACAAGGTGGTTGTAGAAATATAAACACAACTGGAGTTATCTGATTGGCTGCCGGTGATGTAACACCCATGTCAATACTTCCCAGTGAACGCACGTGTTCGACCTTTTATTTAAATTTCCATTTCATCACAGCAATAAGACACTCGGGGCGGTGCATTTCTGTGAAAAGATTATTGCCTTGGGCCCGGGGTGCTGCCTCCCTCACTCTCTCACACGCAGACACACACAGACACAATGCATCAGAGGAGGAGGTGTCCATGGTGCAATCATCTCACTCCAAATGCATCGCCGGGTCCAGCCTTTGTGAAAGGACGAAAATAAGTTCAGTTACTTGGGGTACTCCCACCCACCACGGACCAAAAGCCAAAGGCTGGATACCCCGGCTCCCTACGCGGAGATTATTTTCAGAACACTTCGTCCAAGGGCTGTTGGCTCGTGGCTCGAGAAAAGGAGAAATCGGCATGAAGACAGGCGAGCCGTGGCCCAGGAGGTGGGAGTGGGCTGGAGGAAACGCACCATAACCTGACACTCGCCAGCTGTTCCTCGCGC